>OZ012705.1:36027072-36627072 GCA_963942595.1 Cylloceria caligata
GATATTTGAGGATGCACAATTTGAGATTTCTCCATGGGAGGTATCATTTTTCATGGGAGGATGATTCTTCATGGGAGGTATCAAAGTACACTTTTTCTGATGTTTTCATAATTATAATTTAAGGCTAGCCCAAGTTACACATCTTTTTTTATTATAACAACCAGAGCCAGTCTGCACGATACGATCAGTTGGGCTACCCTCGCTGCCACTGTTAAACTCGGAATGACCTATGTCACTGATCTCCTCATCACTGCTGCCTCCACTTCGGACCTGCTGTAATGTTAAGTTGACTCTTGATTCCAGACATCCTCATTGCCGAAAAATTCCCTAGGTACTTGTATTGCTCTCAAAAACCGGACAAAGGCTTTGCGGCCAGCAGGCTTGGCTATTTTTCTCGCTCGCATGGTATCGTTCATGAGATCAACAATATTCGAATTCTTAATCGGTTTTCCGCTAACGCAAATAACCCCGTGGACTTTCAAGAAAAATCCGTCAAGGGCGCACCATGAAGACGGCACAATTAAAGTTTTGGTTTGTTCCGACATTTTTACGGTACTCTTGCAATGATGATAGAATCGCTCATACGTGTAAAGTTTTTTTTTTTTTCACATTCCTGTGGTGCTGATTCTGTCTTCTCCATAAGAGCAAGATACTGTTGAGCTCTCTCACTATCGACAAAATAGAGATAACATTGTAGCACAGCGATATATGCAGTCCACTTTTCTCGTTCGTCCGCATAATTATTAGAATTCAAAATATCATTCATCTCTCTGCCCAATCTGCTCAAAGCAGTACCAATGGTCTGTACTGCCTGTGTTTGTTGTACGTCATCACCAACCACGGTTTGCCAATGACTTTGCGTACCCAGTTGTGATACATTCTCCTCTGGCATGAGGCGAATCCACGGCCGCCTATTAAATTTGACAGGACGGTGCCTAGTATTGGGGCAAGCAAGAGCGGCAAAAACTCTGAACAACATATCGTTTTTTACTCTTCCAGCAGCCTTTGTTCGCGTTCAAACGCCGTAGAGCAGGAGCGTGTCGACGTAGTTTTTCCTTTAATTAGCCTTCAGAGGCTCATCACCACGAAAAACATTCAATGCGCACGCAGATATACACCAAATTATACGCAAAATATCCTCCTGCTGCTCCTCGTTGAGATGCTGAAAGGCTCACAATACGGCAATGTGCTTCTTGAAGAGTGGTGATTCGTTACGTTCAATTACAAGCGCAGAACTGGTAATTCTGCGGATGTGCCACTGCTTTTAGCTTTTTTCGCGGTACGGACACGAAATGATGCGCATCATCGGGAAAAATGCAGGTGCGAGATCATTTTTGCGAATAGTTTACTGTTCATACGCAAAATAAACTTTAACATTTTTTTCACAAAATACTTTTTACGGCAATATGTAGGGCCGCAAACCATTGAAGTCCACGGATGGTTCCACCGTGTATCCATCTTAGTGAGTCAGTAAATAATCCCTGGTACATAATGAATAAAGGAGTCGGACGATGGAAATATTCATTTCACTTGCATTTCTGTTTTATTTAAAACTTAAATTAGTCATATTATTTACATATCGATGTAGCCGTAAGGAAACGTACCGTATTCACCATCGAGTCTTCACTCGATGCTCGATTGCCTGCATAATTTTGTTTCAGGTCTCGTGACGACTTGATGAAATGCTGTGCGGCGAATCGTATTGTAACGCAGCACAATCGGCTCCTCTCTCTCTCCGACTATAAACGAGCACACTGAGTTGTAATTTATCAGTGAGCTGTTTGCAAAATTAAGTGTTCAGAAAAGTCTGTAGTTTTCTGAGAGTCCTCAGGAAGCCGTCAGCTCATAGGCAATGTCTAGCGGATATTTCTAGACATTCGGTCACTTCCCTCTTCTGCCCCATTTTACTAAACCTTTTTCCGTTTCTCTATGAAAAATCACTTCTATCACGGTCTTTTTCGAAAATACTACTATTTCGGTCTTTCTTCGAGTCTACTTCAGTTTCGAAGCGCATGCTGTTCACGATGAAGGCCGACGTTGACGAAGGGCGGGACTTCTTTCGGTTAACTCCTCGGTACTGTGACTAAAACGATTTCTGTAGTGCATTTAAACAGTTCAATTTGCTACGCTTCGAAGTTCTCATTTCTACCGGCAGTTCTTCAACATGTTTCGCGGATCGTCCGATTTACGCTCGGACTACTCGCGTTCACTCGTGCGGAGCTACTCAGTGATAATACAAACAATTCGGTACAGTTCGTGAAACGGCCTCGTCTATCTCGGAAGTTATTGAGCCGGTTCGCGAGCCTCGTGGTGCGCTTCACTAATACTTGTGGATAAAGTAACGTTATGTTTCGCTTCATCGACTATTTCTTTGGCATCAATTGTTTTCACTACAACTTATCAGTGTTATTTACATCGAATAAATCTTGGTATCGGCCAACCTGTACACTGAACCTAGTAACTTTACAGTGTTCCACTCTTTTCTATATCATGCAAATTCCTTACATTAAGTCTCCTGAAACCCAGATTTCCTTCACCCTCGTCAAAACATTAAACATTATGCCTTTTACTTTGCAAACTTCTCTTTCTGGTGGTTAGGAATATACACTATAAATGAATAAAACTTGGGACCACCCGAAACAAAAGATCTGGTATAGCTACCCTCCCCGTAATCGCTCAGTTCATCAGCCAAATCTCCTAAAAGCTATCCAGTTGACGGTTCGTATTCGTCCGGATAATTCTCTGTCACGAAGATAACTGAATCTGTGTCGCAGTACAGTGCACGCCGATCTAAGCGTTCAAGATAACTATACCGTTTCAGACGTGACTGAGCCGTGGTATACGAAACGATAACAGCATTCGCCATATCAGACCGCATTACAGCGTCGTCGGTTTTTGTATAATTGACGTAAATATTTAATTATTTACCGGCAGCATATCTGTGATCTCGTAGTCAGGACTAGACAGTAATTCCACGAGGTGTTCGCACGACGCTACTATCTCAGTTTGAGGCAAGTTTTCGCGTTGACTGAACTTATTCCAAAATAAATTGAGGCATAGCTTACAAGGGGACCTCCAGGTACGTGGAACACCGATTCGGACCAAATTTTTTTTACAGGTAGGTCGCACCCAAGCGTGCAATAGGTGCAAGTAATAAGATGCGCTTCTCAGCCATTTTTGAGTTATGAAATATAAAAAATTTCCGATCGTTCATATACTCTCTGCATTAAATCATATTCAAGAAGGGCGCGTAGCGTAGTCAGCAACGTCTCCGCTTCGTAAGCGCTGGATCGCCGGATCGAATCCCAGTGCGGACTTATTATTATTATTATTATTATTATTATTATTATTATTATTATTATTATTATTATTATTATTATTATTATTATTATTATTATTATTATTATTATTATTATTATTATTATTATTATTATTATTATTATTATTATTATTATTATTATTATTATTATTATTATTATTATTATTATTATTATTAGTATTATTATTATTATTATTATTATCATCATCATCATCATCATCATCATCATCATCATCATCATCATCATCATCATCATCATCATCATCATCATCATCATCATCATCATCATCATCATCATCATCATCATCATCATCATCATCATCATCATCATCATCATCATCATCATCATCATCATCATCATCATCATCATCATCATCATCATCATCATCATCATCATCATCATCATCATCATCATCATCATCATCATCATCATCATCATCATCATCATCATCATCATCATCATCATCATCATCATCATCATCATCATCATCATCATCATCATCATCATCATCATCATCATCATCATCATCATCATCATCATCATCATCATCATCATCATCATCATCATCATCATCATCATCATCATCATCATCATCATCATCATCATCATCATCATCATCATCATCATCATCATCATCATCATCATCATCATCATCATCATCATCATCATCATCATCATCATCATCATCATCATCATCATCATCATCATCATCATCATCATCATCATCATCATCATCATCATCATCATCATCATCATCATCATCATCATCATCATCATCATCATCATCATCATCATCATCATCATCATCATCATCATCATCATCATCATCATCATCATCATCATCATCATCATCATCATCATCATCATCATCATCATCATCATCATCATCATCATCATCATCATCATCATCATCATCATCATCATCATCATCATCATCATCATCATCATCATCATCATCATCATCATCATCATCATCATCATCATCATCATCATCATCATCATCATCATCATCATCATCATCATCATCATCATCATCATCATCATCATCATCATCATCATCATCATCATCATCATCATCATCATCATCATCATCATCATCATCATCATCATCATCATCATCATCATCATCATCATCATCATCATCATCATCATCATCATCATCATCATCATCATCATCATCATCATCATCATCATCATCATCATCATCATCATCATCATCATCATCATCATCATCATCATCATCATCATCATCATCATCATCATCATCATCATCATCATCATCATCATCATCATCATCATCATCATCATCATCATCATCATCATCATCATCATCATCATCATCATCATCATCATCATCATCATCATCATCATCATCATCATCATCATCATCATCATCATCATCATCATCATCATCATCATCATCATCATCATCATCATCATCATCATCATCATCATCATCATCATCATCATCATCATCATCATCATCATCATCATCATCATCATCATCATCATCATCATCATCATCATCATCATCATCATCATCATCATCATCATCATCATCATCATCATCATCATCATCATCATCATCATCATCATCATCATCATCATCATCATCATCATCATCATCATCATCATCATCATCATCATCATCATCATCATCATCATCATCATCATCATCATCATCATCATCATCATCATCATCATCATCATCATCATCATCATCATCATCATCATCATCATCATCATCATCATCATCATCATCATCATCATCATCATCATCATCATCATCATCATCATCATCATCATCATCATCATCATCATCATCATCATCATCATCATCATCATCATCATCATCATCATCATCATCATCATCATCATCATCATCATCATCATCATCATCATCATCATCATCATCATCATCATCATCATCATCATCATCATCATCATCATCATCATCATCATCATCATCATCATCATCATCATCATCATCATCATCATCATCATCATCATCATCATCATCATCATCATCATCATCATCATCATCATCATCATCATCATCATCATCATCATTATTATTATTATTATTATTATTATTATTATTATTATTATTATTATTATTATTATTGTTATTATTGTTATTATTATTTTATACAAGGAGTTGCGGAATCCTTTTTACGGATATCCTCCAGTCTTTTGAACTGGGGGGGTATGTGGGACTCCCAAAAAAGTAGGCCTACCCACTAAACCGCCCTCTCCTTGTTGCCCTCCCCCAGACCAGGAACTATTTTGGTATTACTTCTGGCTGGGGGTTCTGTCCGTGTTCGTTCGTTCGTCTTGCTGTCTGTAACCTGTCGCGTCACGTCAGTCTGTCTGCTCGGTTAGGTGAGGCAGCCGTCTACGTTTTTTCGTCGCAGTATCGTCTCTGTATAGGTGGCAACTAGTTGCCACCATTCTGTCGAGTGGAGCATCACCTGAACAATGTTGTCCGGGGTGATGCTGCCAACAATCGTCTCCAGTTCCAGTCGGAGTCCTGTCCAGCGGTCGCACATAAAAAATGTGTGTTCCGCGTCGTCTCGTTCGTGTCCACAGTACTTACAGTCTGGCGTCCGTACTCTGTCCATGTTATAAAGGTACCGTCTAAAGTAACCGTGTCCCGTCAGGAACTGGGTGATGTAAAAATTTACGTCCCCAAAATCCCGTTCGATCCACGGTCTCAGGTCCTTTATTAGTCGTTTTGTCCAGTTGCCTGTCGCTCTTTCTGTCCATTGTTCGTGCCAAGTCTGTATCGTCTTGTCGCGTTCCGCGACCGCCGCATCTTCCCGTCTTATGTCCGCGCTTCTCCCGTAGATCCTCTTTCGCTCGAAAGCTAGGAGGTCCACGGGGATCACGCCCGCAACCACCAAGACTGCTTGTGCAGAGACAGTTCGGTAGGAGCAGGCGATCCTCAGCGCACCCTGTCTTTGTACCGTTGTCATGGCGTGGCAGTACTTCTTTGTCTTCAGGGCATCTGCCCAGATCTCCGCGCCGTACAGGAGGATCGAGTGGGCTGTTGTCATTAGGAGTCGTCGTTTTCCCGGTCTTGGCCCGTTTGTGTTGGCCATTAGGCGGCTTAAGGATGCTATCCTCTTAGCCGCCTTCTGGCATGTTTTTTGTATATGAGGCCAGAAGGTCATCTTCGTATCTAGGGTCACTCCCAAGTACTTGACTTCACCTCCGGCCTCGATTTCGTCCGTCCCGACCCACATGGGTAGTCTCGTCTGTATGCGTCTTCTGCTAAGGAAAGTCAGTTCTGTCTTTTCTGTCGCGAGTTGTAGTCCGTGGTCCGTCATCCAACGGCCCACTCGCCGCATCGTCTGGTTCAGTTTTTGCTGTGCCAGGTCTGGAGACCGCTCGGTGATCACCGCCGCCTCGTCGTCAGCGTAGGCGACAAGGAAAACGCCAAGCGGCAATTCCAGCCTGAGTAAGCTGTCGTAGAGTCCGTTCCAAAAGTCTGGTCCCAGTATGGACCCCTGTGCAACCCCCGCGGTGATTTGTCTCGTCACCGGTCCTTCAGTCGTCTCGTACGTGATCCGTCTGTTTCTTAGGTAGTCGCCCACCACCCGAGCCAGGTAAGCCGGAACCCCGAAGTTGCCTTCAAGCGCCTCCAGGATGTCAACCCACCTGGCCGAGTTAAAGGCGTTCCTGATGTCCAAGGTCGCCAGCAGAACGATTGGTCGCGCTGCATGGCAATGTCTCTCCAAATCCAGGAAGGAATCGACCACTTTTTGAATCGCTCCTATCGTTGATCGTCCCCTCCTGAAGCCGAACTGCCGGTCTGAGAGGCCTCCGCTGGTCTGTATCGCGTCCGTCAGTCTCGGTTTTAGTAGTTGTTCATAGAGTTTACCCGTTGTGTCGAGTAAACTCAGCGGCCGGTAGGCTGACGGCGTATTGGGGTCGCCCTTACCCTTAGGGATAAGAACTAGCCTTGCCGTCTTCCACCGGTCACTGAACGTTCCCGTCGTCAAGCTCGTGTTGTACAGGTCAAGAAATATCTCCGGCCTCAGGCGAACCATCAGCCGGAGAATCTCCGCCGGCACTCCGTCTGGTCCCGGCGCCTTGCCAGTCTTCATCGCGGCAGTCGCTTTGAAGAGCTCCTCCGCGGTAAATATGGGGGCCGCCGGGGCCTCCGTGTCGTCTGTCACGTTCGTCCGTATCGGGTGGGTCGGAAACAGTCCGTCAACAATCCGTTCTGCGGTTTCGGCATCTTTGAGTTCAAGTGGAACTCGGGCCCCTAGTTTGCCAGTCACAATTTTGTAACCGGTTCCCCAGGGGTCTTCGTTCACCTCCTCGCAGAGCTGCTTCCAGCATCGCGTTTTGCTGTCCCTTATGGCGTTCGTAAGTGTTTTTCGTGACGTCTTGTAAGTGGCTTGGAGGTTTTCCCTTTCGGGTCTTCCCCCAGCCCTCGTAACTCGTCGGCGGTTCGCCAAGCAGAGCCTGCGCAGCTCGGCTATTTCGTCCGTCCACCAGTATTGTGGTTGCCTGTTTGGTCTATGTCGTCGTTTCGGCATTGTGCTGTTGCACAGCCGGTCCGTCAGTTTGGCCGTCTCATCCGTGAGTCTTTCCGCCCTTCGCCGGCCAGTCAGTTCAAGGGGGACTTTCGTCATTGGTGCTGGTGCTGCCGCCAGCTCCTCCGAAAATTTTCGTAAGTCGAGTTTGTTGAGGTTCCACCTCGGGGGGTACTGGGTCCTCGTCCGTCTCGTCGCCGTTTGTCCTGCCACTTCGAAGACAATGTACTGGTGATCGCTGGCCGTATAGCCGTCGAAAACCCGCCACTGTCCTATCCGTGGCGATATTCTGTCCGATGTCATTGTGACGTCAGGGATAGAGTTTCCAAACCCTGGTCGTCTGTATGTCGGTACGTTTCCCGTATTTGCTACTACCAGGTCTAGCCTTGCGGCCATCTCCAGCAGCAGCCGTCCACGTTTGTTCGTTGTTGTCATTCCCCACTCGATCGCCCGCGCGTTGAGGTCTCCCCCGATGATAACGTCTCCAGGCAGATTCCTGATTCCGTCTTCAAGGAGCGCCACTTTCCTCTCGAAATCCGCCGCGGTGCAGTTGGGTGTCAGGTAGACGCTGACGGAAGTGATAGCGCCGACCTTAGCCCATGCGAAGTCTTCGCCTGCGCCACGGTTGGTCATCCGGGATCGGGCGGCACCCCTCACCCAGATAGCAGCTGTCTCGTTTTCGTTTGTGATCCACGTCTGTGTCGTCCGTTTCCTGTACGGTTCGCACAGTATCAGTATGTCGGCGTCGTGTTCGTCGGCTATCTGGGGTAGAAGAATGTCCGCTGTCCTGCTCCGGTTCAGGTTTCCCTGAATTACGGTGTCCATCTTCCGGCCTCCCTTTTGCGCTCCTCCAGCGCAGCCCGGAACACCACGCACCTCCCGGTTCCCGCGAGGTGCGCCGCGTCTCCGTGCCCCGCCTCGGAGCACAGAGGGCAAGCCGGTCTGTTTTTACAGTCCGTCGCGTAATGTCCCGTCTCGCCGCATTTCCTGCAGCTTTTTGTCCGATCCGTGTTCGTGCAGTTCGTCTTTGTATGTCCGTAGCCCAGGCACTTGTGGCATTTGGTCACCGTCAATCGCTGTCGTAGTCGGCATCGCACCCATCCTATACCGATCCGGCCCCGGCCTAGCAGCACCTCGGCTTCCCGTGACTCGAGGTCGCACACCGCCATGTACTGCTCAGCCCGGTTCAGGCCGAAGATGTGGACACCAAAGTCGCCGTCTCGTCCCGTTTCTCGTCTCAGCGCCTGGATCACGTCATCCGCGGTGGTGACGCAGTCCAAGTCCATGATTTCCAGTTGCGCCCTGGAGGTCATGGTCCTGACGATGCCTGTGTCTCCGACCGCGTCCTGAATTGCGCGCTGAAACTGTTCTCGTCCGTCCGTGTCTGTCTGTATCTTGATAAGACACCGTCCGTCTTTGGTCTTCCTTAGAGCCGTCACCTGCACGTGACTGCTCGTCGGGTCGACCGTCGTCCTAATCTTCCGCACCATGTCCGAGTACGTGTTGTCTTTCCCAGGCTTGACCAGCACGGCCGTTCCCCTATGTTTGGGGGCCGGTCTGCGCTTTTCAGCCCGGGTCGGTGCGTTCGTCTCGTCCGTCCTGTTTTTCGGTTCCGTCGTTTTTTTTTTCCTTTTTTGTTTCGTCACGTTTGTCCAGGCTCCATCGTCCTCCGTCCTTGAGGGTCGCTTACGCGGGGCCTCCGGAGGGGTCTTTGTCGCCTCCCGTTTACGCTTTGACGGTCGCGTTGTCGGTTCGTGTGTCTCCATTTCTGTTTCCGTCAAGTCGTCTGCCGCCATTCGTCCCTTTGAGTCTGTCCTGTTCTGTATGCTTAGTGCAGCGTCGGCGGCCTCGAGAACCGTCTTTATGCCGGTTTTCACTGCCATATTCATGTTTTTTTGTATTGCCGCTGCCTCGGCCATTTTCGTCGCTGTCCTCTGTATGAGCATTAGTAGCTCCGTCACGTCAGGTTCGTTCTGTCGTAGTGTTGTGGCGTCCGTTTTTGTATCTTTCATCTGTCCCGTCTGTGTGCGCGTACGTCTGTTGTCACTGTCGTGAGTAGAGGCCGCAGAGGTATAGCCTACCCCGCTCCCTGCACTCGACACGCTGTCCGTCCTGTCCCGTCTCGGAAGGTGCAGTGTTGCCCTGTCCGTATTTTTTGATAGTCGTACCCCTGACGGAGTACCACTATCGGTGTTTGTTTTTATTTGTTGAGTTTTGTCCATGTTGTTCCCACGAGTAGCCAGGAATGGGCGTCCGCCCCCACAGAGCCTGATTGTGGGAGTAAGGCTTCATACTATGAGGTTTCGCCCGGTTCCCCATAGGCATCGTGCGCGACACTGTACCCCAGTGCCATTCAGCCCTCGGCACGCTGGCTCCCACCTTGGCTTGGGCAGAGCTGGTCCGCGACGGGGTTTTTGTCCACCTGATCCGGTTTTCACGCCAGCCCGGTTTCCTTATGGCGCCCGTTAACCGGGGAGCGCCGTGGCCGTTCCTGGCGAGGTTAGAGTCGTCGGTAGACGATCCCCTTCCCCGATACGGTCGGGCCACTTTGCGCCCCGGCCCTATCACGGGCAGCTCCTAGATTTTCGTCCACCCCGAGAATTCTCGGTACCTTCCATATCTGGAAGGCGTCCCCCTATCCGCGACCTGGGGAGGCGCCCGATGCGGGATCATCAACCCGACACGGGCTGTCGGATATCCCCCAGCCTTTCAAACTGGGGGGGTATGTGGGACTCCCAAAAAAGCAGGCCTACCCACTAAACCACCCTCTCCTTGTTGCCCTCCCCCAGACCAGGAACTATTTCGATATTACTTCTGGCTGGGGGTTCTGTCTGTGTTCGTCCGTTCGTCTTGTTGTCTGTAACCTGTCGCGTCACGTCAGTCCGTCTGCTCAGTTAGGTGAGGCAGCCGTCTACGTTTTTTCGTCGCAGTATCGTCTCTGTATAGGTGGCAACTAGTTGCCACCGATCTGTTGAGTGGAGCATCACCTGGACAATGTTGTCCGGGGTGATGCTACCAACAATCGTCTCGAGTTCTAGTCGCAGTCCTGTCCAGTGGTCACACACAAAAAATGTGTGCTCCGCGTCGTCTCGTTCGTGTCCGCAGTACTTACAGTCTGGCGTCCATACTCTGTTCATGTTGTAAAGGTACCTTCGGAAGTAGCCGTGTCCGGTCAGGAGCTGGGTAACGTAAAAATTCACGTCCCCAAACTCCCTTCCGATCCACGGTCTCAGGTCCTTTACAAGTCGTCTCGTCCAGTTGCCTGTGCGTTCTTCTGTCCATCGATCTTGCCAAGTCTGTATTGTCCTGTTGCGCTCCGCAACTGCCGCATCCTCCCGTCTTATGTCCGCGCTTTTCCCGTAGATCCTCTTTCGCTCGAAAGCTAGGAGGTCTACGGGGATTACGCCGGCCACCACCAAAACTGCTTGTGCAGATACAGTTCGGTAGGAGCAGGCGATCCTCAGCGCACCCCGTCTTTGTACCGTCGTCATCGCGTGGCAGTACTTCTTTGTCTTCAGGGCATCTGCCCAGATCTCCGCGCCGTAAAGGAGGATCGAGTGGGCCGTCGCCATTAAAAGTCGTCGTTTGCCCGGTCTCGGTCCAGTCGTGTTAGCCATCAGGCGGCTTAGGGATGCTATCCTCTCGGCCGCCCTCTGAGCTGTTTTCTGTATATGAGGCCAGAAGGTCATCTTCGTATCCAGAGTTACCCCCAGATACTTGACTTCCCCCCCGGCCACGATTTTGTCCGTCCCGACCAACATAGGAAGTCTCGTCTGTATACGTCTTCTACTAAGGAACGTCAGTTCGGTCTTTTCTGTCGCGAGTTGTAGTCCGTGATCCGTCATCCATCGTCCAACTCGTCGCATCGTCTGGTTCAGTTTTAGCTGTGCCAGATCCGGAGACCGCTCGGTGATCACCGCCGCCACGTCGTCAGCGTAAGCGACGAGTAGTACGCCGAGCGGCATTTCCAGCCTGAGCAAGCCGTCGTAAAGTCCGTTCCAAAAGTCCGGTCCCAGTATGGACCCCTGTGCAACCCCGGCGGTGATTTGCCTCGTCACTGGTCCTTCAGTCGTCTCGTACGTAATCTGTCTGTTTTTCAGGTAGTCCTCCACCACCCGAGCCAAGTAAGCCGGAACCCCGAAGTTGCTTTCAAGCGCCTCCAGGATATCGACCCACCTGGCCGAGTTGAAGGCGTTCCTGACGTCCAAGGTTGCCAGCAGAACGACAGGTCGTGCTGCGTGGCAATGTCTTTCTAAGTCCAGGAAGGAGTCAACCACTTTTTGGATCGCTCCAATCGTCGATCGACCCCTCCTGAAGCCGAACTGCAGGTCTGAAAGGCCTCCGCTGGTTTGTATCACGTCCGTCAGTCTCGGTCTCAGTAATTGTTCGTAGAGTTTACCCGTCGTGTCGAGTAAACTCAACGGCCGGTAGGCTGACGGCGTATTGGGGTCGCCCTTACCTTTGGGGATAAGAACTAGCCTTGCCGCCTTCCACCGGTCGCTAAACGTGCCCGTCGTCAAACATGTGTTGTACAGGTCGAGAAATATCTCCGGCCTCAGATTGACCATCAGCCGGATAATCTCCGCCGGTACTCCGTCTGGTCCCGGTGCCTTACCAGTCTTTATTGCGTTGGATGCCCTAGTGAGTTCCTCCGCCGTGAAGGTGGGGGCTGCTGGTGTGTCCGTATCGTCTGTAACGTCCGTCCGTATCAGGTGTGCTGGAAACAAGCCGTCGACGATCCGTCGTGCGGATTCGGCTTCTTTGATTTCTGGTGGTACCCGGGCCCCTAGTTTACCGGTCACGATTTTGTAACCAGTGCCCCAGGGATCCTGGTCCACCTCCTCGCAGAGCCTCCTCCAGCAACGCGTCTTGCTGTCTCGTATCGCGCTCGTCAGTGCCTTCCGTGCTGTCTTATATGCGGCTTGGAGGTTTTCCCTTTCGGGTCTTCCCCCATCCCTCGTTACGAGTCGTCGGCTCGCCAAGCAGACCCTGCGCAGCTCGGCTATTTCGTCCGTCCACCAGTATTGTGGCTGTCTGTTCTGTCGATGTCGTCGTTTCGGCATTGTGCTATTGCACAGCCGGTCCGTCAGTTTGGCCGTCTCGTCCACCAGTCTTTCCGCTCTTTGCCGGCCAGTCAGCTCCGGAGGGACTTTTGTTATCGGTGCTGGTGCTACCACCAGCTCCTCTGAAAATTTCTGTACGTCGAGTTTGTTGAGGTTCCACCGCGGGGGGTGCTGGGTCCTCGTCCGTCTCGTCGCCGTTTGTCCTGCCACTTCAAAGACAATGTACTGGTGGTCGCTGGCCGTATAGCCGTCGAACACCCGCCATTGCCCTATCCGTGGCGATATTCTGTCCGATGTCATTGTGACGTCAGGGATGGAGTCTCCGAACCCTGGTCGTCTGTACGTCGGTGTGTTTCCTGTATTGGCTACTACCAGGTCCAGCCTTGCGGCCATCTCCAGCAGCAACCGTCCACGTTTGTTCGTTGCTGTCATTCCCCACTCGATCGCCCGCGCGTTGCAGTCGCCTCCGACAACAACGTCCCCAGGCAGATCCCTGATTCCGTCCTTAAGGAGCGCTACCTTTCTCTCGAACTCCACCGCGGCGCAGTTGGGTGTCAGATAGACGCTGACGTATGTGACAGCGCCGACCCTTGCCCAGACGTAGTCGTCCCCGACACCGCAGCTTGTTATTCGAGATTGGGCAGCGCCCCTAACCCAGATAGCTGTGGTCTCCGTCTCGTTTGTAATGTACGTTTGTGTCGTTCTTCTCCTGTACGGTTCGCACAGGATCAGAATGTCGGCGTCATGTTCGTCAGCTATCTGTGGTAGTAGCATGTCTGCTGTCCTACTCCTGTTCAGGTTTCCCTGAACTACTCTGTCCGTCTTCCGGCCTGCTTCCTGCACTCCTCCAGCGCAGCCCGGAACACCGCGCACCTCCCGGTTCCCGCAAGGTGCGCTACGTCCTCGTGCCCCGCCTTAGCGCACAGGGGACAAGCCGGTTCGTTCGTGCAGTCGGTAGCGTAGTGTCCAGATATACCGCACTTTCAGCAGCTCTTCGTCCTGTCCACGTCCGAGCAGTTTGCCTTCACGTGCCCGTAACCGAGACACCTGTGGCATTTTGTCACAGTCAGTCTTTTTCGGACGCGGCAGTGCACCCATCCGATACCGAGTCGTCCGCGGCGGAGCAGCACATCGGCTTCCCGCGATTCTAGCTCGCAGACCGCCATGTACTGCTCGGCGCGGTTCGGGCCAAAGATATGGACTCCGAAGTCTCCGTCTCGTCCTGTTTCCCGTCTGAGTACTTGTACAACGTCCTCTGTGGTTGTTACACAGTCCAGATCTATGATCTCCAATTGAACTTTGGAGGTCATGGCCCTGACGCTGCCCGCGTCCCCGATCGCGTCTTGTAAGACGCGTCGGAAGTCGTTTCGTCCGTCGGGTCCGTTCCCGTCTGCCTGTATCTTGAGAAGACACAGGCCGTTTTTGGTCTTCCTCAGTGTCGTCACCTGCACGTGACTTTTCTTCGGATCGACCGTCGTCCGTATTTTCCGTACGATGTCCGAGTACGAGTTGTCCGTTCCCGGCTTTACCAGGACAGCCGTCCCCCTGTGTTTGGGGACCGCTCTGTGCCTTTAAGTCTGGGTGTTCGTTTTCGTATCGTGCGTTCTGTCCTTCCGTTCTGTTGTTCTTGTTTTCTTTTTTTGTATTGTCTGCCAGACTGCAGTTGTTTCCGTCTTCGGGGGACGCTTCGGAGCACTCTCCGGGGTAGTTCCGGTCGCCTCCCGTTTTCGTTTCGTCCGTGGTGTTTCCTGTACTTTCATCTCCGTTTCTGTGTCCGTCCGTTCATGTGTCTTGAGGCGTCCTGTCGGGGCCACCTCGGTGCGCTTATTTAGCGCTATGTCGGCGGCCTCGAGAATCGTCTTGATCCCGAGTTTGACAGTCATGTTTATGTTTTTCTGTTTAGCGACTGCCTCTTCCATTTTTGTCGCTGTCCTTTGGATAAGTTCCAGTAGATCCGTCAACTCAGGTTCGTTCTGTTGTTGTATTGTGGGTTTGACTGGTACTTTTTTCCTCTGGTCTGTCTGTGTGCGTTTATCCCCGTTGTCATTGTCGCTAGCAGAGGAAACAGAAATAAAGCTTATTCCGCTCCCTCCGCTCGACGCGCTGTCTGTTCTGCCCCGTCTGGGAAGGCGCAGTGTTGTCCTGTCCCTGTTTGCCGACCCTGATGTCCCTGACGGAGCTACAGCGTCAGCGTTAAGTGTTTGTCCGTTTTGTTCTGTTTTGTTTTGGTTTGTGTTCATTTTTGTTCCCACGAGTAGCCAGGAAGCGAGCGTCGACCCCCGCAGAGCCCGATTGCGGGGGCAAGGCTTCATACAATGAGGTTTCGCCCGGTTTCCCATAGGCATCGTGCACGACACTGTAACCCCAGTGCCATTCAGCCCTCGGCACGCTGGCTCCCACCTTGGCTTGGGTGGAGCTGGTCCGCGACGGGGTTTTTGTCCCCCGAAGCTGGTTTTTACGCCCGCCCAGGTTCCTTATGGCGCCCGTTAACCGGAGAACTCCGCGGCTATTCCGATGATAATCGGTCAGGCCACCTCGTTCCCCGGCCCTGACGCGGGCAGCTCCTAGGTTTTAGTCGCCTCTTACGACAGGCACCCCCCACCTCGGGTAAATTCTACCCCCTATCCCGCAGGGGAAAGTGCTAGTTTTCGTCCACCCCGAGAGTTCTCGGTACCTTCCATATCTGGAAGGCGTCCCCCTATCCGCGACCTGGGGAGGCGCCCGATGCGGGACCAGCAACCCGACACGGGCCAGCAACCCGACACGGATTATTATTATTATTATTATTATTATTATTATTATTATTATTATTATTATTATTATTATTATTATTATTATTATTATTATTATTATTATTATTATTATTATTATTATTATTATTATTATTATTATTATTATTATTATTATTATTATTATTATTATTATTATTATTATTATTATTATTATTATTATTATTATTATTATTATTATTATTATTATTATTATTATTATTATTATTATTATTATTATTATTAAATCGTTTCTACGGCAACTACTATGCGATTATATTAATATTACTGTAAAGGAATGAATAAATATTTTTTTTTAATGTGGATCATTTTGGTGTTATAAGGAAAAACGAACAGCTTTTTTTATTTATTTATTTATTTATTCATTTATTTTATTTTTTTTGGTGAAAGGTAGGGAAAGAATTGTGACAAATGAATACACGAGTTTAAACGAATAAACAATCTTTTTATTAACTTTTCATTGGTTATCACAACTACAAGAACTAGGGTGGTACTGACCATAAAAACATGGAAAACAATAATTATTTGGGCATCGGGCGCACATTATAAATGCCGAGTTTCCGCATCCGCAAAGATTTTTCAAGATATCAATCGCGAAGCAAACCTCGTTAACGTTTAGGAAAGATCTTCTGTCGTCATTGTAATAGTTTCTCGCTCGGATACAAATTTCGTGATATTTCTTTGTCGAATCCTATGTTTTAATTTGAAGCGATGTACCCGACATCGGAAGCTTTGAATTCTAAATCAGGAAATTGGCTCGCAGCAGCTAGAGCCCATATCTGCAAGTTCCTCATTGTGACCTGCTGGTTGGATTGTCGGGCTTCTGCGATACGATCGTATGTCCACGAATCAATTGTATTATATTTGTCTACAATGGTTCCACCACTTCTGATGTGTTTTAAAACTAGATACCAGAGATATATTGAGTGCAATTGCTACGCATTTTTTTCATTTAAATTCTTTAGTCTTATTTTTTTGTATTTCTAAATTTTGCCTTTAATTTATACCAAACCGAATGAATTTTAATTTATTTTTTCTCTTCTTCTTCCTTTTTGCAGTGTCTCGTGATCTTGAAATGTAAAAGTTATAAAAATAGGCATAGATCTAAAGTAAATTCATTTCGAACGATTACCGATATTAGCCGACACTTGCCGTCATAGTTAGCATCGAAAATGTAAGGTAAAAGCCCATCGCCAACAACTCAGCACGGAATTAAAATTCCTTTAATTCTATTTGTGATTCACATTTTTTCTTATTCGGATTGTGATTTATTTATTTTTTCCTTGTTTGTTGAAGTGCGGAAATTAGATTAGTGAACTTAATTTCACAAACTGTGAGAACAGTGTATATATTTTTTATATTAGGAAACCACTGAAACTGGCGCTCCTTGTCTCTACGTATTTGACGGGCGAGGGGAGTGTTGTAGCTCAAACATCAGGTATCAGGTATCAAGAATCGAAGACACGTAATACCATATATAGTTCGCGGAGGAATGAGACAAGGTTTCATTGGATTGACGAAAGTTCTCTGATAAAACCCGTCTAGTGTTGAAATTCGCAAAAACCTAATGAATTTTTCTTAAACGGCGAGGAGCACGGGACTGCCATTGCTCGCGATTTTAAATGAGAATACCCTGTAAAATGCTGATATTACGGAAGAAGTTGAGCCTCGTACCTCGCGCGATTAATTTAGCAATAGCGTGTGGTCAGCCACTCAGCCTTTACCATAGGTGATGGAGCAATCGAAAAGTTTGATGTGCCGAAATGAATATACTCTTGTAATTTCCGCGCTGGGATATTATAACAGTACGTAAATTTAAAAAATTGTAGTATAAATAAACCATTTTTGAAAAAAATCGACGTCTTTTTTCGCTCTTATATTTCATCACACTTTATATTTCACTCTGTTGAGAATCAACAAAAATGTTGAGAATCCGTCCGGATGAAGCTTGACTGATCTGTGGATATATTGAAAACGGGATGAGAACTCACTCGAGACAAGAGGAAAATAACCAGACACATAGATGTTATGCTGAGGAAGCGGTTTATTTCTGCCTTCCTTCGCAGTATTCAAAATACAATTTCAAACAACACCAGTTTAATAAAATAATTGCAAATTCATACCAAAAAGCTTTATTTAGAAAATTGTTCGAAATATAAATTTAGTTAAAATACAAAATTATAAAATTAAACAATCAAATAGAATTTTACACTTAGAATGTGAGCAGCACACAATAATATTAATTGTGCGCTGAGTTTTAACATAAGAGAGCGGTGCGTGCAACGCAGTGATAACTGCGCAGCACGACCCTCTAAGACCAGTGAGTGTGAAACATGAATTAAAATGGCGAATAGAATTTTGTTGTGATAATGTAAGCAGCACACAATTATATCAATTGTGTGCTGAATGTAATTTTGAGACAGCGGTGCGTGCAACGCAGTCAGGACTACGCAGCACGACACGCCGATGCTACTGAGTGTATTTCACTGCATCCACTCAGCAGTGTATTGCAGAGTGGTTGCAATGAATTAATGAGAGCACTTACAACTAACGTTGCTTGAGTGCAGTAATTTTGTGTGCGACCAGCTACGCAGTCAACACTGCGTAGCACAATACAACATAGAATGAGGATGTACGGTTGAGCAAAAAATATTCACTGTACTTTCCCAGCAGATTTACTGGGGGAAAATACAGTGAATATGAGGCACATGCTTAATTATATTAATTAAGCCGGCAAAATAACATGAGGAGAACGTGGTACAGCATGTGCTGCAACGCACGCCACAAGTGAGACCCAGTGCTGATGTACCATTTTCTCCTCTCTGACAGTGAATTAATACATAATTATGCCAGAGCACTCTTACCTTGAGCAATGAGTCCTGAAGAGCGAGAGGTTGAGCGAGTCCGATGAATAATGTCCGTGGAAAAAGCCTGAGAGTCCTATGGATGCGCGTGCTGTCCAGTGGATGTGTAGCGAAAAAGTGCCAAAATCTCAAGATGGCTGCGAGTATGAACTTTACGTTGAGCGCTGGAGTCAGTTGAGCGAGATAGCCGGTGAGCGAAACCGAAGTCAAGCGAGAGAGACATCCTCTCGTTCGACGCGGCGTGCCAACGAGGCACATCCTCGGCTTCGCGAAGCCCATGCCTCGGCTATCTTCGACTCAACCGAACAACGCGTGCTAGAGCAGCGCAACAGGTAGGCGCACGACGATTATCGATCGCCGTGCGCCAGCTGATTTTCCAACACACTCCCATAGTAAAATTTTTCGTGAAAAGAAAGTGCATTGCAATTTTGATTTACTTGAATGCAGCACATATTGGAGATCGAAATACACTTGTGACTTTTTTTCTATTGATTTTAACCTAATTTATACAAATTTCTTGTACTAATTGTAATATGTGTTGTGCCGCGGAATATTCCACTTCGTATTTCGTATATTCGGGAATATTCCATAGCAAAGAAACATTGGAATTCGTTCAAGACAGGAAACGAAGTCCAATGCCCGATCGTACGATCGACACCAAGAACGCCGACGCAGCATGAGGCGACTCGCTTGGCGTTCGACGATAGGCTAGCGCTAAAATCGCGAATTAAGGGATTTTCGTGAAGACAGTTAACAACTGCTTTACGAAAGGCAGTATTAAATTAGATTGAAAAGAGAACGGTTGGTTCCTCGTGAAATACTCGAAACAACGTATTATTGTACTTCTTACTTTGACAATTAAATAGACAACGGAAAGTTACCGTTGTCTATAATAAATACTTCCTTTTATACAAATTCGCGTTTTCATCTTTTACTCGAGATTCATCTCCTTATCGGCAAACGATCCCAAAAAATAATAACTTTTAATATTATACCGAATACCGAATAATCCAATTACGCGGTACCGGCATAACATATGTAAATATTTCATTTCAATAAAGCGAATCTTAATAGTACTTACGTTGACGAAGACATCGATGGCGCACAGCAGCTCAGCAGGATTAAGCTGCACGTGGTCTACGAACACTATGATCTAACTACTCACTGAGTGTTTGCCATGTAACGAGTGGAACGTCATTCGTGTTTGTATCAAATGACGAATAAAAATGCATTCGTATTTGTATCAAATGACGAATAAAAATGCATTCGTATTTGTATCAAATGACGAATAAAAATTCATTCGTATTTGTATTAAATGACGAATAAAAATTCATTCGTATTTGTATTAAATGACGAATAAAAAATCATTCGTATTTGTAACGAATGACAAATGAAAATTCATACGTATTTGTAACGAATGACAAATGAAAATTCATTCGTGTTTTTATTAAATAACGAGTGGGAAACCATTCGTTACTTAAAGCTGATACAAGCGACGAGTGGAAAGCCATTCGCCTCTTAAAGCTCAAATAAGTGACGAGTGGGAAAATACTTATCCCTCAAAACTGAAACTAGTGACACGTATTACTTAAATGCGAGATAAATGACGAAAACATTTCGTGTTGTAAGGCTGTATGTTTAATACTTTCCCTTTCAAAAATACCCATACCTGCTTGTGTGGCTCTTGTTGGAATGCTTCGTGGAAGGTTGCACACACCAGATTTTTCACAAAAAAACATGCATGATTTTATTGACTTCGGGCCACGCCTCACTGGTTATGACCAGAGATTTCCGAAAATTCTTGGCGCAGCTAAGACTTGTATGACATATCCATTTTTCGCTGCTTCGTGCGTCTAGTGGGACCTCTGAATTGATTGTGTTCTACCAGGACTTTTCGTTCACTGTCCCGATCATAATTTTCTAAATTCTTAGCAGGCCGGGTGACAAGGGTCCGTTGCTCAGCAGACCTTAGAGTATTCCTTGCGTCGGATAAGTCAAATAATATGTTGCACATCGACTGAAGTCGATGCAAAACCTTAACAGTTACACATAAGCTGTTTCTCTCATACTTCGCCGTGAAGCGCCGTTTAGTTCTAACTTTCCCGCACCTTCACATGTTTCGCCTCCTCTTAAGACGATGTGCTATACCGACTGAGCCGAGATGAGTATGAGTGAGATAACACCATTGACGATCGCAGTAGAGCAAGGAGTCTAACAGAAATTTGTACCCGGTTCAGGCGATGTGCTACACCGACATTGCAGCCATGAGAACGACAGAAACGTATAGTACATTATCCTAAGACGACGCAATACACGTTTTTTCGGTCGGTGATGCGATGCACTACTCAGTCACCACATCAGCCACTGTCGAGTGGTTTTGTTTACTGTACTAATATATTCAGATTCTCAGTGAATTACATTTCTTTTTCTCTCGTACTCATGGCGACTGAATGGTGTATCACAGCATGACATCACCTTAAGGTGATTAAGGTTTTTAAAAATGACAATATTTTATCTAAGAATGAGAGCGTGCAGAAAAGATCTTATTGTGGTAAGTAAGTTATCAAACTCTGATCTGTATCCTGCAATAAATTACGTAATTTATTGTAATATAATTCTACAACTTTGTACATGTATAGAATCCGCACAATTACATATATCTGAATACTTGTATACTTATATCATTAACCAGTAAGGAGAGTTACAAGAAAAATAAGAAAAAAGTTATAATAATTTAATAAACTTCATACACATTTTACTAAAGACTACAATTAATAATCGATGCTTGAGAGCCATCTCAACCTTAGCTTATTTTAACCTCAGACATTCAATCATACGTTTAAAAAAACTGTGTGCTAACTTTCTAAAAATCACCGCATGATTACTGAGTATAGCATATATTGGCCATATATAGAGAGAAAATGATAAGTTCTCAATAGTCTTCTTCATCGTAACCGTATCCATATCCATCATCATCCATGTCATGCCCAAGCATTTGACCGACCGTCATCTCACTAGTATTTAGTTCTTCTTCATCGGCAAATTCCTCATTTTCGGCAGCTGAAATTTTATGTGTATACCACCTTGCTAGTTAGATTCTTATTTTTCACACAGTTATAGTTATGCATATACATTATGGATATATACTAGGGTGGGTAAACTTTGTTTTTGCGGTCCGTGGACTTTAAAAGTTACGGTTTGTCGTATAATGGATCCTTGTAAAATATGAGTACCGTTGCTGAAGATTTGAAGGTGGCTAAAACAACTTTAGTGTTTTTCAGTCTATTTACTTGTGCAGAAGAAGGTGCAAAGTAGAATATTGTACATTGCTTCCGCAATTGGTTTGGTCTGCAGTACGCGTAGCCTCCGCTATGTACAAATACGTTGCTCCATTTTGGCTTCCTTATAGTGGAATCTTCGTGTACTGCGGGCCAAAAAATGAGGAAGCAAGGTTACAGTTTACAACTTTTATTTATATGGGCTATTCTTCCACTTTTTCGAATTTTTAAGAGATCAAAGAGGATACTGAAGAAGGCATTTGGGAGAGTGGCTATTTAACTCAAAATGTTAAGCATTCGTTTAAATGTATGTAGGCTATTCATCTATAGGAATGAAACTTCTGTGCAAAACTTAAAGTTGATCGCCTACATGATTGTCCAGTAATTAATTATTGAATTTGTACTTGTACTCACGGGCGACATTACAAACATTTTACGACATCTAATGCAACTCTCAAAAACACATTAAAAATGGTAGGAATTCAATGAACATGGATTCAAATAATTGTTTACATCATTGGGAAGAACGTTTGCCAAGACTGAAATGCTTCGTCTATGACTGCTAAAAAAGATTGTGAATTTACTGTGACGAAAACCATACAATTTACAAACTTAGAACGCGAAAACAAATAGTTTCAATAAAAATTACGAAACTTGCGTAAAATTTCAGTTATTGCATGAAAAATTTGTAACATAAAATCCCGTTGTTAATATTCATTAACCAATTAAAAAGTTAATTTAGTGTACTTCAATATTTATGTTATTATTAAGGTTTCGCATGGCTCGGACGCTAAGCGCCCTCGCAATCTATCATTGGATAGACTGGTTTCTTCAAACTTTCTTTAATCACTACCGTTTAATGGTCGTTATGGAGGGTTAAGTGAGGATTTTATATTTTTTAACTTTTATTAACCTTCTGTATTGGTCATTATTATGTGAACATAATAATGAAGATATTGTCAAAATAAAAGTTCGGGCTATACAGCCTGAACTTTTTATCAACTTTTAAATCTATTTAATTAAATTTATTTTATTAAATAAAAATAAAAATTTCTTTTATATACAACCAATGGCAGTAGCTACCCTCCTTAACTGTCGAAAATTTCCTTGATGCTATTTTTATTAAAATTCCAAAAATGTAACTCGCCACGATACTGGATTCTGTTTCGTATTAATCTATTTCTGTAGAAAATTAAAACCCGATAGTTGGGAATTTGAGCCGGCTAGGGGGCAACAAGTATTTTTTTTCAATTGCAGATCATCATAAAATTTAGGTCCCTAACCAATTTTTGGCCAAATTCAGTACCGAAAATTCTTTGATGTTAGTCCATTTTTGTAGAAACTACTAGTCCGAAAGTTGTAGCTCGAAATTTGCGCGAGCTAATTTAATAAGGCGCGAACATGCATTATTACAAAAATTGTAATTTAATAACATCTGAACTGGAATTTTGATTATTTCACAAATGATAACAACTAAAGAAGCATAACTGTTCTACTTGCGTGACAATTTTTTTAATTTGCTAGTTTAACACGTCCATACATACCTACTACAGTGGTTCGAAACCAGAGTTTTTTTAAATTTCGTTTGTTATTGAAAACCTTGCACGTTTTCAGTAAAAAAACTCCAGTGGAAGGAGAGGCCTGAATTCTTTTTTTTAAACAGCGTCATCGATGTAAATATTTCGTTAAGTGGTCCATTTTCAGAACAGCTATGCAACATCGGAGGCTTGTGTGCATTGTTTTACTCATTACACATGCACGCACATATACACACAAACACGTGCGCACGCACGCATCAGTAGATAGGGACCAAGATAGAGAGACTTGTGGGCGTGGTCTCTCTATCTTTCTGCTAACTTGTGATTGCCCCCCCCCCCTGTCTCCTGCACCTGATTGGTCGCCCCACCCTGAGCCCCCGACTGACGTGCCACCTAGACGACACGTGGGCCATCTGTCGGACGCATGTTACCGGTGAGCCATTTATTGTAAATATTTGACAGGAGATATGTTACCGACGGGCGGTATTGCGGATTTGGTGCAGCTATCGATAAGTACATTGGGCCCTACATGCGATACCACAGATTGGGCCCTACCAGCGAAAAAGAAGAATATTGTAGCTTGACATCGGTAAAAAGATTTGCGTCCGATCGTGTCCTACACATCCGAAGTTTTGCTTTTTTTTACTATTTGACACTAATTAAAACCAGCTAAAATAATTATGCTAAGTAAAAACACGTGTAATTCTTTTGAAATTTGATAAAAACTGTTTTGTTTATCTAAAAAGATTGTCAGACATACAAGAAACGCTTCTCCCATTTTCGCTGAGCTCATGATTTATAATTACAGCCTGTACAGATCCTGCGAGCTGGTGCTGGACCGTCGATATGCGTTCTCGAGCCTGGTATGTTGTGATGTAAACGGCACGGTAGGTACGTGAAAACTTCAGAGTCATTCTTGAGGTGTTCAGGTAGTTTGTCCCACAGAATAGATATTTTTGCTCCCCAATATTTCAACAACAGGGGTTTCGGGATGTATTGGAGCTCCTGTTTGATGAATTTCCAAGGATCCTTGGAGCAGTCGATCACGAATATACTGTCAATGGGATCCATTATGGTTACGAAAAGAATAAAAGATGATTTCACCAAGGCGTTTTCTTTTCAACTAACCTTTTCTCACCTGCTACGGTTATATATGCACTAGGCCATTCTTCCACCACTCTTTATTATATTACAGCGCGCACGCGTCATTATAGGAATTAGGGTATCCACAGGTATTTTCTCATGGTATACAAATACTGGCTAGCGCATCCTCCAACTGTGATCTTATTTCATCGATACGCTCCTAGAGTTATATATACATAGACATCAGGTTTGTGTCATAGGGGAAAACGCAGCATAGGTTGGGGTGATTTTCGAATAATAATGAGACAAAATGTACAAGGTGTAGAATTTATTCATAGTATTTTACAAGTAGCATCCAAATCGTTCTCTACAAGTTTGTACACAGGTGTTTCTATTACGTCCATATCCCTTTATATTATTGTTTTTTATATTTTTCATACGTTTTATTTTACGGTTTGAATATTTTAATCGTTTGTAGTATTGTGCAGCGATGCGATCATTTTTCAACCTGTTTCTCGTAAAATGTTCAATAAAAGCATCCAGAGTATTACCACGAGCCATAAAATCAAGAAACATAAGGCAGTATTCGCCACACACTTTAGACTTGAGTGATTGAAGGGGTTGTGTGTTCCGTTCGTAGCTTCGACAGTTTCGCCGTAGATGGTTATGGTGTTGCTTGATGAGTGGGGGCAATCCATAACTATCGAAAAAGATTCCATGACCATTTTTATCAACGTAAGCAGCTACCCAGTGTCGACCCGGTAGATTATGATCGTCTGTGTTTAATACCAATGCTGCGGGTCTAGAGCAGCGATTCGGGATGCGATCGGCCGGGAATACTCCTCTCGTCTGAGCAGATATTCGTTGTAGAGCATCGAATATCTGTAGACTGTTCATACTGTTTGGACAGCTGCTGTTGACGGTGGGGTTGCGATTGACGACGTCTCTACTGCTGATGATGATGATGGTTGCGTGGTGGTGGTGGCGGTTGCGCTGGTTGCTGGTTGTGTGCGTTACGTGGTGGTAGTGACGGTAGTGTAGTAGGTGGTATGACTACTTGTTGGTCTCGACTTCGGTAAAGTACCGTTATTTCATCGTTAGCCGGTACTGTTCCACCGTACAACGGTACCTCGGTACTAACACATGACGGCGTGATATCGTTGAATATATACTCTACGCTTAAACTTTTATTTATAACACTTTCTTTAATCGATGTGTCGCAGTTTGGTGATTTTTGATTGTTTTTAATCAACATTGATTTATCGAGAGGTTGCGAATAAAGGGGGCTCACTGCATCGAGTTCTTTGAAAAGGAGCCAAGATCGGATTTTTGCCACGTTATTTAAAGCACACTTCACATTGTCTTCTTTCGAAACACCATGATGGATACAGTAAACGTTACTGATGGGCATATTTATTAGAGACGGCCCCTCGCATTCTTCCAGATTGATGATTTCACGGCCCAGGACATCACGTGAAAGCTCGGCTTTCTGCAAGCCTCTTGTGTAATTACGTAAGGCGTAACGACACATCGAACGCAGGTTAGCGTAGACTTTTTTCAATGGTGTATCACCGTCAAGCCATTCCAGTCCATGTTGAAAACACGTCAGTTTATTGTTGCTCGTACGTATCAGGAGTACAAATTGAAAATGCGGGATTTTTTTCTATTTTTGAACGTTTATTCTGAAAAAATGGTAACAAATGAATTATTCAAAGTATTGTCCATCGCTAGCCACAACTTTTTCCCATCTTTCTGGCAATTTACGGATACCGTCGCGAAAAAATTCGGCCGGCTTGGCTGCTATCCAGTCATCGACCCATTTTTGGGCTTCTTCGTAAGAATGGAAGCGCTGGTCAGCTAGGCCATGTGTCATCGATCGGAAAAGGTGGTAATCGGAAGGAGCAATATCTGGGCTATACGGCGGGTGGGGTAAGACTTCCCATTTCAGCGTTTGTAGGTATGTTTTGACCGGCGCTGCAACATGTGGCCGAGCGTTGTCATGTTGCAAAATTACTTTGTCGTGTCTTTGCTCGTATTGTGGCCGTTTTTCTTTGAGTGCGCGGCTCAAACGCATCAATTGAGTTCGGTATAGTGCTCCTGTGATGGTTTCGTTCGATTTCAATAGCTCATAATACACCACACCCAGCTGGTCCCACCAAATACAGAGCATGAGCTTGGCGCCGTGAATATTTGGTTTGGCCGTCGATGATGATGCATGGCCGGGGTAACCATATGATTTTTTGCGCTTCGGGTTATCGTAATGGATCCACTTTTCATCACCAGTGACAATGCGATGCAAGAAACCCTTCCGTTTTTGCCGTTCGAGCAGCAGTTCGCATGCAAAAAAACGGCGCTCGACGTCTCTCGGCTTCAGCTCATACGGCACCCAATGTCCTTGCTTTTGGATCATTCCGAGGGCTTTTATACGATGGGAAATGGCTTGTTGTGTCACTCCCAATGAATCTGCGAGCTCTTGTTGAGTTTGACACGAGTCTTCATTGAGTATTGCCTCCAATTCAGCATTCTCAAACTTTTTCACTTGGCCCGGCCGCTCTTTGTCCTCAACGTCAAAATCACCACTTCTAAACCGCACAAACCATCTCTCGCACGTTGAAACCGATGGAACATGACTCGGATAAGCCTCGGAGACCAATCGATGTGCTTCAGCAGCACTTTTCTTCAAATTAAAGAAGTAAATTAAAACTTCCCGCAAATGCTGTTTTGTTGGCACGAAACTCGACATATTGAGAGCTCAAAAAAACTATGAATTTGACACTGCGACAAATTGACACATACTGAAAATTAAAGCTATAAGACGTAGCTTTGACATGAACATAGTCACAGTACTGCCTGATGCGTATAGCGTTAGTAACGCCATCTGTTATCAAACCCGCATTTTCAATTTGTACCCCTGATACTTTCCTTGGTAGACCACCAAAGTCGTATGGTGGTGCGACAAGCCAGTGACCATAATGTTCTTCTTGAAGAGTCATCACAGCTATCTCCTTTGGTAGAAAACGGTTGTTTGCATCGTAGAGTGCTTGAATATCTACTATAACGTCCATTATGAGAGTTTGATGTAGACTGATACAAGCTGCGGCTGCGTAGACGCGTTTTAAATACTAGTGGTGCGCGCGCGTAGTGCCCTCTCACGCACTAAAATCTGTAATGACCTGTCGTGTGGAATCTATTTCTATTACATTATCATACTCGGCGTATACCACACAATTTAATGTAGATGTCAACGGTGCTGCAAACCGTACTTCGATCCTTACACTGCCGTGTCTTACGAGATTCCAATGACCGGAGCAACTTGCTGATAAGTCTGGTGTCAAGTCAAAGACATACAGGCAGTTACCTTTTGGATAGTCGCTCCTGTTAATATCTAGACCCTTATTCTGAAAGTGTATACCAGTACCGCTAAAGAGTGTGTGATAAATGTATATCCAGTTTTCGTTGCCACTAAACAACGGTTGAAGAGGTTTGCTAGGTATTTGTTGACCATCGACGTATAGAGACAGGAAATTTATCGAATGATTATTAAAGTTAAATGGGTTTAACGTTGTACTGCCGTTGAATGCACGGTTATTCACAAACCCAAGAATTATTCGTTTAGGCAATTGGCCTAGAATAACGTTATCCAGAGTATCGCCAATGATACCGCTATGCATCGTAAAAGCTTTAACCTCAACCCTTCCGATGGGATGCCTCGGTGATATGTATTTTATGTGTCACACCAGCAGTAGGAGTCTCCATAAGACAAAATTCGTCTTTTGAGCGTACAAGGCGTAGCCGTACCTCCACACCGTTCAACAGAAATTTATCCTGATTAAATACATCGCAGTGTAAATGTCCAATCATATCTAGAGTCTGTCCATTTTTTATGTACTTTTCACGATTATTCAGACCAATATTAGGGCTATTCGATGCACCTGGTAGAGTGTCAAACATACCGGGTGTGTCAGCGTACCAAAGTGCGGTCGTTAAGTGTGAATTCTTAGCAGCCGGTCCATAATTGAGTAGCGTTTCAATATATGCTCTGTAGGGGTATGCATTGTTCGGCGGTGCCACGAGTTTCTGGTTAAAATATACGTCTACCTGATTAAAAAGGCTATGTAGAAAGTTATTAACAGGTGCTACGTTGTATTGTAATTCACCTGTTGGTAACCTTAATATTTACAATAATCATTGTATGAGCCAGATCCAGGTATTCTTCACCGTGACCAGGTATGACAAATTTCAGGGGTCCGTCATCCGTGAGGGTTGACACAGGCTTGTAGTGTATCCATTGTGATGCTTCTATAGCCGTCTGCGTTAGAGGTATGGTAAATAAGTCGAGCTCCGACTTCATACATTCGCACGAGTGCGAGTGCAAGAACGACATTGTTAGACGCTTCCAAAAATATCACTGGTCTTTACTCGTTTGTGCTTACTGCTGCTGCTGCTTCCTATACCTCTCTTCCTCTTTGTTGTTGTTGTCCTCTTCTTTTTATTCTTTGGGCTACCACGATGTTTCTTTGTAGTAGTAACACGTCTATTGTAACATAGTTACAAGCATGAGCATAGGAGTAGATGCAGCGATAATGATCGGTGCGAGATAATAGAGTTATACTCTCGAGTCCACGTTGTTATAAGAGCCGGTATAGATTTCGAGGCATAAGAACACCTGAGCGACAGATTCGGTACAAGAGTACCGAAGTTCGCGGGCAATAGGCCATCGAACTCGCGTGGAAAACATGCTACGTCACGCCATCGGAATTCCCTCGCTGACATAAACAGCAGGGCAGCGACCAACTGATTTTGCTGGGAGGCGAGGGGAAGGCGGTGAGCGCGGCAACGGCAGATCGAAAAAGCCGAAAAGATGCGTTAGGTTTGAAAATTACGATGAAGAGTAGGCAGAGGGGAATGAGGCGAGGGGAAGCCTATAAAAGAGCCTGCGCGGGGAGAGGAAGCTCTCTTATCCTCGAAGCTAGTATAGCAGGAACATAAAAAGATAAGTGGAAAAACTAAACGAAATAAGAATTGACGAAAAACGGTTTTGTAGAGATTTGAAATCACTTCCTGTCAACATAGAGAACGGAATAACGAATCAGTGGAAAAGAAACCCCGCAAGAAAAATAGATTAGGCGAGTGGTGTTAAAGATATAAAGAAGTAGTTAGTGGAATTAAAACAAAATTAGTAATAAATTTAAATAGGGATAGATTAAGTGAGGGTGCGAGTAGATCTGTGTGAATAGTATTAATGAATACAGTTAAGTGAGTAATTTATAAGAGAACAGGATTAATGCATAAAATTAGGAGAGTCGTGGAAAGGAGAATAACATTAAACCGTGTGGTCTTTAAACCAGCTGTAGAGACGAAAATTATCCGAGCATATGAGTGGAAGAACGACAGAGAGAAAGTTAAACGGGTATAAGTGAGAAAGAATTGTACACAGAGTTTATACACTCTGTACAAGTAGTGAACGTGTGCGTGTGGCGGTGTAGGTGCGGGAAACGAGTCGAAGCCAAGGTGTGTGTGTGTAACCGAAGCTCGAGCCCGCGGATACCGAGAAGTCATGCTCGAATAAGAAGAAATAATGATAAATAAAATCGACGGAATCCCCGAGTTTTCGATACCGAGTAGAATATAGAATTAGGAAACGTTAGAAAATAGATAAAGGTAGAAACAAGTGCATAAGTTTAATCAATACTATAAAAGGAAACGTATAGGAAAATAGAAATAACAGCGTGCGTCATAAACATTGCCCGATATAATAAGTAAAATAAGTGTGAAAGATAAAGAATTGTAAGTAGAGTTGATACACTCTATCGAAAGAGCGAATGCGAAGCGTAATAGCAACGAGTGTGAAATATCTGTGCACGAGGGTACAACAACACGACGGTGCAAGAACAATAATAAGCCTACGAGAGTACCGAGAGAGGTAAACATAAAATAAATTATAATCGTCGAAATAATTGCGGAAATTACGGAATTAGATGGACATTATGTAAAATTCGAGTGACCGTAATTAAAAGTGACGTTTTCACGAAATTGTTTTTCTTGGAATAAAGCCCTACTGTCAACCACTAAGAAGTCTCAATTAATTAGTCCTGTGATCGAGCCCGAATTCCCACGAAAAATAAAAATATATGATAACGTAAAAAAATACCGTTACACTATGTCTCGTTGACTTTTTCTTCTTCTTCTTTATTCCTAGCAACTTTTTCGAAATAGACCCCCGAGAAAACTACCGATACCGTGACCGCGCTGATGTGGGGAGCCCGCAAACACGTTACCTATATAACCGTTTCTACCCCCTATTTGATTCTCATAATACGCCGTATAATGAGCACACATATTGTCTAATTGAGTCGTTTGAAATGAAGCGTGAGCGTTAACGTTCCATACTCGAATGCCATAGGATTACCCACATGATCTCTTATATCCACCTCGATCGTCCTGAAGCAATTGTTGAGTAAACCTATGTAATTCGACGATGCGAAACTTTTTACTTGCGTTGTACCATACGTGTAGTTTTTGTATTTAAATTTACAATCCTGAGTAGTGCTGTCTGTGTATCACCTACCGTATACGGTACACAAATATCGGTGTAGACAAAAAGCTGATCGGATAGAGCCCTATTTATACAGGCAGGCACTTGTCCTACGCGTGGAACGCTCCGCATGAGCTGCAGGTAAAGACTCCCTGGGGTTTCTCGGTCAAGCAGCAGTTCTTCGTGTTTCTCGAAGCCCAGTATGCGTGCTATTTTACTACTCACCCGTAATACACCGGGGTAGCCTAGAGGCTCAGGGCACGACTCTGCTACCTCAGCCTCAATGGCAACGTAGCCTTTGGCCCTTCCAACATTTACAATTTTTATGCCTGCTTCTCGCAGCCCTGGTAAATCATTGATATTTTCCACAATTTCCTCATGATTTTTGTACAACCCTCGAGGTATTCGGTTTGTAGTAACTTCTTTATTCTCACAAACCACCCAACGGATTATCGTATCGTCTTCTTGTAAATGCGTCATTGTACAGGGTATATGAATTTCCGATAAGCCAACAACCCAATGGCCCTTTAATGATATTTCGCGTGGCAATTGAGTTATAAAATGTGTTGTCGTATTTTCGGGAAAATACTTCATACGGCTGTTGCTCGGCAGAACAAGAAAAAAATTGTCATTGTTATGCATTTTGCATAAATTTCCATTTATTCGAGACCGTGAACGCTTGACGGCGGTATCCACGAGTTAAATTTTGCCGAATATCCCACCCAACTCACGAAAATTTGTTTTTTCGTACCGCGTCCTTTTGTCCGTAAAACTTGATCAATCTTGAATTCTTTATTCTTCTCCATACGTTTCTCATGAACACTCGTCAATTCTTCGGGGTATAAGAAACCATCGATAGTCTCGTCTTCGAGATCGCACAATACATACACATACAAACCCTGGCGATGTAAAACTTTTTTGATACGGAAAATTTCTTCACTCCAATTTTTCTCATAACCTTTTTCGAAGGTGCCTTTAGTTCTACTGATTCGAACGTAATCCCCGGGTTTGTATTTATATGTTGTGAAACGTCTCTTTTCACGTCGCTTCACAGCACTAATTGTCATATTACGCATTGCTGTATCGGCATTATACAGTGTCACGGCAGCCGGATGCATTTTTATTATTGAACGCATAAACACAATTAATATAATTGTGTGCTGTTCAAAGTCAGAATTCAATTTAAATTGTTTATTTATTTTTATAATTTGTATTTTTTCTAAATCTATGTGTTTGGATTGTTTTCTAAATTTAACTGATTTTTGTATTAATTTTCACTTGTAATGTTTTTATAAATTATGTACTTTGCGTGTACTTTGGACCACCTGTCGGAAGGTGGAATAAACCACTTCCACACGATAACAACAACTTGTCTGGTTTTATTTATCACCTTGTCGAGAGTGAGTTTTTATGGGTATTCGATACATTCACAGATCTGTCAACTACATGCACCGGATTCTCAAACAGAATGTAATGCGTATTATTTTTCTTCTTTTTCTTCTTCTTGCTGCTGCTGGTGGTGGTGCTGCTATTCATCATTAGCGTAGTTTCACAATAGGTGGGGTTCGTTGAAAAACAACTCGTCGTATGATGTTGATGCGTACACGAGTCATCCCCATTACTGACTGATGCGGTATCTACTTGCGCTTCCAGTTAAATACGTTGACGAGAGTTTTTCGGCACGTAGACCAGTATTCGTGGATCATCAGGAAATATCATTGTACGACAACGACAATAATCAAGTGTCGATTGCTTAAGATCCAACAGTAGATATCCGTGCGGCTGTGTGGTAGCATCGTGATATGACTGAGTTAAAAAGCGTGGGTTTTCAGGGTATACTTGCCTCGCTAAATGTCTAATTTGCGCTCGATCACGTGGGTTTTTAAATATAACGATATAATTGGCGTTTAAAGATATATCGCGTTGTCCATGACCCTGATGGAAAATATTTTGTGTGATAAAAATTACACTAATATTTTTATGATGGCTACCTTTTGTGAAAAGGTCGACAATTGTATTATTTGAGGATTCACGCATTAAATCATCGATGATAACCAATTTTTTAAAATTATTATCACCCGAATAATCTTCCTCTTGCGGTAGGCCCTCGTTAAATTCAATTTTTGGTATTTTACGTTTTTTATTACTGATGTTCTTACTAATGAACGACGACGACGATGACGACGACGACGATGACGACGACGACGACGACGACGACGACGGCTGTTGTTGATATATCGAATTCAGAGAAGCGGTATCAGGATCGAGAGAATCGCCATAATAAAATATAATACGATCAAATTCAACGTTGCTCATTGAATTGAGGAACTTTAGAAATTTTCGAACAAAAACTGTTTTCCCACATCCTGTTGGGCCACAAACCAGCGAAGTCCACGGATGTTTCCAGCGCACATCCATTATTGTTTCACTTATTCGAATCTGCGTTGCTAAGATGCAAAACTGTATACAATAAGCTTATCACCCTCCTGGGTGGCGGCGGCGGCGGCGGCGGCGGCGGCGGCGGCAGCGGCGGCTGCGGTGCGACTCCACACGTAGTTCTGAGCTTATGAGACGTGTGCGCGAACGCGGTTCAGCTTATACAGGCACACATTCGCCAGTTTATAAGCTTATGTGCGAGTGTGTGCTACCGCGACCCATGCGCACAATTCAGCTTACACGCCGCATGTGTTGTTAGCTAATGACCGCAGGTGATTGGGACCGTGAATGTAAAACAACAACAACAACAACACGGTAAATATACATGAATTTTAGTTTTTATTAAAAAATCTATAATCGTATACATATATTAATACCAACAGCATTACCACGTATGAATTTTAGTTTTTATTAAAAATTGATAAATGTGTGCACATGTTTATACGATCAGCATTTGCTTAACATAACATTTTTTAATAAAATACATCTAGATACATGGGTATAAACACTTTTTATTGCATTTTGTTATATTTATATACGTATTTATGTAATTTCGTTTATTTTCGAGCAAACAAACACACACACCTTAATATTTACATTGATATTTACAATTTATACATGTGCTTATATATTATAAAAATATGTACAATAGAAAAAGTTTTCAAATTGTTTTTGTTAAAGGTTACTTTTACGCGGCCTCGATACTCTACATCTCCTTTCATTTTTATAACCAAAAGGTAAAGATAATTTATGACTAAGATGTCGGCGTTTACGACATACGACCTGACAAGTTTTATACATGGTTCGGGTGATAACATTGTGAAGGGGTGTTCTATTTATTGCCGAAAATTGTAATTTTAGTGAAGTTTTATTAACGATTGTTAATTCGGATTTTATGAGATCGCTAATCGATGTGAAATTGATTACTTTAGAATTTGTATAATTTAAACTCAAACCCTTCACTTTGCATACCGTGTCTACGATTGTTCCAGGGTCCTCGGTAGTGGTGACCGTATAACCATAGAATTTCGGACCCCCGGAGACGAACGAATTTATATAAGCGTTAGAACCCAACGGGAGCAATTCGTTGGTCATGTCTCCAAGCAGGTCGCCTACCGAGGACAGCCAATCATCACCCTTACTCACGTAAATAACTGAATCGGTGTCGTAATATAAAGCACGTCTATCTAAACGCTCGGGGTAACTGTATAGTTTTAAACGTGCTAAAGCTGTCGTAAACGCCGCAATTACTACGCTAGTTAATGGACTAGGAACCACAGCCTCATCACGGGATACCCAATTAAGATATAACAGATTATCGTTTACCGGTAGCAGGCGTTTAATTTCTTTATCATTGTCGTACAAATACAACAATAGCTTCTCGCGAGTTTCCACAATTTCCGTACGTGCTAAGTTATCCCGCTGACCGAACTTGCCCCAGAAAGAATTTAAATAAAGCTTAGCGACCGAGCGCAGCCCTGGATTTTTCTTTATGTTATCAGCGTTCAAGTGGATACCATCAGCGCGTTCGTAATCGTCAATGTACTGTTTGCGAGACGCCTCGTCGATACACTGCTCGGGCCACCCGCTAGCCTCCTGTTTAATTTTTTAAAATGTATTTACATATTCTACAAACAAGCCACCCTCACGTGTATCAGCGTTATAAATTGTCGTATCGTACGCCCAAATAATAGAAATTTTGTATATTTTATAACCGCAGTCTATTGCTTTCCGCACCTCATCCGTCACCCAGGTACCTGTGAAAGCCCTATCGTCGGGATTTTCATGAATGCACGAGTCCTGAGTCACGCCCTCTGAGCATTTACGACATAAGACGAACAACAGTTTCTCGTGCATTCGCACAGGTAGAACCGGGTGAAAGAGTCGGCGTGGCGGCAATATAGTGCACTCAATCAAACCATTGACCGTGACGCCTAAAGCATCGTACAAACACCCTAGCAAAGCCTCGCACTCGGCACCGAGGTATATTTTAGGGTGCCCCACCGGGTAGCGACCTGTCTTACATATATACAGGTACAACGAGCAAATGTCGATGTACGAAATCTTCTCTCCCGGCGCGACATCGTAGGACGTAACTATATTACCCGTACGACCGCCATAGAACGCTGCACGAGGGTTCAGTCTCTTTGTGACACGTCGCGGATGGTTATTTGAAAATTCGTTGGTACGTGGTTCGTCTTTACGGAGTGTATGAAGGGCTTATACGCAGTTATGAGGCAAAAAAAGACGGTTTTTCAAGAATTTATCCTGAAGAGACTTTTGAATTTATTAATTTGAAAATTTTTGTGGTTATAAAAGCATCCTTCAAGAACGTAAACAAATTTTTTATTTATAAAAATGTTGATTATGGAGGGCGCTGCAGGCGATTTCCGGAACCTCCTCTAAAAAAAGACGATTTACGGTGATCATCGTAACTCAAGATTGGATTATCTGAAATCAAAAAACCAAACAAATTTCGTTAATATATTAGATTATCTAGTAACTAATCGTTCGGCTAATCAAAATATTGAATTTTCACAAAATGGCGGCTTCTCAAAAAAATGTTTTCGATTTTTTATGTGAAATTTGGCCTTAAATTGTTTATAAAATGGAAAATAAGTATCGGATTGACAAAAGGAACGATTAATTACTCGAAAATGTATCTGAGAAGATTGTGTTAAAATTTTAGACTGATCGAACAAGCCGCTTTTGAGATATCGTGATCACCGACTTGAAAAATGCTGTTTTGAGAAAAACGCGTTTAAAGTTTCAAAAACGATTCACACATAGAAAACAAATTTTTTTTTCAACTTACATGGTGTCGTCTATTCCAGGGCCATATAATAAACCCTCCATTCCTTCAGCCACCTCCAGCAATTCAATTTGGTGCTGTCTTCGAGCCATCCTTCCCTCTCGTGTCGCTTCGTGCGCTCTCCGCTCGGATAGCGTAACGCGCTCTTCGTCCTCCTTTTGTACATATGCATGCGCATTGGGCCCCAAAGACAGTCCCAGATTGCATTCATATGGTACAAAAGTGAAATTAAACCTCCATTAAACATACCGGCGGCGACATTGCGGCCATTTCAACAATTTTTGAGCCACTCGGAATGATTTTCGGCGTAATTTTCCAGATGATTTGGTTGTAACTCTCGTTATTATTTTGTGTAAAGCCGCCTACACATCGTTCCAATAATGCCTCGCTGCTGAGGTCTTCGTAAATTGGACGCACAGCTTCAGCAACATCCGTGGGTAGTGGCTGGTAATCGTGCTCAAATTCGGTCAGTTTGTCTGCTGCTGCTGCTCGCTGCCAAGAACACCATGGCTTTCGTCCGTCTCAGCTTTACTCGGATTAAAAACGTTTTTCCGTTTTCGATTTCTTGATTTGTGCGCATTTGTAACAGAACGCCGTTCTCTACTTACTTTCATATTAAATTATTATACTATAATTCACAATTATCTTAGAAATCCGAACAAAATATTGCAGAAAATACGGAAACGAACGCACTTCTTCACTGCTTGCCTCGGCTGTATATACTGAATAAACGTCTAGAAACCGTTGAATTTTGCTCTCAGGTACTAGGAAAACACTACTACACTCTCACACAATGTACAAGAATACAATACACAGGTATATAAAAGGAGCAACGGTCCAGGTAAACGGCTGCCCCTTGAGCCTCTGTCCCACCTACTTTCAAACGCGCCGAGGCGTCTCTACATATAGAAGTATAACTCCGAAAGTATTGCTCGGATCGACTTGAAATTTTGTGTGTATACTTTTGAATATATGTACATTACAAAAATGCAATAATAAAAAAATCGATTTTTTGAAAATCATAACTGCGTATAACCCCTTAAAATTACACTCCAACATCTCCACCAGTTCGTAACCGTGTGAACGAATTTTTAAACTCGTTGCCACAGTCCGCGCATATCGCGAGTCTAAACTCTCGTTTCCAGCATGAGAATTTCTCGCACGATCATTGGGAAAGCATTTGTAGCACCTATGCCAATAACAACCGTGGTATTGGTATATAATACGACGATTATCCAACACCAGGTAGTCGTCGACGAACGGTCCTTCGGGTAATTTATACTCGCGAGCCCTGGCCGCGTGAATGAGTTCACGCCCGAGCTCGTGCTCAACCCATAGGAGCCAGTCAACGGCCTGCTGCGAATGATTTCCCACACGCCTATACCCCTGTGCAGGGACGAGACCAATCGTTTGCGGTCGTACAAAGTTACGACGGTACACGAGTGAGCAAGCTGATGCTATTGTTACGGCTTCAGTAAACGGACATACATTACCTACACATAAAAATATTTGACGAAATTCATAGCAAGCTCGACGGAGTCCATCAACATCCATCTTACAGTACTTAACAATCTCGTGTTCAAAGTTAAATATCGCGTTTTTATTAAGCTCTTCCGCATACCAATCGTAAAATTCTAACCGGTCACGCTCACTCATTGTATCAGGCGCGTAATACTTTGCTGCGGGGAGAACACCGTTATAATCACGTGCATCTTCCGTATTGAAGAGATGCGGGAAGTAGCCCTTACCCATTTCATCGTTAAACCCGAAAGCCTTGGGTAATGCGCTAAGTCGCATATGAAAATAATTAATACTGCCGATAAAACTAGTACGGCCCACCCTCATCGATATAATTGAATTACCTGTTAGTACTATATTAGGGGTGGGCATATTTGTGCAACGTTCTACGATATTCCGTAATATAAATTGAGCATCGAATGCCTTGGCATTGTGTGCAATACATACTATATTACGAAATTCCGTAGAAGGTCGCACAGCCAAATTTATAAACTCTGTAACAGGATTTTTGTTAAAAACAAACTCGTGTGCACCACACCACTCGCAAATGTCTAACGGCTGCTGTTCGCCCGCAAATAAACAAATTTCGCACAACTGTTGTGCGACACTATGAGTGACAATGTGCTCGTGGGCATCACCCGATGTACCTGTATATAACTTATCTTGACGCGTTTCAAAATCATAAAATATAAAAAGCGTTTCAGGGTGTTTTGCAGCGGTGGTGGGTTCACGTTTTTCTTTGCGTTGTTTGACTATTTGCATATAGCATCGCTCGTTGAACCCGTGCGAACGATGGCACAACCGGCAAAAACCAACACCGCATTTGTGTACATCGTGATCTCTGCGTATGAGTTTTTCACAAGGTTTACAAACACGGTATAACTCGCAAAGAAACCTTCGTACACCTGTCATGACTTTGGTATGTCTTTCGAGAGGTTTCAGATGGTTGGCGAAACACACAGCACCGAAGAACGAGCGACCACAATCGTCACACGAGCGCTCATTGTTTACCGGTCCTGCAGATGTTACTGCTTGCGCAGTCACCGCTACAGAGCCAGGTACGAGCTCTTTGTCGACTGTTGGGACAACCTCCGTAACGCAGGGTGGTACACAAAAGCACCGGGGACACTTACTTGTGCACCGATGCTCCAAGACACGGCGGTAAGATTTATTGCAGGGTATACAATAATTCTTACCACCCGCTGCACCCATTATATTGGTAATAGGTGAATAGTGGTTTAAAATAGCACTATACGCTATATTAACAATCTCAGATGGTGCCCTTGTTTCAAAAGACGAATAGCCATTGAAAATCGGCGGCTCGCCGCTACCGAGGGCCTCCCAATCGTAAACTACAATTGCAACCCTCGAAGGTGTGAGGTATCGTTGGAATTTCTGTATTTCCGAAATACCACAGCCTTCTGCAGGGATTTGCACTTGAGCCTTTTCAACTAGAGCACGTGCTTTCTTACGCTGGTCTGGCGACGCCTTATGCCTTATAAGGTTCCAGGCTTTTGTCGACACTGCACTACGGTCCCGTTTGTGTTTATTGTTCGCTAGGGCTACAACGAGCGAGCGTGGAAAACACAAATTGTCGTCGTTTCGAATAACATAAACCGATTTGCTCTTCGCCATAGATACACGTATCCCTCGACCACTCGGTACTGTTACGTATATGACCGTGAATCGCAGCATGTCAGATGCAGCGAGCACTCTTGAGCTTTGATTCACGGCACGCATGAACCGTGTTATAGGTCTGAGCGATAACCCCGCTGCACCGTCGACCATCTCATCCGTGACGAATCCTACACCTATCAAATCCGTATCATCACGATCCTTAATAAAATGATGATAAATATCGCTCACTGCATTTCGGATCCATGAGCTGGGATTTATAGATGTAGGAGGTGGCACTAACGCGAGATCAACTTCCCGTGCTAAAACCCCAAAATGCTTTAAATACCGATTTCTTTCCGCGTTTACGATTGTAAAACGATTTCCCGGTGGTAACGTGATGTTAATATCGTCTAAGTGCGATTCAACGATGGTTTCATTAGCCCTGCTGACGTTTTCAATGGTATTATCGTTGCGACTACGTTTATTACCGACTGCTACCGCGTTTGACAACCTCGTCCTACTACTACTACTACTAGTACTACTACTACTACTACTACTATGAGCGCGCCTACGCATACCACTACCACCTACCTAGTAGAAATGGTCGTGAGGCGCGTCGAACTTCACAGGGGATCCCGCTCTTGAGGAGTCTTCCGAGGCTGCAGAACACGACGACGATAACGATACCGATGACGATGACGATGCTGATGACGTTGATGATGCTGATGATGATGATGATGATGATGATGATGACGACGATGACGATGACGATGACGATGACGATGACGATGACGATGACGATGACGATGACGATGACGATGACGATGACGATGACGATGACGATGACGATGAAGATGTTGATGATGATGACACGTATACCGTGGCGAGCGGCGTACGATCTGTAATTTGAGTAATTACTCTTCAGATGGTCCAGCACAGGTCTCGTATAAACGAACGGCTATCAAATCGTCGTCGTCGTCGTAGGGGTCGGATTCAACACCGACATCTCCATCTGCGTTCAAATACGGCACAGTGACCAACCGAGCCACATCCTCATTATTAGGTATAAAAATACCCCTTTCATGAGGTCGTGGTGACTCGGAGCTGTCCGATATTCCGTCCCCCTCGCAATCGCCAAACCATCCGTGTGGCTGTTGCTATACGAGCAACTCTGAATTTATAAAATAATTTTATTATATACTACTGTGTTCAGAAAGTAAGGTGAATTTTGTTTTCAAATAAATTTTTTTTATTTATTCTTCCAAATCGATTTCGTCCCCCTCAAAATAATCCCCCCTAGCTACAATACACTTATGCCAACTTTTTTCTAATCTTTGAAGCATGCTAAAAAGTCGTCCGCAGGTATAGCCTTCAATGCGCGTAGCGATTCACGTTTGATCTCTTCAATCGACTCAAAACGATTTCCCCGGAGTGGTCTCTTGAGCTTTGGGAACAGCCAGAAGTCACACGGTGCTAAATCAAGCGAATACGGTGGTTGTGGAGCGACATGAGTGGAGTTTTTGGCGAAAAACTCACGAAGAACCAAACGCGAATTTTGGCACTAAACGCGATTTGACTCTTCTGAGGCACAAATGATCCTTCAAAATTGCTTGCATTGATCCAATTGATATTGCAAGCATGTCGGCAAGGTCTCGAATTGTTAATCGACGATTTTCGAGCACCAATTCCTTGATTTTCTTGATGTGTTGCTCATCAATTGACGTCGATGGTCGTCCAGAGCGTTCCAAATCATCAACACGTTCTCTGCCTTCTTTGAAGTCTTTGTACCACTTGCAAACATTTTTCTGTGACATAGTCTCGCCACCGAAGGCCTTTTATAACATTCGATACGTTTCAGCGGCGGAAATTTCATTCCGCAAGCAAAATTTAATAGCACTTCTTTGCTCAACAAAATTCGACATCGTAAAAATCGCCAAATTCACTTTTCTTTGTTCACAAAACCAAGCGTAAACTAAAAACTAATGATGATATTAACATGTAATTTGTCACAGATGTCACTAACAGTCCTACCAACTTGAAAAAAAATCATTTGTCCGATTCGGTTAACGCGAGAAGTTTAAATTAAAAATTCACCTTACTTTTTGAACACAGTAGTAAGTGTATATATAATTATATTATATTATTATAAATAATATAATATATAATTATATTATTTAGATATATTATTATATTATAATAATAATATAATTTTATATACATATATATATAATAAAATTATTATATTATTATATATAAATTATATATATAATATATATATAATACATATACAGTAGCGGACAAAAGTTTAAGACGATGAATTACAATTTGGTTCATAGATCTGTCATACAAGTACTAACGTTTCTTTCGGCTTGTTGTTTTTTTACAATACATGTGTGCGTTTGACCTTCATAATGTAGAAGTCTCGGTCGTCAAATGTAAACAATATAGATTATACAATTTTTTTTCCCTTCCAACCATCTGTAAACAGTGGACATTAGTTTAAGACGATCTGTCGAACAAGATACCCGTAGTCGATCCATGCAATAATTTGATATATTAATACTGTAAATAGTTTGTGGTGTATCATCCAGTGTCTTAACGAAAACTAATCGTGTCTCTACGGAAGCAAAATGAGACATTTTCTTCAATTGCAACTCAAATGAATCGATCAGAAACTTCTTGTAAGCAAGCGTGGTACAAGTTTGTGAAGACTGGGGACTATTTTGATCGACCAAAAAACGGTAGACCGCGGAAAACCACGCCAACGCTGGATCGTCGGATTCATCGATTAAGCGAGAGAGATCGTTTTCGTTCAGCAGTCGATATCAGAGCTGAAATATCCAGTAATAATAATGCACAAATTAGTGTAAGAACTGTCCGAAGACGATTAGACGAATTCAATTTGAAAGCACGAAAGCCACGGAAGAAGCCGATGCTCAGTAAAAAGAATAAAAAATTACGACTGCAATTTGCTAAGGCTCATCGGCATTGGACAAGTGAGGATTGGCAAAATGTGCTATTTTCGGACGAATCCAAATTCAACCGAATTTGTTCTGACGGGATACTGTATGTAAGACGTCGAATTGGCGAAGATTTAAATCCTCGATGTGTTTTACCGACAGTTAAGCATGGAGGTGGAAACGTAATGGTGTGGGCATGTTTTTCTCGCAATGGTCCTGGACCAATACGCCGAATTAATGGAATCATGGACCGTTTTCAATACTTGGATATATTGAAAAATACTATGTTACCGTATGCCTACGAAAATATGGGTGATAATTTTATTTATCAACAAGATAATGACCCAAAGCATACGGCTCGGGTAGTGAAAAGTTTTTTTCAAGATGAAAAAATCACTTTATTACCGTGGCCGTCGCAGTCGCCGGATTTAAATCCAATTGAAAACTTATGGTGTACCATAAAAAGAAGGGTTCAAAGAAATAAACCAAAAAATTTTGACGATTTGTACTCTTTGGTTGAAAAAACGTGGAATGAAACAACTGTGGACGACTGCAAAAAATTAATTGATTCAATGCCTCAAAGATGTGCTGATGTGATAAAAAATAATGGACTGTGGACAAAGTATTGAAGGGAGGAAAATATCTGTATATTTTCTACCAAAAAATATTTTTTTACGTAGTCTTAAACTTTTGTCCCCGAAGATATCAAACAAATTTATGTTTTCTTTGTTTATTGTATCTAATGTTGTTACGCGCAAAATTGAATTTATGTAATAAATATATGAATTAATGATTAATTAGCTAATACAAAAAAAATACCACTGAGTCAATTCTTTTCATAAAAAAAATCAACGATTACTTTTTTTTTCCTCTCCGTCTTAAACTTTTGTCCGCTACTGTATATAAAATTATATATATACAAAAGTAAGAGAACATTTTTTAATTACCATTCTCTGAAGCATCAGCATTGTCGTCGTCGTCGTTGTCCTCAAACTCCGTGGACGCCTCATCGATGTTGTACGGCCGCTGAATTATGGGTTGTTCCACCAACTCGGCGGCCTCTCTGTCGTCGTCGTCGTCGTTGTCGTCGTCGTCGTTGTCGTCATCGTTGTTGTCGTCAAAACCCGCGGACGCCTCGTCGATGTTGAAGGGCCGCTAAATTATAGGTTGTTCCACCAGCTCAGCGGCCTCCCTGTTGCGGTCGTCGATGTCGGCGCTATCCTCGTTCGCGTCCTCCTCCTCATCCTCCGTGCTATCGCTGTCGTCGTCATCGTCGTCGTCGTCGTCGGTACTTTCACCGCCGACTGCAGACACGTTGTCGTCATCATCGTCGTCGTTGTCACCCATGTAGGCATCGTCTTCGTGTTCGTCTGCATTATCAGTATCGATAGTGCCAGACGTCACTGCTTCATCGACATCCATTTCATCATCCGTTGTGTCGGCGTCACTGGTGTCACTTGAAGCTAATAAATTACGTCGTGCTGTAACGAAAATTATTTTCTATTAGAAATATTATTTGTAAGCATGTTATTTAATAATATACGTTTCAAAACGTAATACACAATTCACAACATGGTTAATGTTTTTGGTATAATGCAAAACGTGTTCACAACTCACCATAAAAATTATCGACTCTCATTATGAGGTCCCGCAGTGGTGGGTGAAGCATCCCTCCATGGCTCCTAGATGCTTCACAACGAAACGTTGTGCAAACACCGATCCTGAGAAGGCACTCCTGTTGAAGGCTACAGTGATACCTTCAACACCACCTTGACGAAGCACTCTGGTGAACTCCGTAGTCAAGCGATCGAATGTAAAGTTCGAGATATATGCAAACCACCGCACCGTATGCCGTCGCACAAATCGTCGATCGTGTATGATTAAAGCACGAGCCGTTGCACGCACTACTTCCAAAAGTGAACGACGCGGAAAAACCATTTTTAAAAACCGAGATAAATTGAAAAATACAAGAGCAAAACAAAACTGTTGCGTTTCAACACGGTATTAGACGAAAATTTTGATTCCGTTCGCTTTTATATTTTGACCATAGCCCTCTCTTCTCTAGCTATAAATGGATTTTGACTTTTCACCCTATACACTGTATAATCTAAGAATGGTAGCGAAAGTTCTTTTAAGAAAGGTAAAAGTTGAAGTCTACGATGTGACCTGGTATATTCAAGGTTTACGGTCATCCCTGGTGTCTATTCATAAAGATACCTTCATATCGTATTATGCATTACACAATTCTGTGGTAATCATTTTGAAAACCCTCTAAATACGAGTCTTTGAATTCCTACGTTTTCTGTACCAAGCTGTTGGTGGGCGAGCATTAGTAATTTCAATTTTTATATACATCTATTCACAAGCCAGTAAATACGAACTCTCGTACTTCTACATTTTCGAAAGCAACCTGTATTGTCAGAACGAGCATCCCTAATTTATGTATACACCTGCACTTTCTGTCTACAGTAGCGTAGACTTGTTTACATAACAGTCAATACAAGCCCCCGAACTCCTTCATTTTCGGTAGCAGTCTGTATTGTCAGACCTCGTATCCCTAATTTTAATGTATGTATACACCTACACAGTCTGTCTACAAGACAGTGCACATAACGTCTTGGACTCTCGCATTTTTGAATCAAACTGTATTGTCAAAACGAACATACATAACTTAAAATATTCATCTGAACAGTCTGTTTACAATGTGACTAATACGATGCTATAATATACAGTACGGTTATCCATACTTACCTATAAAATGAATCGTTGAAAGGGCTAACCTGCAGTCAGGCCCGTGACACACTAGAAACCGCAACTAGGTTCGATAGATTTCCGACCACCATCTCATTCGTCAAGTTTACGCGTGTTGCTCAATATGAGTTCCGCCGATATGGGTGTGGCCGCCATGTATCGGCTTATATCTGCCGATGAGAAGAAAAATCTCGAGATACCACTGCTTCTTGGTACAACATACAATCTGAATTATTCAGAAACAAAAAAGATAAGCGTGGGACTTCAACCGCGTATAAACGGCGATGTGGTACCGATCATCAAGCTACAGAATAATAACTCATCGGGAAGAATCATCCTCGATATCACTACCTGGGATAAACTACCAGATGCACTACCTGAAATAGACTCATATTTCAAGGAGTGTAGGAATTATGGTAAGCGGACCGCTTACCGTACCCTAAACACCCTCAAATTTGGAGACTTCGAGGTATACTTTACAGCATCGTTCGGGTCCAAATCCATTATGTTCGATCGGTGCACTGATGAGCCAACCACTGAGGACAGTGTCGACCAGAACGAAGAGAGTCAAGTGGAACCACCGCCAGCGAAGAAGAAAAAGAACATCTATTCACCGGCTATAGTGATGCAGAAGAAATCATTTGACGGGTTATGTGCCGTAACAGTGTGCGTCGATGAGCGCTTGAGACGTCTCCAGCGCTACACCTCTTATGTGAAAAATTGTATCGAAATTCTATGTGCTGAATTACTTATTCATATACCCGCTAAAGAGTTAGCCAAAAATGTGGATCAAGTGCGCATTAGAGAACTTTTAACACAGAATAGCTCTAATTTGTGTGAGGCTGTACGCCATCGAGTCGATCCTTCATTCATTGAATATTTCGATATACTGTTCCTGGAGTTGAAGGTATTTTGTATTCCATTCATAACACATAAAGTGAAAAAAACACTCACAGACATTTCACTAGTAGCTACAAATCCGATCGAATAATAATCAGAGAACGAGTGTACAAACTAGTTAAAAAGTAGTATTTAATCATTCACATAATAACACATGTTTATAAAAGATAATAATTAATTTTACTAATCGTAGATGATAAGACAATTATTGTATGACTTTGTATTAATTATGTGCTGCCCCGTCTCGTCATCATCCTATGCCTCGCTTAATCTAAATTAGAGTTATTAAAGCTGTATACATAATGCTATTGTCTATAAACATATTTGTTCTTCAAATGTTTTTACCTATTATTATTACTATTAATATCAATAACTGGCTTTAAAGTATCGAAAGATTTATTTTTAATTAGTGTCAAATAGTAAAAAAAAGCAAAACTTCGGATGTGTAGGACACGATCGGACGCAAATCTTTTTACCGATGTCAAGCTACAATATTCTTCTTTTTCGCTGGTAGGGCCCAATCTGTGGTATCGCATGTAGGACCCAATGTACTTATCGATAGCTGCACCAAATCCGCAATACCGCCCGTCGGTAACATACCTCCTGTCAAATATTTACAATAAATGGCTCACCGGTAACATGCGTGCGACAGATGACCCACGTGTCGTCTAGGTGGCACGTCAGTCGGGGGCTCAGGGTGGGGCGACCAATCAGGTGCAGGAGAGAGGTGGGGGTAAGGAGGTGGGGGGCCAATCACAAGCCAGCAGAAAGATAGAGACCATGCCCACAAGTCTCTCTATCTTGGTCCCTATCTACTCGCATCCATGCAGAGATTTCGTTCTAAATGGGACGTAGGGATATTTTAGAGCACTGTAATCAACTTCACATTGAACTCTTATTTTTTAAGTCCTGTAGGCATCTGGGAATAGGATTTTTGACCTCCTCTACAGCCAGGCGCAAATGATTCCATATTTAGTACTGCGAGCAACAGTGATCTCGGGATATAAATAGAGTACCGACACGTGGGCAGCTCTTTATCTTTTTCCTACAGATTATGGCGTATAAAATTAGAGGTAGGTGAGACTACGCATTCACAGTATGCGATGACGGGTCGAAAAAGTTTTTTTTCGAAATCATGTCGTGTTTCTGCAAAGCTTTCACCCAGAATTCTATATTTTTATATAAAACGTATTCTAACACGGCTAAGAAAATGACGTAAAAATTATATTTTATAAAGTACGAATTTCATATGCATTATATTTATTGTATCGCTGAAAGTAACAATTGCTAGTTTTGTCACAAGTACTGTCTTTACGTAAAGCTTGGTTACCGCGTTTAAGATAACACTAATATTTAATTTTACTGTTCAAACAAAAATATAAATCTGCAATGAACCACGCCATACATCACGGCAGGAAAAATACTTATGGACGTAATATACAATTCAGTGGTTAAGATTCTTATGATTTTTCCCATATCATCCTGCGTCCTTGGGTCATCGAGTGACGTATCGAAAGGAATACAATACGTTTTATAGTTTCATGAATTGGTTACCTATGACCCGATATTTGTGTTAGTTGCAATGAAGTTATCGACGATAAATCGTAAAATACCGGCACTCGAACGTGCTAATGGACCGTGCTATGTTTTATTGCTTATTGGAGGTATCGATTGCCACGAAAGTAATTGAAGCATCATTTGGAATTGTATAGATCATTTGAGATATTCAGCTTCTAGAAATTAACAAAATATCTGTGCGTTTAAATAAACCGTAGCCAATGTTGTCTCGATAAAATGCAATAAATACTCAAATTTATACGATTGTTTGCTCCGATAGCGACGCCACTATTTGAATCTATTGACCGCTATTCCTTTATTTACACCTAGTGGTAAAATAATTCCATGAGACCGAGCACTAGAATATATTTTGTCAGAGAATATAATGATTTTTTTATGGAGCAATTTGTACAGTACGGATCCTATGGTATCTCATAGGCCAAGCTTTTCTTACGCAAAATTAACAAAGTCATCCTAAACTTTTGTTTTTGCAGATTTTTCTAAGGGGATATGAGTACAATGGAGGTTGGCATGTGAATATATATATTTTTTTCGAATATTTTACAATAATTAACTAAAGAAAATGGTCTAAGTGAGTTATCTTGATGAATAAGACCATTTTTATACAGTCTAGTCCAGAGATCGAAACATTTTTCACTCCTTGCATGTCATATAATTTAAGCTACTCCGACAGATCAAATTGTACAAAATTGCATGCTGTCTGCAACAAGAGTTTTTCAATGAACCTTGTTCCCAACTGTGACTCGATAGTACAGCTCGATCTTATTCGGGTATCCGCATATCCGCATTATCTGGGTTTCACGAATCTAACGCTTTAGATCCGGATACCCAGGTGACCAAGAACTATCCGAGCAATAAGGTGTATCCGGATATCCGTGTACCTGATTAGTGGCATGTAATATCCTAAAATTACGGAAATTTGATATTTTCGCGATGGAGAATCTAAATTTCTACCGGAAATTCTGCAACAGACGCTTCTACAACGTCTTATGACCCATATTTATGCAAATTAAATGTACGGAATAAAATTTTTAATGTAAAACTAAAAATATATATAGCCTGTCTCTGACTCTTTATAGATTAAATTTCCTTCATTATCTTTTATATTATCTTCCAGCTCTCAGGTGTACTAACAAGGAAAGGTACTTTGGTGTCCCCCTCCGATTTTAATGCAACTCACGTATGTTGTAGAGCATCGAAAACTAAAAGACACGTATTTTTTTTTATCGGCGGAAAAACATTTTTAAGGGGTGAAATCGCCCTTCAAAAATAGGGGTGATTATGCAGTTTCACCCCTAAAAATGAATTTTTTTCTTCAACTCCACGTGGAATTTTTATTGTCTTCAATGAGGAGTATTTTGGTTTTTGTTTTATTAAAATCGGTTGACGCCTTCTGGGTGAAACTGCAAAATCACCCCTCGACATGCTATTTTTGAAGGGCGATTTCACCCGTTAAAAATGTTTTTCCGCCGATAAAAAAAAATACGTGTCTTTTAGTTTTCGATGCTCTACAACATACGTGAATTGCATTAATTACCTTTCCTTGTAAGTCTATGTTTATTTTGAGGGCCAAGTGGCATTATCCATTCGTTCATTCATATTGTAAACTCCAGACAAAACGTCACATTCTATTTTTCAAACATATTTCGGAAAATTTTATTGGGTTGTTCGGAAAGTAATTTCGTTTTTTTTTTATAAAAATGAAAGACGATTTTCTTATAGTAAATTAATATTTTATTCAATCCAATATTGTCCATTCTGATCCAATACCTTTTGCCATCTTTCTGGCAGTAGCATGATTCCACGCTCATAACATGCTTGTTCTTTGCTGGCAAAAAACTGATCCAAGTGACTTTTGACTTCCTCATTTGAATTAAACGTTTTACCGTCTAAAACATTTTGTAGAGACCGGAACAGATGATAATCTGAAGGTGCCAGGTATGGAGAGTATGGTGGGTGTAGCAGTATACCCCATCCAAGCTCTAAAATTTTTTTCCGAGTAGTCAAACTTGTATGTGGTTTCGCATTATCTTGTTGGAACACTATACCTTTCCTATTGACCAATTCTGGCCTTTTTTATTTAAGTGAATCATTCAATTTGTCCAACTGATGACAGTACACTTCAGAATTGATCGTTCTGTTGCTCGGTAGAAGCTCAAAATAAACGATTCCTTTGAAATCCCACCAAGCAGATAGCATAACCTTTTTTTGATGAATATTGGCTTTCGAAGTGCTTTGAGCCGGTGTATCTTTTCTACTCCAGGATCTTTTGCGCTTAACATTGTTGTAGGCAACCCATTTCTCGTCCCCAGTGATGATACGCTTAAAAAATGGATCATTTTCTTGGCGTTTGAGACGCAAATCACAAACGTCAATGCGACGGCACAAATTTTTTTTCGTAAGAAGAGGAACCCATATGTCGAGCTTTGAGGTTAACTTAGCCGTTTTAAATGATCATGAACGGTCGAATTCGATAAATTTAATCTCTCAGCGATCTCACGAGTTGTTATTCGCCGGTTTGCATCAATTAATGCCTTTATTGTGTCTTCATCAGCTTCAACTAGCCGTCCAGAACGTGGTGCATCTTCGAGATCAAAATTGCCGGATCGAAATTTTGCAAACCAGTTTTGGCACTGGCGCTCACTTAACACATCTTCCCCATACATATCGGATAATTTTTTTCTTGCTTGAACAGAATTTTTACCTTTTCTATAGTAAAAAAGTAAAATATGCCGAAAATGCTGTTTTTCACTTTCCATATTTAAAGGGGTATCAACCAAAAATTACTGTACAGAATCGATTGAATTTTTTCACAAGCAAGCCTTGCTATATCAGCTGTCAAAATACATATGATTATGCGGCTTAAGTGTGAAGTTGGTTGTGAAAAAATACAATTAAGTCCTCTGTTGGGAAAAAACAAAATTACTTTCCGAACGTCCCAATATATCATATCGTGCATCCTTGAATCCATGTCGGAAATACAAATAATATGGTTTCTTATTAATGGAAATTGCGTTAAGTTCTTTTCAAAAAATGCAATGGTACCGTAAATAAGTTTTGACATTAAACAGTAGATTAAAAGGAATTCTGAAAAATATGGAATGAGAATAGTAACAACTTACCAATCGAATATAATACCTGAATTTATTTATAATATTTGCCATATATGATTGTATAATTCTAACATTGTCAGTAGAAAATATAATATTTTTTACTGCTAATGCCTTCACGAGTCGGTGAACTGCCGTTTCACTTACAGACGACTAATGAATCTAGTGACATAACAAACATAAACAAAATATCTGCCGTTGTAGTCAGGACACTGCGTGAGAACCCCCTCCCCATCATTTTCCGCCTACTTTGTGGTTCTTTTGTTTGAAATAGTGTGTTGCGGGTGAAAAAATATAGCTAGCCGCATAAGCGAATTGCTAGGAGCAAACATACCACGTCCTTTGACAAATTGGCTGTAACAATATTGCGTGCCACCCACCGATTACTTTCAAGCGACTTGCAAACATTGCCGCGAAGTATTGCAAGTAAAAAGTTCAACGTCTTCGCTAAACAATCGTCTTATTTTCAAACATGGATTCATTACCCAGCAAAACGAAGACGTTGAAATTTCTCGAAAACGCAGGTACGATTACATGTTTTATTTTTTGTTAGACTGTATCATTAGTTAAAAATACCTTCTATGAATTATTGTATATTTTTAAACCCAACTGTTTAGCAATCACGTTATTTTTTTATTCTTTTACATTATTTACATTCAGCACAACGGTGGTGACACTATCGGCTGAGTCCGTGTCTACTGGGTAGTCTGTTCAATTTGAGGGATACTGAGACCAACCAAATGCTTCAAGTGCTGGTAGTATTGGCATCTGTCCAAGAACTGCAAAAGCACGGTGGACAGATCGGGATGCTGCATCAAATGCGGCTGTGAAGATCACAAGGCCAAAAAGTACACAGAAGTGGCTCACTGCGCATTGTGCAGCAGCAAAGAGGATAAGGATGCTTGTCAGCACGTTGCTGGAAGCAATAAAGGCCCAGCTCACAAGAAAGCATACCAAGCGCTCATCCAAAAATACAAATGAGAATTCTGCAAGTGCATCTCGACCACTGTGAAACTGCACAACATCTGCTCCTGTAAACTGTGCGGAAGAAAAAGGTTGACGTAGCGAACATCTTGGAATCGTATAGAAACCTCGACCACCAATCCTGGGAAGTGGATACAACTGGTAAGGGCATTGTCTGAGCTAGCGGCAAGTACCGCTGCCACGAAACCATGGGGAGACAAAAGGATGACTTCGTGAAATGAAGACCAACCGAGAATGATGTTAGAGAACTTCGAAGGAATTCCGGACCGGCTGGTCAACGACGCAAAAGAACGAAGTCCACAAGTAATGTTGTGCCGCGGAATATTCCACTTCGTATTTCGTATATTCGGGAATATTCCATAGCAAAAAAACATGGGAATTCGTTCAAGACAGGAAACGAAGTCCAATGCCCGATCGTACGATCGACACCAAGAACGCCGACGCAGCATGAGGCGACTCGCTTGGCAATCGACGATAGGCTAACGCTAAAATTGCGAATTAAGGGATTTTCGTGAACACAGTTAGCAACTGCTTTACGAAAATCAGTTACAAATTAGACTCAAGAGAGAACGGGTTGGCTCCTCGTCAAATACTCAAAACAACATATTATTGTACATTCTTTTATTGACTTTTAAATAGACAACGGAAAGTTAGCCTTGCCTATAATAAATACTTCCATTTATATAAATTCGCGTTTTCATGAATTACTCGAGATCCATCTCCTAATCGGCAAACGATCCCAACAAATAATAACTTTTTAATATTATACCGAATACCGAATAATCCAATTACGCGGTACCGGCATAGCATTTGGTGGCAGCGGTGGGATCTGCTGAAGTTATGTGATACGTGATTTATTTGGACAAAAAGTGTTTTGGACGAAGTAAATAAGAGTGACTCTGAAGTGACGACTACGCCTCGTGCGAGGGACGCCAGTGTAGTTCGTGAAAACCCAACTAAGCTAACGCGAAAGCGCGAAATGTACGTCGGTGCGGTGTGACATATCGGTCAACCGTTTAAAATCCCGATTGACGGTGTTACGTCAAGTCGTGGAAAAAACGCACAAAGTGTGCAACCAAGTACTCGAAGCAGCTACTTGCGAAGAAGCCGTCGTGCAACCATTGGCGACGCGCGAAGGACGAGCCCAGAAACCAGTGAAGAAACAGGACACCAAGTCGACAGCACCCGAGAACATCGCCATGGATAGGACCATCTACTAGGTCATCCTTCTGTAAGTGGCGGTTACGTTATACTAAAACATATTGCCGAGATAAACCAAAGCCAGTTAGGACAGATATTTGAAAAATAAAAATACACATATATATATATTCCACTAGAGATATTTCTTTTGAGATTTCGTGGATATATTTAGAGTATTGTTCACCGCGAAATTAGCAACATGCCGGGATTTAAGGGAGCAAAACCGAGATGTAGAGGCAATTCGTTAGAAACTACGATGCCCGGCGAGGGGGTGGACCCTGCAGCGGGTTTAGCTGCAGCTGTCGGGGACATCGTGTACGAAGCGCGCAGGACGTTATCAGAGCTCTCGCCGTCGGGACGAATCCCCGCAGACAGGCAGGAGGCCCTCGCAGGCCGACTGGGCGCTGAGTTTGGCGTGCACCCACTCAGGGGCGCGTCTTTTCGGGGCCACAATAGTATCGATAGCGACGACGTGTTTAATATGGCTACTAGCGAAAGAACGCCTGAAAGCGTAATCGAGGACAGGGTCGATCGGGAAATCGAGAACATGCGTACGATAGATCGCGTAGGATTTCCTGCAGCAACCGGTACGGCAGCCCGGTCGGTACCAGCAAAAGTACGCGATCGGTTGGAGGCGGTCGACCGGAGCAACCGAGATATGAAAATAGCTCGACGCCAGTACGAAAGACTACAGCGCAAGCATGAACGAGACCAACATGAACTCGATCGCGAACTCCGGGAGGCTGAAACACCGTCGGCAAGACGAAACTTGGCCGACACGTTAAACGAGGTAGGTGCGGATGAGTACGAGCTCATCCACTCCTTAAGAGAACCAATCGCCGAGCTTCAGCGACGATTAGGAAGAGAGAGGACGGAGCCCCGTCAGCCCCCCTTACAGCCCCCGAGACGCACGCGGTTCGAGGAGACACGGACGCCCTCAAATATGCTCAGCCTCAGCCTAGGAATCAAAATGGTGAAAACATTCGACGGGAAGGATTCAAAAGCGTTACAGCTTTTCTTAAAGTCCTGCGAGACGATTTTTTGCAGGGTAGCAGAGGAGGAGCATGATACCCTCCTGGAGTTGATAGCCATGAGTAAGTTAGAGGGTGCGGCAGCAAAACAACTGCAGCACAAAACCATCACTTCCATGGCGCAACTCAGGAGCGAGTTGGAAGCGTTGTACGGACAACGGAAGTCCCTGGTCGTATTGCAGATGGAGTTCAGCTCCCTCCGGCAGGGACAGAATGAGGACATCGCCGCCTACGCGGCAAGAACGGAGAGAATTACGGTAGACATAATCGAAATACTCTGTGAACCGTTAAAAACAGAGGATCAGAAGATCACCGTAGAGAGTGTCACCCGACGAAGTCCACAGGCTAACTTCGAAAACGGCCTGCACGTCCAGGTGGGAGTGCTGGTGCGTGCGAGAAATTACCAAACGCTGCATGACTCTGTGGCAGGGCCCATAGAGATAACCAACATGATGCAGCCAAGGGAGGGGTGGGTGGAGCATTAAGCCACTCCAGAAGGTCCCAAGGCGCACCCTACCGGCAGGGAGAACATTGTTTCACCTGCGGAAAAGCTGGACACATGGCTCGAGACTGCACCCGGGATATAGATGCAGACGCTCTGAGTCGCATATACGCGACCACACGAGACCAAGTGGGACAGGAAAGAAAGTCCCATAAGAACGAGAAAGATAGCGCAATCGGGTATACGAACACCGCACAAAGCGGGGAGTCGAAGATACCTAAGGCAACCACGATAACTCGTCGAAACGAGAGACTTAACTCGCCCACGAGAAAGAGAAGTGGAGAGGCCGACAGACAAAATGCTAGCGGAAGGAATTGTCCAACCCAGCAGGAGTCAGTGGAGCGCGCCACTGCTGGTTGTAGCGAAAAACCCTGATGCAGCCGGAGTGAGGAAAATGCGCGTAGTAGTCGACTTTCGGAAGTTGAATGAAGCCACCATCGGGGACTCGTACCCACTGCCCAATATCACCGAAATATTAGACCAGTTGGGACGGGCCCGATATTATACGATTTTGGATCTCGCCTCGGAATTTTACCAAATCCCGATGGCTCAGCAAGACAAAGAAAAAACCGCATTTTCTACACCACAGGGCCATTTTGACTATAACCGCATGCTATTCTGACTCAAGAACGCGCCACCGACATTCCAGAGGCTGATGAACTCCGCGCTGGCTGGACTACAGGGAGTTAAATGCTATGTATACCTAGACGACATAGTAATCCACGGGAAAACCTTCAAGGAGCACGACAGGCTGCCAGCGGTACTGCAGCGGCTAAGAGAAGCCAGATTGGCAGTGCAACCGAGCAAGTGCCAGTTCCTGCGCAAGGAAACACAGTACCTTGGCCACATCATCTCCGAAGAGGGTGTACGTGCTGATCTGAAGAAGCTGGAAGCGGTAAGGGAATTTTCGGTGCCGAGAAACATAAAAAGAGTACAATCCTTGCTCGGACTAGCTGGTTATTACCGGAAATTCATTCAAGATTTCTCGAAGACCGCGAAACCACTCACAGAATTAACCCAGAAAGGGGTTAAATTCGAGTGGACCGCGGTAAGAGATGCTGCCTTCGAGGAACTGAAGACGGCGCTTACCACCGCACCAATATTGCAATATCCAGACTTCGAAAAGCCGTTCGTTGTAACAATGGACGCCACAGACAGGGCGATCGGCGCTATTCTTTCACAACGACAGAAAAGGAACTACGCGCCATAGTCTGGGCTCTCGCTCAATTCCGGCCATATATTTATGGTACTCCTTTCACGGTAGTGACGGACCACCAACCGCTCACCTGGCTGTTCGGAGTAAAGGACCCAGGTTCGAGACTAATGCGTTGGAAAATCAAATTGGCGGAACATGAGTTTAATGTATAATACAAGGCAGGTAAGCGCAACACAAATGCAGATGCGCTAAGCCGTATATTCTTTACTACGAGGACCCAAACGAGAGCAGAGAACGTAGTCTGTGAGTCGGAAAAGGACAGCACTACGGGGCAACTCGGCACAGCGAATGACCGCACAAAGCGGAGGGCCGAAAATACCCCATATAGCCGTGGTAGCTCGTCGGAGCGAGAGGTCGAACTCGCCCACGAGACAGCAAAGGACAGCATGCGTCCGAGTACGGACAGCCGCACAAAGCGGAGAGCCGAGAATACCACGGGCCAACCCAGCAACGAGGCAGAGGGAGAAGCAGCGTCTGCTCATGCAACAGAGAAGGATAGAGAGATCCGAAGCGTGCATGCAGGCCGCTCTACTGAACCCCACAGCCCCGCCGCGAAGCCGTGCGGTTGGGGAAGGGGCAGACCACGCACGCTGACAGAGAAAAGCACTGGTGAGACTGTGAGCATCGCTGACAAAGACAGAGCGAGCCCAGCACAGCATGGCGGAATCGCGAGGCGCGGAAGGCCGCGAAAAGCAAACGTTGCAAGGCCGCTCGAGATAGAGAGCGACCCAACGGCGGAGCTACCGGTGGGCACACCGAGTGACGAAACTGCGGACAGAGCACCGCAAAGGCCTGCTGAGGAAGCGAGGCACGGCGGGGCCCGTAGCACGCAAACTTCTAGCAGCGTGAATGAAGACAGCGCTACAAAAAAGTATAGCGACTGCCGCAGTGGCATAGCCATTCCCTCTGTTGATGACCGCCTAAAAATAATAAGAGAATATCACGACACCCCCATAGGAGGGCATCAGAGTGTCAGGCGTACGTAACATCGGATCCGGACCAAGTACGACTGGCCCGGTCTAAGAAGGGACTTGGAAGAGTAAATATCGTCCTGCGAATCCTGCCCAAAGAACAAAATCAGGAAAAGGGAATGAGTACCGATGGTGGTAACAGACACCCCATCAAGGTCATTTGAGAAAGTAGCGGTCGATATCGTAGGACCGCTACCTGAAAGCGCATCTGGAAAGAAATATATACTTACTATCCAGGACGCACTTACGAAGTACAGTACGGCGATACCACTGCCGAATCAGGGAGCATCGACAGTCGCAAGAACACAAGTCGAAGAATTAATTTGCCGGCACGGCACGCCTGAAATATTATTATCGGATCAGGGTACGAACTTCCTCAGCTCGACCTTCAAAGAAATGTGTCGACTGCTGCGAATTAAGAAGACAAACAACGGCCTATCATCCCTTATCAAACGGCGCATTAGAGAGGTCGCATCGCACCCTCGCAGAATATCTGAAAAATTTCATAAGCAAGATTCAAGGAAATTGGGACGAGTGGCTGCCGTACGCAATGTTTGCGTACGATAACACTCCACATACGGAAACCGGACTGTCTCCCCACGTGTTGGTGTACGGACGCGAGGCTGAATTGCCGACCGCCGTGAAACAGGGGCCCCGCAACACCTATGCCTACGATGATTACGTCCACGAGTTACGCGAGCGATTACGCGCCGCCTGGACAGTAGCACGCGACAATCTGGAAGTCGCAAAAATATGGTCGAAGAATGCATACGACCACGGCGCACAGGTTCAGAAGTACCGCGTCGGCGAACGCGTACTCCTACGCGACGAGACGGTGCCCAGGGGGCTGTCAGCCAAGCTGACCCCGAAGTGGACGGGACCTCACGAAATAGTAGAGAAGAGGCCCCCCGTCAATTACGTAGTCCGGAAGGGACGTAAAACCCAGCAGGTCCACGCAAACCGCCTGAAACTCTTTATCGAGCACTAATAGGTCCAAAATATATAAGAATTACCTATAGCTAGTTAACAGATTAATTATTGAAAATGGGTAGGGAGCTCCACAAAGCTCCTTACCGGCAGGTAAGGAACTCCAATAAGAGAAACGAGGTAAAATGAAAACTTGTTTAATTAAAAAAGCATGAAGGAAAGCAGGTCATACATAGTTCAAAAAAAAAAAAAAAAGTCAAATTCAGAAAACCCATCGGCAGAATGGGCAGGGATCATGACTATCAAGCGCGTCATGCCGGGAGAGGCGCCCTACCCCGAGCACATCCTTACGAACAAACTCGCCGGCGTAGTGGCCGTCGGCCCCATAAGGAGTCCCAAAGCTGAATAGAGCACAGCCAAGCGTCAGCACTTATGCGACTGGCTGACCTAAAGGCCTACAGTGAAGGTGACGCAATTATACTCGTACTCGACATACCGCTGATCGGGCAGCAACAGTACAGTATACAAAAAGTATACCCTATGCACATGCGAGCAAGCAATGGCAGGTACTACTACGTGGACACGACTGGGAGTCACGTAGTAATTGACACCGCGAATCGTAAATGCATGAGGATAAAACTGATTACTTTAAAAATTGCAAGGTACCGAGCAAATCTTACATTTACCCGCGGACACACCGTACAATTTCGGTTACAAACAACGCACCCTGCGAAGTCCTGAAACACAAATAACCAGAATACTGGCTTTGATAGGTATGTATTGTAACCGCCCCTGATTTCAGCGCAAAAACAACAGGGCGAACATCTCAAGTCATCCGGAAAGATTATCTTCCCTCGTACGCCCTAAAATTGAGGGAAATGGAGGCTGAGGCACTTCCGACACGCACCGAGGAGGAAGTTTCACTAACAAGCGTGCTGCGAGATCCGGAGGGGCTACAAAAGCTCGGAGATTCGAGCAGAAGCCTTGGTCGGCTTCCTTCTGTTTAAATGTTACAGGTACAAACGGAAGCGGACACCGACAAGGACAACCGAGGCAATGACACCGGCAGCAGCCGAGGTAGATAACAACCTCAAGCCACTCGGACGACAACTGCGACCCGAGCGGGCCAGGGCATAGGAAACTCGCCCCCTCACTCGAGTGCGATTGCCAGATCGACAATGAAGAAAAAATAGCAAAAAATTGTCAAAACCATGATAAAGATTGTCTTGTCTGCTATATTGTCCGATATGTAAAATATCATTGTAAGAGGAAATACGGGAAACCAATCGATCGAAATTTTTCTCTAAAAATTTTTTCTTTAAGGGGGGAGGGATATTGTGCCGCGAAATATTCCACTTCGTATTTCGTATATTCGGGAATATTCCATAGCAAAAAAACATTGGAATTCGTTCAAGACAGGAAACGAAGTCCAATGCCTGATCGTACGATCGACATGAAGAACGCCGACGCAGCATGAGGCGACTCGCTTGGCGATCGACGATAGGCAAACGCTAAAATTGCGAATTAAGGGATTTTCGTGAACACAGTTAGGAACTGCTTTACGACAATCAGTTATAAATTAGACTCAAGAGAGAACGGGTTGGTTCCTCGTCAAATACTCGAAACAACATATTATTGTACATTCTTTCATTGACTTTTAAATAGACAACGGAAAGTTACCGTTGCCTATAATAAATACTTCCATTTATATAAATTCGCGTTTTCATCAATTACTCAAGATCCATCTCCTAATCGGCAAACAATCCCAACAAATAATAACTTTTTAATATTATACCGAATACCGAATAATCCAATTACGCGGTACCGGCATAACATTTCATAACCGCAATTTCAAGATACTTCAATGCCTGGGCATTGGACTGGGGCTGAAAAACGACGGATAAGAGAGGTCAAGCACTCTTGGAAGCACTGTCTGTACTAAACTTGGTCCTGCTCAATGATGACAGTTTACCCACATATAGTAAGGAAGAAGCGACTTCATCTTCGTCAGCAGTGGTCTCGCACAGGGCGATACACGCTATCAGGTGGCGGACACTTATACATACAGGGATGATCGTGTTATCGCGTACGAAGCGTGAAGACAGCAATGTAAGCGACGGTCATTGGGTGGACTGAAAGTCCTTGGCTGGAGAGCGAGTATGTTCGATGTAGATGAGTTTTGCGAGGCTTTAGAAAGCAGCCAAATCGAAAATGACAGGGTAGAGGCCCATGAGTGATCAAGCAGGTTGTAAGAGTCTGCGACGCTACCGATGCCGATCAGAGAAGGCGGAAATCGCCATCCCCGTTATACTGGTGGAGTAATGCAATTGCCAGGTGACGAAGAGAGTGTAAGCGAACAAGAAGGTTAGCCCATCGAACCAAGGGCAGGAGTACACACCCAGAACGAGAGACAAACTACAATACGTCATGGGCCAAGTTAACAAAGTCAATCAAGCAAAGAAAAAGGCAGAGCTACTCGGTGAAGTAGGCGGCGATCCCTGGAAAAGGCACATGACTCGTCTAAAGAGGCTGTCAAGACCTACCAACCGAGACCAACTCAAGGCGATATTTTCACATCTCTTTCCCCAATAAGAGAAGTTGAATTACGAGGTAGAACCTGATAAAAATTATTTTATCCCGCCTGTTACGCAGGAGTTGGTATTCCAATTATGTAACAAAGTAGGTAGCAACAAGGTACCGGGAATTGATAGCATCCTTAATGTAACTCCTAAGACGGCTGTTAATGCAGCTCCTTGACTGCTCATAGATGTCTATAATGCATACCCCATAGAGGGAACCTTCCCCGACCCATAGAAGCGGCAGAGACTTGTTATTTTGCGTCAAAAACAGTCTGACGATCTGTCGTCATATCGTCCTTTATGCATGTTGGACACCTCAGGGAAAATCTTGGAGAAAATAATCCACCGGTCAAAAGCCAGTATGGCTTTAGAAAATGGAGATCGATGCTAGACGCCATAAACCACGTGGTCAACACAGTGAGAGAAGCAATTTCGGGCATAAGGTGGAAAGAAGGGGCAAAGAAGTATATTCTCGTTGTCGGCCTGGGCGTCAAAAACGCCTTTTATTCAGACAGGTGAAGTAGCGTCTACCTTGCGCTAAACAAGCTGGGCCACCTTACATGAAAAGGATGATCAAGAGCTACCTTGGCAACAGGTTTCTAAAGTACAACATAGAAGATGGTCCACAAGAGTACAGAGTCACTGGAGGTATACCCCAGGGCTGTGTACTTGGCCCACTTCTCTGGACTATACCAGGTGTACAAGTATGAAATGCGGATTTCAGACAACAGATGGCGCACGAATGCAGTTTGTGCTATAAAGATTTGACACTGCGCCATTTTGTTGTGTCATCAACAAGTGTCAGACGCGCAGTGATGAATTGGAAAAGTGTGTGCATAGTGTTATGTTGTTGTGTTCAATATGTCGAAATTTATACCACACAAAGAGCATTCGCGGACAGTATCAGTTTTTTGTTTTCATTTGGAAAAAACTGTTGCTGAATCATACCTCTTACTTCGAGAAGCTTATGGTGAATATGCTCCATTGCAAGATACGTGTGAGCGATGGTTTCGGCATTTCAAAAGTGGTGACTTTGATGTCTGCAACATCGAGCGATGGTTTCGGCGTTTCAAAAGTGGTGACTTCGATGTCTACAACATCGCAAGGAACGTGGAAAACCGCCAAAAAAAATTGAAAGATGTGGAATTGCAAGCATTGTTGGACGAAGATGATTCGCAAACACAAAAACAACTCGCCGAGCCATTGGGTATCAGTCAACAAACTGTTTCCAATCGGCTACGAGAGATGGGAAAGATTCGGTAGATCGGTAGATCGGTACCACATGAGTAGTATGTGTACACCTTTGCTCCATTCCACTCCTATCCCCACTCCTTCCCCCACCAAACGGCTACGACCACCACCTCACTTTTCCACTGCCGCGCTACCCACTCTGCTTATCCAGTGTCGGTAAAGTGGAGAAGGTAAAGTGAGGTGATGTGGGTACTCTGGTGAACAAAGAAGAGCAGAGATAAGAGCCGGATGGAGCAAAGATGTACACATACTTGAAAAACGGAATAAAATTGGGTACTTACCTCTGTTGTCGTTAACGTCCACCTTCCATTGACGGCGATTTTAAACTTCTATCTCTCACTATCTTACTCACACAAACACACACTCGCACACACACACGCGCGCGCGCGCGCGCGTGGACGCTTTCATAACCGAGCATCGTCTGCTTCCGGAAGCTCCGGGTCCTCAAAGCCCTCGTCCACATTGACGCCATCGTACCCGAAGTCTATTTCGGCGCCGAGGACTCCGAACACCCGCTAGCGTCGTAATGAGGACACCTTGCGAAAAATACGTTTTTGACTGCGTAATGCGTACCGCTTTGCGCTACGCTTCTCGCGAAGCGCTTGCTCTGCAGTAAAAGGCGCAGAATATGATACCGTACCGCGAGAGACCTCGATTATAATTATCTACAATTATAAAATAAGAGACTCAGTAATGACGATGTATTTGTTTTTAATTAATCAATATTTGATTTCAATCACTTTACACACATTTACCGTCGCATGCAACATCCCTGCAAATACGGTAATCTTTCTTCGGAGATTCCTCCACCGTTTAATCTATTTTTATCATTGTCCGATCGTCGGAAGGTATAAGCATTGTAGAATTCACGTACTATTCTATCGTTTTTCACTACATTTTCGCTAAAGAGATTATTAAATCGCGACATGGTGAATCCGCACGACATAAGATGCAGGAATACGATACAAAATTGTCCACACACATCCGACGTATTACTCCGTAGCTGCTTGAGGCCGTACCGATAGAACTTGCAGTTTCTTCGTAGTCGTGGGAGATGTTGCGGTATAACCGGTGGTAGCCCGTAGCTATCAAAGTACATTTCTTTTCCGTTATGGTTAACGTATATGGTGATCCAATGCTCTCCAGGTCCGTCGTGGTTATCCGTGTTAACTACGAGTCCGGCCGGTAACGACCATACACGAGGAATTCTATCAGCTGGGTATGCACCAACGGTTGAAAGTGGTAGATACGGCAGACTCTCGTAGATTTGTCTAGTGTTCACGCTGAACACAGAGTCAATCATTAAATGATGACATATACGCTTTGATAGACGTATATATGCAAAATTTATATCACAGCATCGTCGATCGTGTCACGATTACATGGTGAAGATTTCTCCTCTTTCTTATTCTCTTCCTCTTCGTCTGCCGACCAAACATCCATGTATGATTCTCCTTTAAACGGGTGCTCGCGAAGCCAATTTTTTATTTGGAAAACCTGGCGTATTATACAATGCCAAGACGCTGTATCGTTTTGGAACGGTATTTTTTTTTATCGTTGACAATTATTTTCATTTTTCGTGGGAATTCGGGCTCAGACACAGTACTAATTAATATGAGACTTCAAGGTGTGTGAGAGTAAGGTTTATTGACACAAACAACTTCATAAAAATGTCAATATTCAGAATCTGGCCACCAATAGCCCATACAACGCACTGCAATTCGGTAATTTCTGATGATTATTTTACAATTTTTATTTTATTTCGTGTAAATAGATTCTCGGTATTCCTGGCTCGCAATTTCTGTTATTATTTTGGACGCGAGTATGGAGTGGAATGCTCAATGCACACACACACACGCATACCACCAGACCCGCCTGCCTCGCTCTTCGTGTCAATGTCTCGCTCGTACCTCTGTCCCTGTCTATTCTACGTAAGGTTCACTATCTGGCGTTCTCTCTCTCACTCTCACTTGCTATCATTATTTCGCCTACCGACTTAAATGCTGTGTGACCTGGTTCCACTTTCTTCAGTACCGCTGATCTAATTTAATTTCAATTTATTTTCTACACTTAGCAATGAATTCTTAATTCTATCTTCTTAGAAATGACTCTTAACCCGACCGTATCTAATTAATTTTAGGGATCTAATCCTTGTTCTTACAACCTAGCTAAAACTTAATCGATAACAATTACGAAAATGTTGGTCTAATTACTGTCTACCTTCTGTGAATATCTCGCCTGCCCTTCTTCTCGGCTTGGTCTCCGTTTCCACCCACTTGTTGGCTTGTATTACACATGAAACACGGACTCTACACTCCAACATCGAAAATAACTCTTGATAATTTATCAGAGATCTCAATGTTTCGATTTCTCTATACCTCGATACTTTCACTTTTTGGGCTAAAAAGACTAAGAGACTCTTCCCCTCGCGCAGGCCTTTTTATAGTCCTCATCGCAGTTGGATCCCCTCTCCCATCTTCTCGGTATAATTTGATTTTAATCTACCGTAATTTATTAACTTCTAGTTTCGCCGTTGCTGCGCTCACCGCATTCCCCTCGCTGCCAAGCAAGGCCAGCTGGTCGCTGACCTGCTGTTTACGGCAGCGAGGGAATCCCGGAGGTGTGACGTAGATCGTTTTTGTCACATCTCCGGGTTCGGTGGCCTCTTGCCCGCAATGCTCGGTGCGCCCAAACAGAGTTTCTCGCTCACTCGTCCTCGGATCTCTCGCTCTTGTTATGATTTCTCACTTTCTATCCACATCTATTTGTCCACCTGTCTTTCTTTTCCTTAGATATTGACCCTCTCTTACTCATCGCTTGCTAGTCCGACCTATCCGGCTAATTTCTTTGATTATATTTTATCATATCCCGTAATCTCCCGGTCCCTAGATGTGAATATCTCACAGTTTATCATAGCGTGTCTAAAGCATTTTCGCAAATATTTCGGCAAAAATGTGTACGATGGAGCGCGCTCCTCATCCTCCAGGTTGGAAATTTCACGACACGTGATATCGCAAAGAAGTATAGCTTTCTCGTGACGGCGTGTATAAATACGTCTTGATTTTCGTGAAATTTCACGCAAGTTAGCATATGCTTGTTTACAGCTCATATTGCCCTCGTACCATTCGAGACCGTGAAAATATTTCGAGAGAAAATTATTCTGGTTCTCGAATCCTGTCGTAATTCGGCAAAGTGACACGGTAGTGCGATGATCCAATGAGCAGAATACGGTCTATCCACAGCTACCACGGCAATTTCTTTCAGAATAAATTCTGAATCTTTACCACGCATTCCTTGTATATCCACGACGATATCCATTTTCACGTCTAATCTGTACAGATGATCAAGTTCGACTGATAACTTACTCACAAACACGATTCTACGTCTCTTAACAAAACAATTCTCTACCGACATCAGCACATTTTTCGCTTTTCCGGTGAAATCCACCATTACCTGCCGAGAGGCAGCGATTTCAAGGACATTATCATATTCCGCGTAGACTACACAATTTACCATGAACACAAGCGCATCCTCAAATGGTACCTCTATTCTCACACTACCGTGCTTTATTAAATTCCGATGTAAATTGCTGTTCGCCAAAAGACCAGGTATCAAATCAAAAGGAAACAGACAGTATCCATCGCGATGATTATCGCGATCGATCGAATTACCATCGTTCAAGAAATGTATTCCTGTTCCCGAAAACGACGTTTAAAAAGCATCCACATAGAGATGATTTTTCGTGAAATAAGGTTGTAACGGTTTCGAAGGTATTTGAACACCATCTACATACAACGAGAGATAATTTATCTTGTTATTTTGGAGATTGAATGGATTCATACTGAAATCGCCGTTAAATGCCTTGTTAACGAGAAAACCGATAATTATACGCATCGGCAATTGACCTAGCACGATATTATCGATAGTCTCTCCATGAACGCCGGAGTGTAGTTAAACGGCCTTTACCTCGACTCTCGTAAGAGGATATTTAGCCATAAATTTTGCCAGAGTTCTAACATGCGAGAGCAGCACACCAGGAGCGATTTTTGTTCTACGAACGAGAAGCGATGCCTCCAAAATCTTTAAGCCGCATTGACCATTCTTTGTATCGCCCACAAGACAAAATGAATCTCTAGACCGCACCAGGCGTAAACTCATATCGACACTGTTTAGTGGGAACCGTTCCTGATAGAATATATCGCAATGCAGATGGCCGAGCAAGTTTGCAGTTTGTCCGACCTTTAAAAATAATTTTCTCTTTACAAGACCCGCATTACCCGATGTAAAATCATCCATTTTCCAGGGGTATCATCGTACGGGAGGATGCTCGTGAGATGCGAATTTTTGGCAGCTGGACCGTAATTCAAAAGTGTTTCTATGTACGCTCGATAAGCGTAGGCATTATTTGGAGGTAAAACTAGTTTTTGATTCAGGTATACATACGCCTGATTAAACATAAAATGCAAGAGATTGTTTACAGGGCCGGTACTTACTTTCGGCGTTGCACCCGCGGTATTTTCCGTTGAAGGAGATGTTATTTTCACTGTCGGACTAACCATAGTATGCGCAAGATCGATATACTCATCACCCTGTCCAGGAATAACAAACTCAATAAGTGAATCGTCTGTTAGCGAAGAAATTGGCTTATAATACACCCAATTGGAGCCTTCGATAGTAGTTTCCGTCGGTGGGACTGAAAATAGTTCAAGTTTCGATTTAAGACACTCGCACGAGTGCGCATGTAGGAAAGCCATCTTGTTTCAGCTATCCAAAAACATCTGCAACCGTTCGTTGACAAGTCTTCTTCTTCTTATTCTTTATTACACTTTTATTTTTATGGAAGATACGTCGTGGTTTACGTTCGTTCGATAAATGAGGAGTTCGCGGAATTTTGCGCTTTTTATAACTAGACCTCCGCACGAGTGTACATTTTTTCAGAGGTTTTGCGTTTGAGATTACTGCCTGATTCTCGCGCTCTGTCGCGAATGGCATCTTTCACAGCTATATTTCTAGCGAAGATATCACCGGCTACGCTTACACCAGCTCGCAATGCCTCTTTTCTAACTGCTATAGCACTCTTCTTTAAAAGTGGTACACTCGACGAAACAGGCCCCCAAGAAAGCTGCCGATACCGTGTCCTCATTGATTAGGCCTTCTGATATAAACATGGCTTATACCAGCGTACCGGCGATGGCCCCATCTGTGCTGCACACTGTCAATATCATCCATAGCGGCGTAATCAATCGTGGGACCTTTTGAAATGTAGTGTTACAGTCAACATTCCTTGTTCGAATGGTATAGGATTTTCAAACTCGTCTCTTATATCAATCGCGATAGTGTGTAAATTGTTGCGCAAGAGAGGTATATATCGTGGCGCCGAAAACGATTTAATTTTTATCGAATCATACTGACAGTCGTCAGCATCAATAGGAACAATTCGTAAGAGGGGTGCTTGTATATCGCCTGTAATATAGCTCTCGCATATATCGGTGTATAGAAACATGCTGCCTGGTATTGCACCGGTGAGAGATGCAGGCCTCGACCCTGTGTATTCGCAATGCGGTTCTAGCATTACAGACTTACAGGCCTCTTCCGAGAATCCTAGTAGCCTTGCGATAGCGGGCTATACGCGAAAGTCGTAGTATCGTAGATCGTCGCATACGCGAGCCACTTCGACCTGCCTGCTCGGAGGCGATTTAAAGCGCAGATGACCAGCCACGTGAGGTAACTTATTTATACTCTCCAAAAGAGCGTCTATAGAGCTATATACACCGGATGGAAATTGGTCTCTATCTACGCGTCTAAAAGATTAAAACCCGATAAATCATAATAACCATCCTCAAAGGATACGGGATTTTCTACAGTAGGCACATGTAGTAGAGTCATCGCTTAAGCCATTACCACAAAAGAAACAGACCATTCTCCGTGCAAACGTATCTGACGCGGTAGTTTAGTAATAAATTCCATCGTCGTATTATCCGGAAAATACTGCATACTACTGTTGCTCTGTAGTACGACAAAGAAAGAGTTATCCTTGGAGCTCATATTTATCAGGGACGGTGATTTCTAGTGTTCTTCCTCTTTGTCCTCTTTCTTTCTTTCGTCTTCTTAGGTGACAGAGGCACTCGTACTCGCAATAATTCTGCCTCGAAGAAAATACCGTCGATAGTCTCGTTATTCAGATCATGTAAAATATACACGAATGGTTCTCGATTCACTGATATGCGTTGAATCTTGAATAACGCGTTACTCCAACCACGTTCATATCCCTTCACAGATGCTTCTTTAGCTGTACTGATACGTACCAAGTCACCGATACTGTATTTAGGCTTTTTAAATTTTCTCGCGTTATGCTCGTAACACCGTGCTAAATTTTCTCGGCCGCGGCACGAGCTGATAATTAGCGGGGTCGCCGTCGCGGTATAAGCTTATTTAAGAATCAGCTGAATGATTTTGAAATACACTCATCGGTATGGATACACGTTGGAAACATCCATGGACAGCTGTGATAAGCGGTCCTACGGGCTGTGGTCAAACATATTTTGTCAAAAAATGCTTTAAATACATGCGCAAAATGATGGATGTCCCGTTCGAGCGTATACTTTTTTATTAATCAGAGTGGCAGTCCGGGTATTCAGAGTACGTTGATAAAATCGAATTTCGCGAGGGTTTACCGCAACCAGCAGACTACTCCAATGATATAAGGCCCAAACTTGTGATTGTTGACGATCTAATGCGCGAGGCATCGAACAATACCGTCGTCGATCTTTTCACCAAGGGTAGTCATCATAAAAATCTTAGTATCATCTTCATAACGCAAAATCTCTTCCATCAGGGTCACGGGCAGCGCGATATCTTCTTAAAGGCTTATTATATCGTTGTATTAACAAATCCGCGAGATTGCGCGTAAATTCAACATCTAGCAGGTATATCCCGAGAATCCGAGATTTTTGCAGGAGGTATATTTCGATGCAACAACCGCACGGCTATCTATTATTCGACTTGGAACAATAGACGCCTGATAATTGTCGATTTCGCGCCTGTATATTTCCCGGTGACCAATACCATTACGTTTACATGCCTCAAGAAGCAATAAAGGTTCGCGATGCATCGTCTTGTGCGACGACGATGTATGAGAGGCTGATTTAGCTGATATTCGCTTGATAGCTACGTACAACGATGGGTACGCATATCTGCTTCTTGTTATCGACTTGTTGAGCAAATACGCGTAGGTCGAGGAATTAATGAAGCAACCACAATTGACGGTTTTTAATTTCTAAAGAAATCGTGAAAAAATATCACCACAGCCCGGGATCGAACCGGGAACTCCAGAATTCTAGCCTGGTACGTTACCAATTACGCCACCGTGGCTCTGGTGACATCAATTCACGATCTCTATTTTTAATGTCAGTAATCAAGCAACTTTATTAATCAATCGGTCGTGTATATGTTATTATTAAATTCTGAATTTATGCGACAATTCCCGACCACTTGTTAAGATGGAAATTTTGGTAAATCGCAACTCGGGGTGTGAGTCAGCGTTACCTAGATTCCTGCGTTATCGATCTTTCTTGGTCGAAAGATTTCAAACAATCGAATCCCTAATTTTTGTCAACTATGATTGCCTCACTCATTCGTTAAGAATTAATGAAGCAACCACAATAATAGAATTCTGGAGTTCCCGGTTCGATCCCGGGCTGTGGTGATATTTTTTCACGATTTCTTTAGAAATTAAAAATCGTCAATTGTGGTTGCTTCATTAATTCTTAACGAATGAGTGAGGCAATCAGAGTTGACAAAAATTAGGGATTCGATTGTTTGAGATATTTCGACCAAGAAAGATCGATAACGCAGGAATCTAGGTAACGCTGACTCACACCCCGAGTTGCGATTTACCGAAATTTCCATCTTAACAAGTGGTCGGAAATTGTCGCATAAATTCAGAATTTAATAATAACATATACACGACCGATTGATTAATAAAGTTGCTTGATTACAAAGCCTCTGAAAAAATGTACACTCATGCGGAGGTCTAGTTATAAAAAGCGCAAAATTTCGCGAACTCCTCATTCATCGAACGAACGTAAACCACGACGTATCTTCCATAAAAATAAAAGTGTAATAAAGAATAAGAAGAAGAAGACTTGTCAACGAACGGTTGCAGATATTTTTGGATAGCTGAAACAAGATGGCTTTTCTACATGCGCACTCGTGCGAGTGTCTTAAATCGAAACTTGAATTATTTTCAGTCCCACCGACGGAAACTACTATCGAAGGCTCCAATTGGGTGTATTATAAGCCAATTTCTTCGCCAACAGATGATTCACCTATTGAATTTGTTATTCCTGGGCAGTGTGATGAGTATATCGATCTCACGCATACTATGCTTAGTCTGAGAGTGAAAATAACATCTCCTTGTACAGAAATTGCCGCGGATGTAGCGCCGAAAGTAAGTACCGGCCCTGTAAACAATCTCTTGCATTCTATGTTTAATCAGGTGGATGTTTACCTGAATAGAAAACTAGTTTTATTTTCAAATAATGCCTACGCTTATCGAGCGTACATAGAAACACTTTTGAATTACGGTCCAGCTGCCAAATTTTCGCATCTTACAAGCGTTCTCTGGTACGATGATATCCCTGGAAAAATGGATGATATTACATCGGGTAATGCGGGTCTTGTAAAAAGAAAACAATTTTTAAATGTTGGAAAAACTGTAGACTTGCTCAGCCATCTGCATTGCCATATATTCAATCAGAAGCGGTTCCTATTGAACGAGACTACGGCTGGTGCGGTCTAGAGATTCATTTTGTCTTGTGGGCGATACAAAGAATAGTTATTACGTCTTAAAGATTCTCGAGGCAGTGCTTCTCGTTCGTAGAACAAAAATAGCTCCTGGTGTGATGCTCTCGCATGCAAGAACTCTGGCAAAATCTACGGCTAAATATCCTCTTACGAGAGTCGAGGTAAAGGCCGTTTCAATACACTCCGGCATTCATGGAGAGACTATCGATAATATCGTGCTAGGTCAATTGCCGAAGCGTATAATTATCGGTTTTCTCGTGAACAGAGCGTTTAACGGCGACTTCAGTATGAATCCATTCAATCTCCAAAATTACAAGATAAATTATCTCTGGTTGTATGTAGATGGTGCTCAAATACCTTCGAAACCGTTACAACCTGATTTCACGAAAAATTATCTGTATGTGGATGCTTTTCAACCGTTATTTTCGGGAACTGGAATACATTTCTTGAACGATGGTTATTCGATCGATCGCGATAATTATCGCGATCGATACTATACGATACTGTACGACTGTCTGTTTGCTTTTGATTCGACCCCCGATCTTTCGGCGAATAGCAATTCACATTGGAATTTAAAAAAGCACGGTAGTGTGAGAATAGAGGTACCATTTGAGGATGCGCTTACTTTAACGGTAAATTGTGTAGTCTACGCGGAATATGATAATATCCTTCAAATCGCTGCCTCTTGCCAGGTAATAGTGGATTTTACCAGATAAGTGAAAAATGTGCTGATGTCGGAATAAAATTGTTTCGTGTTAAGAGACGTAGAAGCGTCTTTGTGAGTAACTAATGAGTCGAACTTGAGCATCTGCACAGATTAGACGTAGAAATGGATATCATCGTGGATAAACAGGGAGTGCGCGGTATAGAAACAAATTGCCGTTCTAGCAGTGGATAGACCATATTCTGCTCATTAGATCATCGCACCACCGTGTCACTTTACCGAATTACGACAGCATTCGAGAAGCCAGAATAATTTTCTCTTGAAATATTTTCACGGTCTTGAATGGTACGGGGGCGATATGAGCTGTAAACAAGCATATGCTAACTTGCGTGAAATTTCACGAAAACCGAGACGTATCTATACACGCGGTCACGAGAAGGCTATACTTCTTTGCGATATCAGGAGTCGTGAAATTTCCAACCTGGAGGATAAGGAGGACGCTCCATCGTACACATTTCTGCCGAAATCTTTGCGAAAATGCTTCAGACACGCTATGATAAACGATACAGGGTCTTCGCATTGTGCTATGCGGAAGGCTTTCCATATAAAAAAATGGCTTCCCGAGCACCCGTGTAAAGGAGAATCATACATGGATGTTTGGTCGGCAGACGAAGTGGAAGAGAATAAGAAAGAGGAGAAATCTTCACCATGTAGCCGTGACACGATCGACGATGCTGTGAAATAAATTTTGCATATATACGTCTATCAAAGCGTATATGTCATTATTTAATCATTGACTATGTCTTCAGCATGAACACTAGACAAATCTACGAGGGTCTGCAGTATCTACCACTTTCAACCGTTGGAGTATACCTTGCTGATAGAATTCCTCGTGTATGATCGTTACCGGCCGGACTCGTAGTTAACACGGATAACGACGGATCTGGACAGCATTAGATCGCCATGTACGTTAACCATCATGGAAAAGAAATGTACTTTGATAGCTACGGGCTATCACCGATTATACCCCAACATCTCGCACGGCTACGAAAAAACTGCAAATTCTACCGGTACGGCCTCAAGCAGCTACAGAGTAATACATCAGATGTGTGTGGACAATTTTGTATCGTATTCCTCCATCTTATGTCGTGCGGATTCACCATGTTGCGATTTAATAATCTCTTTAGCGAAAATGTAGTGAAAAACGATAGAATAGTACGTGAATATTACAATGCTTATACCTTTCGACGATCGGACAGTGATAAAAATGGATTAAACGGTGGAGGAATCTCCGAGAGAAAATTACCGTATTTGCAGGGATGTTGCATGCGACGGTAAATGTATGTAAAGTGATGTAAATAAAATACTGATTAATTGAAAATAAATACATCGTCTTACTGTGTGTTTATTTTATAATTATATATAAATTATAATCGAGGTCTTTCGCGGTACGGTATCTATTCTGCGTCTTTTACCGCAGTGCAAGCGCTTAGCGAGAAGCGCAAGCGGTACGCACATGCAAAACCGCTGTCGCTGCATTCAGAGCGCTGGACACCTAGTTATGATTCAGAGGGGGGTTAGTTATCTTCAAACCCTGTACTACTAACCAGCAGCATCCTGAGCATTCAGTCTGTCCTTAATTTCGTGATCGAGGAGTCAAAAAAGTATTTTTCGCAGTGTATCCTCGTTACGACGGTAGCGGGTGTTCGGAGTCTTCGACACCGAAATAGACATCGGGTACTTTGGCGGCGATGTGGACGAGGGCTTCGAGGACCCCGTGCTTTCTGAAGTAGACGATGCTCGATTATGAAAATGTCCGCGCGCGCGCGTGCGCGTGTGTGTGCGTGCATGTTCGTGTGAATGAGATTGTGAGAGATAGGAGTTTTAAATCGCCGTCGAAGGGAGGTGGACGTCAACAACAACAGAGGTAAGTACCTAATTTTATTCCTTTTTTCAAGTATGTGTACACTTTTGCTCCATCCTGCTTTTATCTCTACTCTTCCTTGTTGACCAGAGCATCCACACCACCTCACTTTACCATCTCCACGTTATTGACACTGGTTAAGCAGAGTGGGTAGTGCGGCGGTGGAAAAGTGGGGTGGTGGGAATAACCGCGTGGTGAGGGAAAGAGTGGGGATAGGAGTGGGATGGAGCAAAGGTGTACACATACTACTCACATGAGTTGAACGACAGGCAAATGGAAAAGCGCAAAAACACATGTGACATTTTGCTCGCTCGGTACAAAAGGAAGTCGTTTTTGCATCGTACAGTTACAGGGGATGAAAAGTGGATTTATTTTGAGAATCCCAAGCGTAAAAAATCATGGGTAGACCCAGGCGCACCATCCACATCGACCGCAAGACCGAATCGCTTTGGCAGAAAGACGATGCTCTGTGTTTGGTTGGACCAGAGGGGCGTGGTCTATTATGAGCTGTTAAAACCTGGGGAAACGGTTTGTATTATACATTACCTATAACAATTGACCGATTTCAACCGTTCGCTGCTTGAAAAAAGGCCAGAATACCGAAAGAGGAAACACAAAGTCATTTTTCTTCATGACAATGCTGCATCACATATGGCAAAACCGGTTCGCGACACGTTGGAAGCACTCAGCTGGGAAGTTCTAACCCATGCGGTTTACGCACCAGACTTGGCTCCTTCCGATTACCACTTGTTTACATCGATGGGTCACGCACTTGCTGAGCAGCGCTCTGGTTCGTACGAAGATATGAAAAAATGGCTCGATGAATGGTTCGCAGCAAAAAGGGAAGATTTTTACTGGCGTGGTACTCACAAATTGTCCGAAAGATGGGAAAATTGTATAACAAGCAATGGAGCATACTTTGAATAAAACACTTTTTATCATTCTTCCGAATTTAACATGTTTTTAAAAAAAAAATCCGCATTTTATACTTGTATACCTGGTAATATATGACGAACTGCTGAAATCAGTACTACTACAAGAAGCAGAGATAGTGATTTACGCAAATGATGTCGCAGTGGTTATCGTCGCGAAATACCTGGACGAAGCTTACAAGATCTTCGAGGAGACCTATGATCAAATACAGCACTGAATGCGTTCAGCTGGCCTGAAACTGGCTGAGCACATGACAGAGGCTGTGTTGATCACCAGCAGGAAGGCAATGGAAACAATTAAACTTACAGTGGAACAACATACAATCAAGTTCCAGCTCTGTATAAAGTACCTAGGAGTGATGATTGATGCAAGTTTCAGCTTTAAGCAACACGTAGAATATGTCGTCGCCAAGGCAGCAATGGTAGGAGCGGTGCTAGCGCGACCCCTGCCAAACATAAGTGGTCCAAGGCAGGAGAGGCGAAAGCTACTGGCATGAGTGGTCACTTCTGTCTTGAAGTACGACATAGCCGTCTGGGAAGATGTTCTCAAAACGGGTAAGTATTATGGACGGCTGCAGCGGTACAACGGCTCAATGCCTTAAGGGTTTCCTGCGCATTCCCCATATCTGAAGATGCGGTGTATGTTCTCGTAGGAATGATACTCATTGAGATCCTGGCCGAAGAGGGAAGGTCACTGTATCCTCATAGGAGCACACGAGCAGGACTCGAAGATGAACAGAGCAACCAAATCGAACAAAACTACTCGCTGCGCAGCAAAAGTGGGACGCATCGACAAAAGGGAGGTAAATTATCCGCCTAATCCGTTAGGTGGATGGTTGGGTCACCGCAAATACGGAGAGGTCAACTACCATCTGACGCCGATATTTTCAGGATATAGTTGTTTTAAAGCCAACCTCTACCGGTTCGGCTACGAAGAGTCTTCGGAGTGTCCAGCTGGATATGTACCGGAGGATGCTGAAGACGCGTTTTTCCGGTTCCCACACTTCTGGAAGGAGAGAAAGAAACTGAAGGAAGCATTAACGATAAAACCGATTCCCTCCTTGAAAAATCAGCAGGGATAGCTAGCATGAACAGAAGAAGAGCTACGGCTGCGACCATCCCCGCGAAGTCGTGCTTAGTGGCGGTTCCGCGGGGGTTAGATCAAGGTCAATCAATGAAGGAGGTTTTGGTTTTAGTCGGTAGAGCCCCTACGCGAGTCCACCACACCGGTTGACGCGTCAACCTATGGTGCATAAAGCATTTCCCTCCGCAACAAAAAAACATACACACCAACACATATCAGAAAGATTGATTGATTGATATTTATTATGCTTTAGAGAATTATTGAGTAAGTATAATATACGTTAAAGATAATAACTGTTAACAGACGTATTAGCTATCTGAAGATTAAATAATATAAATGTTTGTGGATATGATTTCGAGGAGACTACACCTGACATATGTACCATATACACTATACTTAACTAGGTAATTCACAATGATTTTAACGTATTCCCTAATTTTAACAATACCACTCAAGAAACCAAAAGATCGGCTATGTGATAAATAATAATAATAATAAATAAATAAATAATAATAATGATCAAATCATTTTTTTTTCTTGGACGATGTGATCCTTATTGTGCGCGTAAGAGAATGCTAAGAGTAAACTGCCTGAAAATAGAATGAGTTCCTGTAACATTATAGTTCTATGAAGGGAAATATAAAAAGTTTGAATAGAAGCAATTCTAGATGAACATCGTACAACATCTCTCGGTCTCACAAACAATTCTGCGTGATATAATGGGGAAGTATTTTGAAAAGTACTATACGTCATAATGACAAGGAAATATTTACATCGGTTTTTGAGTGATATCTATTTTAAACCTATTTTTAAAGTCTATTTCGAGTTTTCGAAGTATCAACAGAATCATCATGTTGATAACTTTGATGATACAGAAGATATGTCTTTGATCGTACGTTTAACACAAATGGATGGTATTTGGGAGACTATTTCTAAACCAGCAGAAGAGGTTGAATTCAGTTTGCCTGTGGGAACGAATGTTGATAGAAATTTTAGCAACCCATCTGATATATTGGGTGTGGGAATGAGTTCCCGCTGTTTTTTGGTGAAATAAAAGACGTTTGTTTGAATCGAAAACGAATGACTGGTTTATTTAAAGTATGCTCCATCGGCAGCTGCAACCTTCGCTCATCTTTCGGGCAATAAACGAATTCCGCGACAGAAGAACTCCGGTTCCTTGGAAGCAATCCAGTCATCGACCCATTTTTTGACATCTTCGTATGATGTGAAGTGCTGCTCTGCCAGGGCTGACTGCATCGACCGGAACAAGTGGTAGTCTGAAGGAGCAATGTCTGGTGAATTCGGCGAGTGGGGTAGAATCTCCCAGTTCTGCCCCTCCAAGTAGTTCTTGACAACTAAAGCAACGTGTGGCCGAGCGTTGTCGTGCTGCAAAATCAGCTTGTCATGCCGATTGTCCCATTCCGGCCGTTCTCGACCCAGAGCTTGCTTCAAACGGATCAGTTGTCGTCGGTAACGATCCCCAGTGATGGTTTCGTTCTGTTTCAGCAGCTCGTAGTACACGACGCCGCTCTGATCCCACCATATGCACAACATAACCTTACTTCCATGAATATTTGCTTTTGGCGTCGATGGTCCCGGTTCCCCTGGCTTGACCCATGCTGGTTTGCGCTTCGGATTGTCGTATCGAATCCACTTTTCATCTCCAGTGATGATCCGATGTAAAAAACCCTTTCTTTGCTGGCGTTGAAGCTAGAGTTCGCAGATGGTTTTTCGGCGCTCGATGTCCCGTTCTTTCAATTCGTGTGGGACCCAATTTCCGAACTTGCGAACGAGTCCCAATGCATGTAAACGCTTGCCAATAGTAGAGCGGTCCACATTCAACTGTTCTGCCAATCATTTTTCGGTCTGACATGGATCTTCATCCAGCAATGTTTCCAATTCTGCATCTTCAAACTTTTTTGGTCCGCCTTCACGTTTCTTGTCTCCTACTTCGAAATCTCTACAGGTTGTATTCGATGGAGCATGCTCACCATAAGCTTCTACGAGCAACCGATGCGTTTCCGCTTCACTTTTCTTTAACAAAAAATAATAAAGTAAAACTTCCCGCAAATGCTGTTTTTTTTTGGCACAAAATTCGACATTTTCAATGAGACGCAAAAAATTGTTGTTTATGTTCTGAACAAATGTCACTAGTGATTATTGAAGCTTAACATCTAACCTTCAAAGAACATGTATTGCCCGATTAAATAAAATGAAGGCAAAGCTACTAACGACATCTAAGTAAAAACAGCGGGGCCTCATTCCCACACCCAATATTTCTTTTTTTGTTTCAAATGGTTTTATTGATCATATGGTCTACGAAACGAAGTTATACGCTGAGAAACAAGGAAATGAAAAGTTTGTACAGCTACAAGAAAAGAAGTTCTAAGTTTTCTGGGTATAAATATTCTAATGGGGATAAAGAAGTCACCCTCTTATCAGAACTACTATTCTAGCAATATACAGTTGAATAATTCATATATGAGTAAACTTATGTCAATCAATTATTTTGGTTCTATTCTGAGTAACTTGCACATCAATGACAACAGTAAAGAACCGAAAGAAGACGATCCAAAGTACGATAAGCTCTACAAATTGAGACCAATGATAGATGTATTGAAGAAAAATTTCAAAACACAGTGGAAACCGTCTAGGAATCTATGGTCAATCTGTCTATGAATCTATGGTCAAATGTAAAGCTAGATCTTCAATCAAGCAGTATATGCCTCAGAAGCCTGTAAAAAGAGGATTAAAAGTATGGGTACGAACAGATCGATTTGAGTTCGTTTGCGAATTTGAACTTTACACAGGGAAATCAAATGACAATGATGGCTGCGGTCTAGGTGAGAGAGAAGTTATCAATCTAACAAAGACAATTCAAGGTGAATATTATCAGGTTTATTTCATAACTTTTTTACGAGTACAAATCTTCTTGTAACATTGCGATCCAATAATACCTTGGCTTGCGGTACATTGCGTCAAAATCGAAAAAATCTACCCAAGAAACATCTGGTTCATAAAAAAAATCGAGAAAGAACACAGTAAATATCGAACATTTTTCAATGGCTTGGGCTGGGTCAGATGGAAAAAGAGTAAAATGGTGTATTTTCTATCAAATTTCCAGGATACAAGTGCAATTGGGACTGTCAACCGCCATCAGAAAGATGGTTCGATCAAGAAAAGCGCATGTTCTAAGTTGGTGTATGAATATAACAAAAATATGGGCTTTGTTGACAAGGCGGAGCACTTGTGCACCATATATTCAATCGATAGGAAGTCAAGAAGATAGTGGCATCGAATTTTTTGGTTTTTCATTTATACAACTGTTGTCAACGCATTCATCATCTATGCTGATAAAGGTGGTAAACAATATCTCAGAGACTTCAGGCTGCAACTTGTAGATGAGTTGATGATTATAACTTGAAGTCGAAAAGAGGTAAAAAATGTACATTGAAGAAAATATCTCCCATAAAGCCCCTAGTGATAACAAATTTGAGAGAGTCTGGTATGAATCATTTACCGACATACATTGACAGTCACAGGCGTTGTGCATACTGCTTCTCAAAAGCTGATAAATGTATTAAATGTATTAAATGGAAAAGATATTTTAAAAACAATAAATTAAAAAAATTATTTACAAAAATGCAAAACATTCAAAAATAAAAAAACAATGGAACTAAAGCTCGCCACGTTCACGTCATTAGTTCTGGGTTTGGCTAAGAGCGAATACAAAGGAAAGAAAATTCCTTATTACGCCTCTTCCTACAGCCAAAAAGTAGTTTTTCAAATCTAAGTCGATCATATTCATCCCGCCATGTTTGATTTTAAAATTAGTTATCGGATTCATAATGAGTGACACAAAAAACCCGAAAATATGAAATTATACGGCGAAAACGCATGTTTTTAGTTTCTCCGTCCGCCATATTGGATCCGCCAGTTTGAATTTTGAAAATCGGACATAGGATTTGCGATCAGTTACCTCAAAAAACCCTATGCACAAAATTTCAAAGCTAAAACGATATTTTTCATATTTTGGTCCGCCATATTGGAACCACTGTCTTGAATTAGAAAAATTGGATATCGGATTCGTAATCAGCGACCTCAAAAACCCCGTTATACGAAAGTTCAAGGCTAAACAGATCATTTTTGTTTTTTGGTCCGCCATATAAGATCCGTTATCTTGTATTTTGAAAAACGGATATCGGATTCGTAATCAGCGGCCCCAAAACCCCTATATACAAAATTTCAAAGCTAAAGCAATATTTTTCATTTTATGGTTCGCCATATTGAATCCGCCATCTTGAATTTCGAAAATCTGATTCCAGATTTGTTATCAGCGACCCCAAAAACCCCATATCGAGGTATTATTAGACAAATTGGTTGCACGTGAAAATTCGTGCCGGAAAGAGTTAATACGGAGAGCTCTGTGGGTAGTGAATTCCGTATATTGGGTCTGGGAAAAAGTTCGTGGCGTTTTTTTAGTAAAATTCAACTTGTTTTCTTATAATGTGAAAATGAATTTATTTTAACCAAATATGCTTCATTATTATCGACAATGTTTCACCATTTTTCGGGTAGAGCCATGATGCCATCGATGAAGAACTTCTGTGGTTGCTGGTTGGAAAACTGAATCAAGTGGTTTTCACAGGCTTCTTTTGAAAGCAGCTTAATTTCATTGGGAGTGTTCTACAGAGATCGGAATAAGTGATAGTCACAGGGTGCTATATCTGGACTATATAGTGGATGCATCAAAACTTCCCAACTAAGCTCTCGCAATTTTTGACGGGTCATCAAAGAAATGTGTGGTCGGGCGTTGTCATGATGGAAGACAACACCTTTCCCATTAATCCATTCGGGTCGTTTCCTTTCAATTGCTTGGCGTAATCTCTCTAGTTGTCCACAGTAAAGTTGAGAATTAATCGTGTGACCATCGGGAAGTAGCTCATGGTGGACGATTTCCTTCCAGTCCCACCACACACACAGCATCACCTTTTTCGCCGTCAATCCTGGCTTCGCGAACGCTTGTGACGGCTCACCATCCCTTGTCCACGATCTTTGACGCTTCCGATTGTCGTACGTGATCCATTTTTCATCACCGGTTATGACACGTTTCAGAAATTGCTCGATTTCATTGCGTTTCAGCAGCGCATCGCAAATGTTAATTCGGTCTATCATGTTTTTCGCGCTCAACACATGAGGAACCCATACATCGAGCTTCTTTTTGTAGCCAGCTTTGTGTAAATGGTTCAAAACAGTTTTGTGGTCAATGTCTAGCTCCATACCAATATCGACACTGTTGATATGCTTATCTTACTGGACTTTTTCAAGAATTTTATGAGCTTTTTCAGTGATTGCACGACCAGAGCGTGATTCATCTTTCACATGAAAATTACCAGAACGAAAGCGAGCGAAGCATTTCCGCGCAGCAGATTTTGATAAAATACCTTCACTGTACACGGCACACTTTTTTTTACAAGCCTGCGCAGCGTTCTTCACTTTCTCGTAATAATATTGCAAGATATAGCGCAATTTTTCATTACTTTTCTCCATTTTCAAACGCAAACAACTTTCCAACCACTGCACCAATTTCGATGTTTATACACTCAAAGTAACGCTCGAAGTGTCACCTTTCCAACGAGCGTTTAGTGGTGTCGCTGCGATCTGTGTTTCCTGACTTATTTGCAATTGATACCATCTATCGGGAAAAATGCCACGAACTTTTTCCCAGACCCAATATTGTTATCTGTAAAGCGTAAAGTTAACCTTGCATGAGATCCCAGATACGAGGGTGGATCAATAACTCAGTAACTTTTTGAATTTCCCGTGTTGTAACTTTAATAGCAGCACTGCTTCTGTCAACTGCCATCTGTCGATAGCCTGCTGTGAAATTTTGAGCAAACTGCATCATTTAGTTTGTGTATGACAGCCATTGAAAGCAGACAACCGCGTGATTTTTTGCGAAAATGGAAAAAGTGCATTTCGTGTGCTAATCAAGCTAAAAAACCATCACTCAAACAAAGGATAAGCTTGATAAATACTATGGGGAGTCGGCACCACCAATTTTAATTGTAAAGAGATGGTTTACTGAATTTCATTGTGGTCGGATCGGAGATTGAAATGGGGACTCGACACCACCAATTTCAATTGTAAAGAAGTGGTTTACTGAATTTCGTTGTGGTCGGATCAGAGATTAAAACTGCGCAAGATTGTAGAATCCATAGGCATATACACATGGCTCAGTGGTTTCGATTTTTAAAGATCATTTGGATATGAGAAAGCTATCTGCAAGATGGGTGCCGCGTTTCCTCTCACTTGACCACAAGACCGGACAAGTTTTTGTGTCGTTTCATAACCGTGGACGAAACATGAGCGAATCGGCACCGAAGAAAGCCAAGGTGGATCTGCTGGCCAACAAGGTCATGGCGACAGTTTATTTAGGAAGCAAGCGGCATAATCCACACCAATTACTTTCAAAAGGGAAAAATAATGAACGGCAAATATTATGCCAACTTATTGGACCGGTTCAACAGCAATTTAAAGAAAACACGACGGCATTTGGCCAAAAAGAAAGTGCTCTTTCACCAAGACAATGCACGGGTGCACACGTGTGTAGTCGCCATAGCAAAATTCCATGAATTAGGATACGAATTACTCTCTTATCTGCCATATTCTCTGGATTTAGCCTATTTCCTGCTTCAAAACCTCAAGAAATGGCTTGGCGGAAAGAGATTTGGCTCCAACAACGAAATCATCACTCAACCAAACGCCTATTTTGAGGACCTCGACAAATCTTATTATTTGGAAGGGATCAAAAAATTGGAGAACCGTTGGAAGAAGTAAATTGAGCTCAAAGGAGACTATGTTGAGAAATAAAACTTTTTTTTTGCCGAAAGAATTATTTTTCATTCAAAAAGTCACTGAGTTATTGATCCACCCTCGTACATGTGCAGTCCACGAGGGATTGGCCTGCGTCGTTACATCTAGATTCCATGCATCCGTCACATACGAACAAGTAATCTATTGAGATCTATCGAGATAGCTGGTAGTAAATTAATATCGATAGCTTATACGAACGAATTACTTCCAAATATCAACACTCGATTTGGCTAGATGAAGTGATAAACTATTTCTAATCGCATATCTAGCTACTTTCTTGACACCATGAATGATATGGTCCAGTCTATTATCAAGTTCAGACGGGCGACAGCTAACATTTATTTGAGTGTCATCTGTGAAATACTATGGGGCTAGAATATTCCAGAGAATCTCCAATATTATTTTAAAAAATAGTGAAAACAGTAGTGGGCCAAGGACTGAACTCTGCGGCACTCAAGGAGTTATTGATAATCGTTTAGATTCCGTTGATTTATCAATGATAGTGATCTCAACACAAGATAAGAAAAAAACCCAATTTAGTGCAATGTCAGAGAATCCTCTAATTTTTAATTTGCTAAGTAGAAGTGTGTACAACTGTATCGAATGCCTTGCTAAAATCAAACAATTCTGAAATGGTTATGTACTGTGACAGGATATCTTTGGGCGCCTGTCATTAAGTCGGACAGAGCGGCGCTGACACAGGTGTTGACCTCCTCGTTCGGCCAAGAGTCCTCCCCGAGGCGATCTTTCGCTTTTTTTTTTTTGTTATATGATTACTCAAGAGCGTGCGGCGACCTTGTCGCTGCATTTCGAGCACCAACGTAGCGGGTGACAGATTGGTCCCGGAAGGAAACTACTTGACCGGCGGGAGGGAATATTTTGAGTCTCCTGATTCAAATTGCAGAGCTAGGAGGCCATAACCGTAACTATGACGTCAGCGCTCTGGCTGGGCGGACCATGCCCGAGACCATCCTAACATCATCTCAGGGGGACCGGAAGTTGCAACCGTCTTAAGCACCATTCGATTTTCTCTACGCTACCAAGTCTATCTTCCTTCATGCTGCTGCTCCGCCCGAGGAACCTAGACTCCCGCTGGTGCCATTAACGGTCCTCAGATTTAAGTCGCGCAAGTACTATCGGGGAAGTTTGGATTTTATTGGTAACCAAGGTCTGGAGGGTGGGAGTTGGTCGGCTCAAACGAGAAGAACATACCGCAGGAACAGGATGTTATCACCGTGTCCGCTTCCGTGTCTATCCGACGAGAACCGACACCGGCCCACTGCAATTCTGGACCACAGCGAGACTTCATTTCGAGAAGCTCCCGTTACTGCAAGCTTCGGGTAAGGCCGTCGTTCGACTCTGGTTTGAGTGTAGGAGTTTTGTGTTGAGTGTGGCGTTTTTCCATATAGATGGCATCAATTGCAAATAAGTCAGGAAACACAGATCGCAGCGACACCACTAAACGCTCGTTGGAAAGGTGACAATTCGAGCGTTACTTTAAGTGCATAAACATCGAAATTGGTGTAGTGGTTGGAAAGTTGTTTGAGTTGGAAAATGGAGAAAAGTCATGAAAAATTGCGCTATATTTTGCAATATTATTACGACAAAGGGAAGAACGCTGCGCAGGCTTGTGAAAAAAATTGTGCTGTGTACGGTGGAGGTACTTTATCAAAATCTGCTGTGTGGAAATGGTTCGCTCGCTTTCGTTCTGGTAATTTTTATGTGAAAGATGAGTCACGCTCTGGTCGTCCAATCACTGAAAAAGCTGATGAAATTCTTTAAAAAGTCCAGCAAGATAAGCATATCAGCAGTGTCGATATTGGTATGGAGCTAGGCATTGACCACAAAACTGTTTTGAACCATTTACACAAAGCTGGCTACAAAAAGAAGCTCGATGTATGGGTTCCTCATGACTTGAGCGCGAAAAACATGATAGACCGAATTAACATCTGCAATGCGCTGCTGAAACGCAATGAAATCGAGCCGTTTCTGAAACGTGTCATAACCGGTGATGAAAAATGGATCACGTACGACAATCGGAAGCGTCAAAGATCGTGGACATGGGATGGTGAGCCGTCACAAGCGTTTGCGAAGCCAGGATTGACAGCGAAAAAGGTGATGCTGTGTGTGTGGTGGGACTGGAAGGGAATCGTCCATTATGAGCTACTTCCAGTTAGTCAGACGATTGATTCTCAACTCTACTGTGGACAACTAGAGAGATTACGCCAAGCAATTGAAAGAGAACGGCCCGAATTGATTAATAGGAAAGGTGTTGTCTTCCGTCATGACAACGCCCAACCACACACTTCTTTGATGACCCGTCAAAAATTGCGAGAGCTTGGTTGGGAAGTTTTGATGCATCCACCGTATAGTCCAAACATAGCACCCCCTGACTATCACTTATTCCGATCTCTGCAGAACTCTCTCAATGGAATTAAGCTGCTTTCAAAAGAAGCCTGTGAAAACCACTTGATTCAGTTTTTCAACCAGAAACCATAGAAGTTCTTCACCGATGGCATCATGGCTCTACCCGAAAAATGGCGAAACATTGTCGATAATAATGGAGCATATTTGGTTTAAATAAATTCATTTTTACACTATAAGAAAACCAGTTGAGTTTTATTTAAAAAAACGCCACGAACTTTTTCCCAGACCCAATATTTTATCTTTGACCTTCGTTTTAATGATTGGCCTATTGATGCGAAAACTACGTTAGCTATACGTCTTATTTCTACGTTTATTTTATTTTTGCGGGCCAAGCAGATCGTGTAGGGCGAGTAACTGTGTATGGAGATTGATGTGAAGGGTTTGATTATTGTAACCAGTCCGAAATCTTTCAATAAATGTTGTTGAGAAAATTGAGTTGATGGGAAGCCAGCATATTGCAATTTGTCGCTTCACGACCGTACTCCCGAGAGTGGTGACTTGGCTCTCGAGTAATGTCAAGTCCATCATTAAAGAGCATTATTTCGTTTCCGCTTCTCTAAAAAAAAAAAAATATATCGAGTTAAAATTTTCTGCGAGACACCTCTGACAGACCCCTCTCCTCTTCCACTCACCAAGGCTGCAGCAAAGCCGAGCCGGCCCTGTGTATTAAGCGTGGGAACAAAATTAGTTCCGTTTAATAATTTATTTCGAGTACACGGCCACCTGTAGAATCCGGAAACCGTCGACCGGAAGACGACGGACAAGTCGACGAGGGAAACGGCATAGACGATAAAGGCGCAAGCTGCGTCATGAACAGCGTCACGGTGGAACCGCCAGACAATAAACGAGTGGAGCAGGGAGTCAATCGGAGGGAGGTTCAGCGCGAAGGCGGCGTAAGTAGTCTGCAAGCGTGAAACGCTAAAATGAACAGTGCACAAGGAGTGTGTAGCATGCCTTGCTGTGGGCGTGACTCGTGGTGGTGGGATCCCGAGCATACCCACACGATTGGTGGAACCAGAGTTCGTAGGCCGTGGCAGGCTCCGCCTACCCATCCCGGCGTATCAGCATGCGGGCCGTGGGAGGTCCCGCCCATGCAAACGAACTATCTTGCCAGTACGAGGGGGCGGCCGAGCGCGACGCACCCCAGTTGGAGGACCGGGACGCGAGGCAAACGCGACTCGACGAGGGTAAATACCGGGCTCTCGTGAGGGAACGCGAGATCGCGAGAGATAGGGTGGGTGGGGCATACGCGAAACTGTGATACATGTATCGAGAAATGAAACGCGCGGCGGGCGCGATGGAAACTCGACCGATAGAGACAATCAGGCAGTGCGTCGGACCGATGATAGAGACCATCGTGGTTACGTCAACATACGAATACAGTGCCATAGTCGCAAACGAGGACGTGACGGACAATCTCGCTGCTGGTACGATAGAACTAGCAGCAGTGAAGGAGAACGCGGGTCGCGAGAACGTTCGCGAGTCGGTAATATAACGTGCGAAATCCGCCGACTACAATGCGAATTAGAAACTATCGAACTGAGAACGAGTGCTTCGCGGGAAGGCGACCGGGGGGATAACCTCTTTGGACCGACAGGCGGGCAATGCTATCCACGGGACGACTTCTACGAACCCAGACATACTTACCACATGGTACCCGAGTTGCCAGGAAATATGGAGACGTTCACGGGTAATGAACAATTGCTGCTGCCTACAGAATGGTTACGGAACATCGAACAAATAAGAAGAATCCAACACTGGCCAGAAAACTACGCGTTGGAGGTAGCGAGGATGCAGTTATCAGGACCAGCCAAAGACTGGTATAAAAATAAGGCACAAAGCCTCACTATATCGACGCTTCAAGGACACGTTCTTGCAGATATTTACCAAAGTGGAAACGCATGGCGACAAATGGAAGAAGATGGTGCAGCGTATACGGGAAATAACGAAACGATGCAGGAATATTTCCATGCGAAAGTGCGCTTGTGTACAAAATTGGGGTTGACGACGCAGGAGTCGAAGGCGGAAATACTCGAGGGACTATGTTTTTGTGAAGATGGAATTGGGTTGGTAGGCCAATACCACGACACCATGGATGAATTCTGCGCAGCTTTACTCGATACAGCATGATTACGCAAAGCGCAGGAGGCGCGCTCCGTGTAAATCACGGTGAGAAGGGGAGCCCTTCGAAGCAGGCCAACGGAGTGGCACCAGAAGATACAAAAGGACCGACACAGGCCACCCACGGATCAAGCGGCAAAAGGAGCTCTGGCCGGTTGGCGCGACAAACCAGCACGGCGAGAAACGAATACGATACGGTTGACAGCACAAAACCCAGAGGGCTTACCGAAGTGCTACAACTGCAACCGATATGGACACTTGTCGATGGAGTGTCGAGGGGAGCCAAAAACGGAAGGAAAAAGCCATAAATGCGGAAAACTCAGACATTTTGAAAGCGATTGAAGGGAAACCGAAGTGCAGAGACCGGCGCAGGTCAATACGGTGACGTGCGAAAACAATTTTAACATTGACACAAACGTGAAGCACACGCGTGTAAACGATGCGGAAATGCACACATTAATTGATGGCGAACGTGCGGTATGCACAATAAAAAAGTCACGCGCGAAACGCGAGGGTTTTGTGGTTGAACCGAAAACAACGAAACTCCACCAAAACCAAACTCCAGGCATGGGGAGGTAACGAATTTGTACGAGTGTCATCTGCGATACTGACAGCAGACGTGGAAATCGATCACATACTCATCCCGAATATCCAATTCTATGTAATGTCAGACGATTCACTAGCGTATGATGTGATATTCAATCGTGATATGCAACGAGCAACCGTGAGTCTTTTACATGAAAGGAAAAGCAAGCATAACATTCGGATCATACGACGACCGTTACCTTACGAAGATTGAAGCCTGCGAGCCCAGCCAGACGTTGGTAACGAAAATAATAATCGCGTTGGAGCTCACACCTGCAGAAATCCACTGTATCGACGCGCGTGACGATACAAGAGAGTATGCGTTGCCCATCGTGAACTTCAGCACCGGAGCACGGACGATTCAAGCCATCAAGTATGTTCGCAGGGGGAGAATCCACGAGTTAAAATCTCTAGACGAAGGGAGATACCATCAGCCAATCACAGAAGAGCAGCTGGATGTAGGCACGGGAGTGTTCCGCAAGGAAGCAGACGAATTGGTGGACTTACTAAACGAATTTCGGACTTGTGTGGCCCTAGGACTCACAAGGGGACCTCAAAGTACGTGGAACACCGGTCGGACATAATTTTTTTTACAGGTAGGTCGCCTCCAGGGGTGCAATAGGTGCAAGTAATAGGATGCGCTTCTCAGCCGTTTTCGAGATATAAAATCCTAAAAATTTCCGAGCGTTCATATACTCTCTGCGTTAAATCTTATTCAACAAGGGCGCGTAGCGTAGTCGGCAACGTCTCCGCTTTGTAAGCGCTGGATCGCCGGATCAAATCCCAGTGCGGACTTATTATTATTATTATTATTATTATTATTATTATTATTATTATTATTATTATTATTATTATTATTATTATTATTATTATTATTATTATTATTATTATTATTATTATTATTATTATTATTATTATTATTATTATTATTATTATTATTATTATTATTATTATTATTATTATTATTATTATTATTATTATTATTATTATTATTATTATTATTATTATTATTATTATTATTATTATTATTATTATTATTATTATTATTATTATTATTATTATTATTATTATTATTATTATTATTAAAGCATTTCGACGGTACTACTATGCGATTATATTAATATTTCCGTAAAGGAATGAATAAATATTTTTTATTGTGGATCATTTTGGTGTTCTAAGGAAAAACGAGCAGCTTTATTTATTTATTTATTTATTTTTTGGTTGAAAGGTAGGAAAAGAATTGTGACAAATGAATACACGAGTTTAAAAGAATAACCAATCTTTTTATTAACTTTTCATTGGTTATCACAACTACAAGAACTAGGGTAGTACTGATCATAAAAACATGGAAAACAATAATTATTTCGGCATCGGGTGCACGTAATAAATGCCGAGTTTCGGCATCCGCAAGGATTTTTCAAGACGTCAATCGCGAAGTAAACCTCGTTAACGTTTAAGAAAGATCTCCTGTCGTCATATAGTTTGGCAGCGAACCAAACGTATTGTAACATGTCGCAAAATATCGGAGAAGATAGTTGATGGTGAACAATAAATTGAATTTTTGATAATTTTTGATAAAAACTGTTGATAACATTTTTAACTTGGCGGTAAAAATATACATTGCACGGTTGCACTTATGGAGTGCATTTTGGTAGAATGACCTTTACAGTCGGAATCACGAATTGTGTACCTTTTGAAGTGAAACTTCTAATGCGACTTCCAACAAGGTTGCGTTAAACGTTTAACGCTACCATGGAGGGGGTATAAAGCACTGTTGCGTTAAACGTTCAACGCTCCTGGGGAGGGGGAATAGAAAGAGACAAAGCGAGAGTGAATGCGTGGCACTCGAACGCATGCGCGTAGTATACCTGTTACAGGCCACCGCGAGCGTTAGCAACGAGTAGCGTCCAATATTCCAACGCAAGAGGGAGAGAGAAAGAGAGTGAGTCGGTAGATCCCAAGCACATGCGCGTGGTATTCTTGCTATTCAGCGAAGTAAACAGTGTGAGCGTCGTGATATTAGCTGAAATACGTACTTGTTGTTCTATTTTAATTTATAATATTTATAATATTTATTATTTCATTTACTTGCTTCTTTAGTTTGATTTGATACACATATAATTTAATATAGGGTAGTAACATAGGGTAGTATTTTGTTTTTTAATTTTAATTTTTAATTTTTTTATTTAGTGGATAAGAATTGTAAAAAATGAGTGAAAACAATCCCACGGACAATGCGACGGATTTAAGGTTATGTCAAGGTACGTCTCTTGTGAATATCAATTGATTGTTAGGTTTTCTCTTTTGAATTTACATTATGACGCATTCACATACATTATTAATACAAATACATTTTCCAGGGCGAGACGATGAGGCAACCACAAGCACTTCCACTGGTTCAAGAGGTCCACGAGGGAAAAATGCACAATATTACCGCGATTGCAGAGCACGGAAGCGAGCGGAGCAGGAAAAAGAGTCGTTGAATAGAACTAGTGATCCTTCTACGACTGCTGATTCTTCTACAATTAACGTCGCAGGATCAGTAACATCGAAGAAAAGGAAATCAGCCGCGGAATACCAGAGAGAGTACCGAGCACGTAAAAAAGCCAAACGTGACAATATACTCATTGATTCGCTAGCTGTAATTCCATCAACTTCGACGGGGAGATTTACTACCACTCATCAATCAACTATAGTAGACCAACTAACAACTGCTGGGCTTTCTATTAATCCACAAACGACTGCTGGGTCTTCTATTAATCCACAAACGACTGCTGAGCCTTCTATTAATCCACCAACGACTGCTGGGCCTTCGACGAGTAGTGATATTGGTTTTGCAAAGCCAACAAGGAGGAAAACACCCGCAGAATATCAGCGAGAATATAGAGCAAGGAAAAAAGCTCAACGGGAATCTACGAGGGCTGCGAAAACCAACGACGGTTCAATGGAGATTGCTGATGAAAATACCAGCAATATTGGTGACGAAAATGCAAGGATAAATCCACAAGTCCCATATACTCAATTCCATCAGCATAAGAAAGCTCACAACTACATTAGAACAAAATTCACCGAGAACAATTTTGGTTATTCATGCTCGATATGTCATCGATTATGGTTTAAACAAGATTTGAGAGGACTCTCTTCAGATATTGGTCAAGAAGTTCTGGACAGAATCTTACCAAATGTTCCGAGAGAAAGTATCGAATTGTGTGCAACGTGTTTTCAGTCAGTGCAACATAACAAAATACCAACTTCTGCAGTTTATAATGGTTTCAAATATCCACCAATGCCAAAAAATTTACCACCACTGGATATAATAACGGAACGATTGATCTCACCTCGAATCCCGTTTATGCAGATCAAACGCTTAAGACACGTTCATGGTCAATACGGCATATATGGACAGATTATAAATGTGCCTGTTAACGTGGATACAATGGTAAAATGCCTGCCACGGGATATTGGAGATGATCATGCAATAAATGTCCATATCAAGAAAAGAAAAATTCACAAATCCAGCTACGTTCAAGGCTTGGTTAATAAAAGGACAGTTAAAACTTGGGTGAATTTTCTGAAATATACTCCACTGTATCATGACATTGAAATTGATCAGTCTTTTTGGAATGGACCTGTAACGGATGGAGAAATACCGAACGATGAATTAAGTGAAGCGATCACAATGGAAGATAGTCTCGTTGCTCAGCAGCAAACCTTATTATGGGATGAAGATAAATATTTGGGACTTGCACCAGGAGAAAATCAAATTCCAAAAAGTCTGCTGTTTGACGAGTACGCCGAGGAACTATCATTTCCAGGAATTTATCTTGGACACATGAGAACATTTCGTGAGGAAATTTCAGTCACACCTTTTCAAATAGCAACGAGTGAAATACGACGAACTGATCGACGAGGGGTTAATCCTCGCCATTTGCTGTATATGGCTGGGAAAAATATGAGACTGCGTGTTGCTTCATCACTTACTGTTGCCTTCAAGTTTATCGGCAATGATACAAAAGTGACGAAACAACAAATCGAATCAGAAGAATATGTTAACGATTGTCTAGAAACAAATCTCGCATTCTTGAAGTCGATGCCGAATTCCGTGTACTATTGGTCTCAGCGCAAAAAAGATCTATTTGCCATGATTCGGCAACTTGGTAGGCCGACGGTTTTCCTCACGATGAGCGCAAACGAAATTGGATGGATCCTATTGCTGCAGTTGCTACAGAAATTTAAAGATGGAAGAATAATTTCTGAAAATGAAGCAAGTGAACTCAATTGGTTGCAAAAAAGTACACTTATCAACGAGGACGCTGTCACATGTGCCATCTACTTTGACAAATTAGTTAACACGTTAATGACTCTCCTACAAAACAAAGGCCTATGCCCATTTGGAAAATATAAAGTGAAAGATTATTTTAAACGAATCGAATTTCAACATCGTGGGAGTCCGCACGCTCATATTTTACTCTGGTTGGAAGATGCACCAAACAGTCCACTAGGCGATGACAAAGAAGCTGCGATAACATTGATCGATACTTTAATCTCAGTATCAACCTCAGAAGCCTCAGGTAAAATCAAGCTACAGACACATAAACACACGTTTACGTGTTATAAGAAAGTGCGGGGTAATCAGCCACAGAAATGTCGGTTCGAAGCACCTTTCCTGCCTTCTCGGTCTACGCAAATACTTATTCGTATGGATAAAGAAGAACAGAATTTTGCGAGATATGCTGATCATTACAAGAAAATGAAATCCCAATACGAAATTACAGATTACAATAGTATTGATGACTTCTATCAAAGCAACAATATAACTTCAGACGAGCATTATTATAAAATTGTTTCCGCAGGAATCAATCGGCCACGAGTATTATTAAAACGTGAACCATCGGAGAAATGGCATAATCCATACAATCCATTCTTGTTCAATGTGTTGAAATCGAACATGGATTTGCAGTTCATATTGAACGAATATTCGTGTGCAATGTACGTAGTGGACTACGTCAATAAATCAAACCGAGGGATAAGTAATTTGCAAAGACAGATTCTTGAGATAACTGAAAAATATCCTGATTTTGGAGTGGTTGAAATCACGAGAAAAATGAGCGTCGATTTATTGAATTCTGTGGAAATTTCTAGCCAAGAAGCAGCTTGGTGGTTGCTGCGTAAACCGATGTCACATGCATCCAGATCAGTAACGTATATTCCAACATCATGGCCTGTCCATCGACAAAAAATGAAAAAAGCACGCACGGAATTGGCAGACCTTAATGATGAATCCACCGATATTTGGAAGGATAATGCCATTGATAAATACGAAAGACGGCCTCAGGATTCAAATGATCTTACTCTTGCTCAATTTTGTGCGCATTATAGATGTAATAAAAATGAATACAAAAAAATGAACACCTCACATATTATAAGATATACAAATTATAATATGGCAACTCAGTTTGAAGAGTACAAAAGAGAAATGGTGATGCTACATATTCCCTTCCGCAACGAAGAGATAGATCTACTTTCTGAGGCAAAATTTCTGGAAATCTATACAGAAAATGAGAACATCATCATGGAGCGTCGAAAGGAATTCGAATCTAACATCAATATTGAGGAAACTATGAGACTATGTGAACAGTTATATCGTGAAGAAGAAGATTTCAGGCAACTAGACAATCAAGTTCGTCCGGGAGCAGTTCCAGAGCCACCTCCATTCAATGACATGTATGCGGATCCCGATTCAAACATCAACGATGATTTTCGTTTAGCAACTTTGAGTCGTCTCCGAGCGATTGCAAAGCGGAGAGAGAATTTAATGCCAAATGAAGAATTTTGCCAACTGATGCGAGCAACCAATCTTGAACAACGATCGATTTTACTAGAAACTATCCATCATTTCACATCGCCACCACTTCAACCATTGTTGGTGTTCCTGACGGGCCCAGCCGGATGCGGAAAAACCTTCGTGATTCGTCTGATCATGGAAATTTATAATAAATATGGAACCACAAATGCACATTGCAATGCGTACCTAACACGTGCTTCGACAGGAAAAGCTGCAGTAGCAATCAGCGGTACAACCATTCACACTGCTCTATCATTATCCACCAGCTTAGATAATAGCTTGAGTTCTGAAGCATTACAACAATTCAGATCATTATTCCAACACATTCGCTTGATGTTAATCGATGAAGTCAGTATGGTTGGAGCGGAGCTTTTGGAACCAATTGATAGAAGATTGAAATTGATAACAGGCAAATCAGATACCCCTTTTGGAGGACTGGATGTCATACTGGTTGGAGATTTAAGACAACTCCCACTAGTGAAAGCCACACCTATCTTCAAACAATCGAAACATTATATTGGTTCAAAAACTTGGCGCTCATTCAAACTTCACGAACTCACCCAAGTCATGCGTCAATCAAATGTTGTAAAGGGTGGTTAAATTTTAAGGGCCGATGTTGATTTTAAATAAAACACAAATTATTTGGGAAATTATTGTCAATTCTTTTTATTATGATAATATGGTATGGTTCAATTATGTATGGAACAAAATATCGGCCAAATGGCCGCCGCGACCTCGGCGGCACACCTCCATCCGATGGTCCAAATTTTCGATGACGCTTAGGCATAATTGAGGTTCTATGCCGTTAATGTGCCGAATTATCTCATCCTTTAGCTCTTGAATTGTTGCTGGCTTATCGACGTACACCTTTTCTTTCAAATAACCCCAAAGAAAGAAGTCCAACGGTGTCAAATCACATGATCTTGGCGGCCAATTGACATCGCCACCACGTGAGATAACACGGCCATTGAATTTGTCGCGCAAAAGAGCCATTGTTTCGTTATCTGTGTGGCAAGTGGCACCGTCCTGTTGAAACCACATATCGCCCACATCCATATCTTCCAATTCGGGCCATAAAAAGTTCGTTATCATCTCACGATAGCGAACACCATTCACAGTAACTGCCTGACCGGCCTCATTTTGGAAAAAATACGGCCCGATGATGCCGCCAGCCCATAAACCGCACCAAACAGTCACTCTTGGTTTTTCGACAATCACTCTTGGATTATGATTCGCCCAAATGCGGCAATTCTGCTTATTGACGAATCCACTGAGGTGAAAATGTGCCTCATCACTGAAGATGATTTTCTTCGAAAATTGATCATCCACTGTTGCCATTTCTTGCCACCATTCTGACCATTGACGACGTTTGGAATGGTCAAGAGGCTTTAGTTCTTGAGTCAATTGCACCTTATAAGCGTGTAAATGCAAGTCTTTATGCATGCGAACAGCAGCAATATTTTCTGCAGTACGAGCTGTACGAGCATGCACTGGTGTTTTAATATCTCCTACAGACCCGGTTTGCTCAAATTTTTGCACGATTTTTCCGATTGTACGCACATTTGGACGATTAAATTGACCGAAAAAATCACGAAGTGCACGATATGCATTTTGATTTGAACGCCCATTTTCATAATAAGCCTGAATAACTTTAACGCGTTGCTCGATTGTGTATCTTTCCATGGTTCAAATTGAGTTAGTCTGAAATTGAGAAATGTCAAATGAAATGCAGAAAAAAACTTGACGTTTAGGTGTGGTTCACATTCAACATCGGCCCTTACAATTTAACCACCCTTTATTTTCGACGATTTTAACGAAGATAGGAAATGGAGATCGATTGGATGATGTCGAACTTGCACTAGTGGAATCGAAATTTGTGACAGAAGAAGAGGCTAATCGGTTATGCCCGCACGGCATACGTCTGGCTTATTCCAACCAAACTGTTGAGAAATATAACAGAGAAATTCTAGAAAATCAACCAAATCAGACAATATCCGAGGCTATAGATTTCATCTCAGGTTGTGACAACCAGGAACAACTTCAAAGTGCACGTAGAGCACTTGAAAAGAAAAAATTAACAGCAGACACCGGTGGATTACTGAAACGTTTGACATTCGTCCTTGGGCAGTATTACATCATAACGACCAATATTGAAGTTGCTGATGGATTGGCTAACGGCGCCATGGGAAAATTGGACCACATCGAAAGAAATGATAACGGGGAAGTTACTCGGGTATGGTTGATATTTCCGAATTGTGAAAGAACTGGAGTAAAATCTCGGGCCGTGGCACGTTCATTTATGATCGCTAATAATCTCAATCCTTTAGCTGTCCCGATCGGTTGACGAAATGCTACAATCTATCTTAATAGACAAAGAAGTATCTCAGCTAAGAGAAATCATTTTCCACTAGCACCAGCCTGTGGATTGACGATTCATAAGTCGCAGGGGGGAACTTTCAATGAGGTGGTTTATTATTATGAAAAAATTCAATCCCAACAGTTGGTTTACGTTGCCATGTCGAGAGCGGTTTCAATTGAAGGCTTGTATATTATCCCAGTCAACAAACATAAGAAATTTTACCATGGGAACGGGAGTAACGACCGCTCATGTGTCGCTTTGCGGAATGAGATGATGAAATTGCGTCAAAATCCACTTTCCACCTTGGATGAAGAACTATGTAAATTTATCAACTCGAAAAGAAACTTATCAATCGTAGCATTCAATTGTCAAAGTGTTTGTGCACACGCCAATGATTTGACGGATAGAGTTTTTGAAAAATCGAACATTTTAATGTTATCAGAAACGTTTATGGACGATAATGAACCTCCTGTTCTCATACCAAATTTTGATTTCATTGTAAGATTTCAACGTAACGAAATTCGGAATGCAGGGGTTGCTATCTATCACAATCAGAAAAATAGATGTCATATTGTTACTCCACATTTAGATATGAAAGCTCCTTACTCAGGTAATCCTGATGTGACAATTTCAACGTCAAAAAGAATTGGAGACATATGTGCTGTAGAGTGCACAGTCAACCACAGCGAAAATAATCCGAAGAAGTTGATTCTAATTGCCATTTATATTTCACCAAATGCAGCCATGAGGGATATTAAATTATTTATTGCAAAATCTTTATTGCCACTATCCATTGCAGGTTCACAAGCTCTGGCAGACGTTACTGGTGAAGAAATTGATTATTGTGAGCGGCCTGTGATCCTTGCAGGAGATTTTCATGTGAATTTCTTGTCACCTGAAGCTGAAACATTATTGACCTTCCTTAAAGACAAATTTGGATTGGAAATGATAAATGGTAGGAATGATCCAACAACCAAAGGGGGAACTACCATTGATGCAGTTTTTGCAAGAAATATTGAAAAAATAGAACTCAAACATTTCGTATCTTACTTTAGTTATCATAATCCCATTGTAAATGTTATAGATTTGGATATTTCTCCACTCGAAAATGATAATTAAAAGATGCGATCAATTGTTAATTGTAAGCAATGTTAATAAAGTTTGTCTTAAAGAATATGAACAGTATGACTTCACTAAAAATCAATTTCTACCCCTTCCTATTTTCATTTCCACATTACGAAGTTTCACTTCTTCCGGGCGGAGGGACTCCACGCACAATTTTTTTTTAATAGTTTATTCATGTACTTGTTTATTTATTTATTCTTTTACGGAAATATTAATATAATCGCATAGTAGTTGCCGTCGAAATGATTTAATAATAATAATAATAATAATAATAATAATAATAATAATAATAATAATAATAATAATAATAATAATAATAATAATAATAATAATAATAATAATAATAATAATAATAATAATAATAATAATAATAATAATAATAATAATAATAATAATAATAATAATAATAATAATAATAATAATAATAATAATAATAATAATAATAATAATAATAATAATAATAATAATAATAATAATAATAATAATAATAATAATAATAATAATAATAATAATAATAATAATAATAATAATAATAATAATAATAATAATAATAATAATAATAATAATAATAATAATAATAATAATAATAATAATAATAATAATAATAATAATAATAATAATAATAATAATAATAATAATAATAATAATAATAATAATAATAATAATAATAATAATAATAATAATAATAATAATAATAATAATAATAATAATAATAATAATAATAATAATAATAATAATAATAATAATAATAATAATAATAATAATAATAATAATAATAATAATAATAATAATAATAATAATAATAATAATAATAATAATAATAATAATAATAATAATAATAATAATAATAATAATAATAATAATAATAATAATAATAATAATAATAATAATAATAATAATAATAATAATAATAATAATAAGTCTGCGCCGGGATTCGATCCGGCGATCTAGCGCTTACGAAGCGGAGACGTTGCCGACTACGCTACGCGCCCTTGTTGAATATGATTTAACGCAGAGAGTATATGAACGCTCGGAAATTTTCAATATTTTATATCTCGAAAACGACTGAAAAGTGCATCCTATTACTTGCACCCATTGCACCCCTGGGTGCGACCAACCTGTAATTTGTTTTGGTCCAAATCGGTGTTCCACGTACCTGGAGGTCCCCTTGTCAGTGAAACCGGGAAGGCAATAAATATGAAAATGCAAATAGTGGAAAAAGAAGGCAGCCAGCTCGTGAGTATGAAGTCGTATTGGGCGACACCAGCTGAACGGGAGACCATCAAAAACATCATGAGCGAGTGGCATACCCCCCCCCCCCCCCCGACTCTCTGCTAGTAAGAAAAAAGAACGGGACGTCGAGATTGGTTGCCGACTTCAGAAGGCTGAACCTCTAAATAGGAAGAGTACATTTTCCGTTACCCAAAATGGATGATCACTTGGTGCAACTGAGAAACCCGAGAGTGTTCACGGTACTCGATCTAGCCCACGGACACTTGCAAATTCCGCTTTCAAACGACGCAAGAAGGAAGACAGTAATGATTCCGCCAGACGAAACGGTAGAATTTACTCGTATGATTTTCGATCTCATGAATAGCCCCGCCTACATCAGCAAAATGATGCAGAAGACGCGGGGCCCACTGTGAGACGAGGTTGCAATGTACTCGTATTACCCAGACGATATTTTAATACCAGCACGAGATTGGAAGGAGATGAGAGAGCATCTCATCCTGGTGCTCGACGTATTTAAGTCAGCAGGGTTGATGCTGAATTTAGCACAAATTCATGCACACACAAGTAAAATATCTTGGATTCAGGATCAGAACGGCGGGCATACAACCAGGGCAGAGCAAGCTCCAAGCGATCTTGGACTTTTCGCCACCTACGACACCGACGTTCAATGTTTTCTCGGAATGGCAGGATTTTTCTGGAGATTTTTGCCAAAGTTCGCACACACAGCAACACCATTAATTGAGATGCTACGAAAAAATAAAGAATTTACGTGGAACGACGAGACTGAATAAGCATTTGAGAGTTTGAAAAAAGCACTGAGCGAACGGCCTACGCTCAATGCATTCGACGCAGCTAAGCAGACAGAGCTCCACATAAACGTTAGTGCGATCGGTCTAGGGACGATTCTATTTCAAACAGACGATGAACGGACATGGTATATAATGTACACACTAAGCCGCTGAACAAGCGCTGTCCAGCGAAATTATTACTCGTCAAAACTAGAATTATTAGCCATCCTTTGGGCCGTCACCAAGCTGAGGCCACAGCTGACCAACGTAAAATTTACAATAGTAACAGACTGTCAAGCTCTGATGTACGTGTGCACTGAAGCGGAAAAGACAGTTGCTGACAGCCAATAAATCAACGCGCACGCCGTCTGCAAGTAGTGAAACATACGAGTTCGAACTACATGAAGGGATCCTCCACAAGCAACGGTACAGGCACCTGCTGTTTGCAGTGTCCGCTGCGATGCGGAAATGACTGGTAATCAAACACCAGGATTTGCAGAGGCATCCCGGCATTGAGAGAATATGTGAACGAATGACACGCCAGTATCACTTGCCCGAGATGCGACGATATGTGAGGCGCCACGTCCAGGGATGTCAACAGTGTGTGTTAACAAAGACAAAAACAGGGAAGCAAGCGGCGGAGTTACGACCCATTCCGCCAGGTAATAGACTCTTCGTTGTTTTTTATTTGGACCACGTGGGTCCGTTCATCACAACGACATAAGGAAACAAATACGTGCTCGTCGCAATAGACTACCTCACGAAGTTTGTTCGGTTATATATGGTAAACAACACAAAAATTGAACTAGTTTTAAAAGCAGTAGACGATCTTATGAATGCGCACGGGGCGCTGCGATTGCTCCTCACCGACAGAGAGACATGTTTCACTGCGAAGAAGTTAGCAAATTGGTGCGAGCATCACGGGATATGCCAGACCTTGAACTCACCACGACATCCGCAGGCTAATGGACAAGTAAAGCGGGTAAACGCCACGCTGATTCTAATGTTGCAGCAAAATCTTCGGGACGATAAAGGGCGAAATTGGGATCGTAACCGGCACATCGCGAAGGACGGACGAGGAACGATGGGCTGGACGCATACACCGCATCAGGCAATGTACAAGAGAAAGCGCGCAGCGTGATCGAACGCTAACAGCAAGCATGGAAAACGAATTACGATCGAAGCAGGTCGCAGTCGGTAAAATACCAAACAGGCGACGTGATTTATATGAGCGCACCCGCGCTAATGACCAAAGACTCCACCAAATTGGCACTGCGTTGGAAGAAGCAAATGACAGTGATGCGTCAGGTAGGACCTGACACCTACTACGTGTCAGATCTGCGCAACCGACGAGGCAATCGGCACTACGCTACAATGGCGCACATAACGCAGTTACAACCATGGAAAATAGACGTCGAGCCCGACGCAGAAGAACGCGATACAGACGATGAGGGAAGGGCCAGTGTAGCTGACGTCGCTGAGCCACCGCTCGCTTCACAGTCCGATGTAGAACAACCACCGCCAGCGCCGAAGCCGCCCACCCAGAGGCGACCCCAGCGTCACTGGCAGTAACCAGCAGGACTACAAGAGTGCCTCCTTGAGGACGAGAAGACATGAGGATAGCCGATGTTACCGACCACGGCGCATGTACAACCGGAGTCACGGATCGTCGCCCCGGAGTGAGTCGACTCCACTGTGCATGCGGCCGCCTAGAGATGAGCAGTGAGCTGTGACATCTCGAACGAGCGGGACGCGTTCGTGAATCGATCGACGGCGTCACATTGAGTAATGGCGACGGTCATATTATACGCGTGCCTGGTGACGCTTGGCGTGAATGCGTTAGCCACAAGACTACAGCTAGTTCCTGTGAAACCACAAACATTCAGTTTTGAACTTGAATATATATATTTCGAACATTTGTAATTCAATACATTCATCTACCATTGTTATCTGCAGCTAACTGTGTGTACGCGTGCAATTATTCCACCCTCAGTCCCTGGTAGATCCATGCCACGATGTGGATTGCCACGGCCATTGCGCACCACGGTCACTACAGAATGACGGTGAATTTAATCGAGCTTGGCTTCGAGTGTACCGACCCTGGTGTGGGCCCGATGGGGATGAAAACTAGATCGTTATCAACTCAAACCATATTTTTACACCATAATCTGGGAATCGATTTTTTTTATACTGCAATAGTTTCTGTACTTATATACGTCGTATGAAAGAGATGTTTGTCGTTATAAATCATACGTATCACGGTGGATAAATTGGGATTTATAGCCGGAATACAATTGCGCTACAAATATATGAATTCAAATAATAGATTTTTCACTGTATTTGCCTTGAATTATTTAAACGTGGGACGGAGAGACCGATTTTCCAAATGTTAATTAAATTTAAAATACAAAAAACGTTGGAGCTACCTCTAAATTTGAAACTATGATGCTTTTCTTTTACTCGGATCCATTAAATTCAAACGTTTCATACTCTGGGAGCAGAAATAATGTTATTTCGCACCCTACTATATACTTGATAAATACATACAGGGTGGGCCATTTTAACCCTTTGCCTCTCAGGCACCACCGCATGTGATGCGACAACTCGAGCGGTGCCTCTCGGGCACCACTCGGATCGATGCGGTAAATTGAGCGATAACGGTGTTTATTTCGGTTTGGCCTAACGAATATCGCTTCACGAGTTTACTCCTGGCCTTTTGTGGATCATGTTATGAGGTGTCGAGTGATACAATGTATTATATGGCTACAAAGATGACTTATCTCAAAAACACTCGCGATCGCGGGTCGGACTCTGCCTTCGACGTTAGTCCGAGCTCAACTTTCTTGGCAATCAGAATATTTCTCTCAAAGTTACTGAGCCCAATAAGCATGGAACACGACGAAAACATTACTTCTAGTTAAGATGAGTTCAATTTTTCGGCAATAACGAACGAAATTACATCTTTACATAGCCAGCTTGTCCATGGGAACGAAGACGGAAATGATGAAGATAGCGACGACGTTAGAGGTGTAAGAAGACGAAAAATCCGAATAATGGATAGTGAATCTGAATCATATATTCTTTATAAATCAGCAAAGAAGCAGAGAAACGAACGGCCGCTTAGTCACCTGCAATATTTGAAAACTTTGATTGATCAATTGAGAGGAGACTTCCGGAAAAACGACCTAGCACAGCTTCTACTTCGCAGAGCAGTTCTGAAGGCATCCGACTAAATGGGAAGCTGCATGTTATTTTGATTAGACAAAAAAGGGATTGCAAGGTTTGTTCCCAACGAACCAGGCCTGGCCAAAGGCGACAAACTGTGTACTACTGTGACACTTGTCCCGACAAGCTAAGAATGCACCTGGGAGATTGTTTTATAAAATACCATACGAAGCAAAAAATATAGAACGTAATGTTTAACAAATATCCTTCAATGAACTATGAAAATATCAGGGGTACAAATTGAAAATGCGGGTTTGATAACAGATGGCGTTACTAACGCTATACGCATCAGGCAGTACTGTGACTATGTTCATGTCAAAGCTACGTCTTATAGCTTTAATTTTCAGTATGTGTCAATTTGTCGCAGTGTCAAATTCATAGTTTTTTTGAGCTCTCAATATGTCGAGTTTCGTGCCAACAAAACAGCATTTGCGGGAAGTTTTAATTTACTTCTTTAATTTGAAGAAAAGTGCTGCTGAAGCACATCGATTGGTCTCCGAGGCTTATCCGAGTCATGTTCCATCGGTTTCAACGTGCGAGAGATGGTTTGTGCGGTTTAGAAGTGGTGATTTTGACGTTGAGGACAAAGAGCGGCCGGGCCAAGTGAAAAAGTTTGAGAATGCTGAATTGGAGGCAATACTCAATGAAGACTCGTGTCAAACTCAACAAGAGCTCGCAGATTCATTGGGAGTGACACAACAAGCCATTTCCCATCGTATAAAAGCCCTCGGAATGATCCAAAAGCAAGGACATTGGGTGCCGTATGAGCTGAAGCCGAGAGACGTCGAGCGCCGTTTTTTTGCATGCGAACTGCTGCTCGAACGGCAAAAACGGAAGGGTTTTTTGCATCGCATTGTCACTGGTGATGAAAAATGGATCCATTACGATAACCCGAAGCGCAAAAAATCATATGGTTACCCCGGCCATGCATCATCATCGACGGCCAAACCAAATATTCACGGCGCCAAGCTCATGCTCTGTATTTGGTGGGACCAGCTGGGTGTGGTGTATTATGAGCTATTGAAATCGAACGAAACCATCACAGGAGCACTATACCGAACTCAATTGATGCGTTTGAGCCGCGCACTCAAAGAAAAACGGCCACAATACGAGCAAAGACACGACAAAGTAATTTTGCAACATGACAACGCTCGGCCACATGTTGCAGCGCCGGTCAAAACATACCTACAAACGCTGAAATGGGAAGTCTTACCCCACCCGCCGTATAGCCCAGATATTGCTCCTTCCGATTACCACCTTTTCCGATCGATGACACATGGCCTAGCTGACCAGCGCTTCCATTCTTACGAAGAAGCCCAAAAATGGGTCGATGACTGGATAGCAGCCAAGCCGGCCGAATTTTTTCGCGACGGTATCCGTAAATTGCCAGAAAGATGGGAAAAAGTTGTGGCTAGCGATGGACAATACTTTGAATAATTCATTTGTTACCATTTTTTCAGAATAAACGTTCAAAAATAGAAAAAAATCCCGCATTTTCAATTTGTACTCCTGATATGTATAATGTTAAAATATGCAAGTTTAAAGTGTTCTATTGTGTCTAAAATTATTTTAAGTTAACTGCGAAAAATTCATGAAATAAGCGGGAACGGCTGACTGCTCTCGAGTTGCTGGTTCGCCCGAGTGAAAAGGGCCTGGAGCGCAAAGGGTTAATCTATGCAACCAAATTTCTTTGTAGGTAAGACAGATACTGAAAAATGGTTCAGACAAAAGTTGTTCAAGATAATGGGGGTCACCTATCTGTGCAACTAGATTTGAAATGGGAACCCCTATTTTTGACACCGGATTCGAAAAGAGCGGAAAATTTTACGTCTGAAATGATATTTCGAAGTTTTTTTTCGTGACCTTGAGAAGGTCAATTTAGGGTCACCGTACGCCATTTTCAAAGGCGTTTAACTTTGTGTCTTGAAGCAAATGGAGGCAACTTCGAACATTTGCTTCGTGGTTAAAGTTATAATCGTAACGATAATGAGAGGCAAGGGGACACACTTTAATCAAGCACCCCAAAGAAAACAGAACTTAGTACGTCCACGTCGTTGTTTCCGGGTAACGCTAAAAGTAAGGTTAACTCATTTAAAGCAACAGCTACTAAGAGCTTGTGGAATAAGAAACACTAAATGGCCTTTTTATGTTAGGAAAAACCTTAAAACGTTAAATTTTTCATTTTTTCTTGATTAGGTATCAAAAACAAAGTTTCCCGTTAATAAAACCACTCTCCTTGAAATGGCCTTGAAAAATGACGTCAAGGTCAACATTGTTGAGGTTGTTGTCACATTCCAGTTCGATCTTTCTTATAAAGGTACCTTCACAACGTTTATTCCGCCAGAAAATTTAAACAGCTAAATAAACAGTTACCAGACAGTTATTTAGCTTTTGACCTTAAATTGACCTTCTCAAGGTCACGAAATAAAACTTCAAAATATCATTTCAGGCGTAAAATTTTCTGCTCTTTTCGAATCCGGTGTCAAAAATAGGGGTTCCCATTTTAAAAAACCACTCTGACCTTCAAATAACCTTGACAAGTAGTCGCAAGGTTAAAGTTAGTTACACAGATAAGTTACCCCCATTATCTTGAACAATTTTTGTCTGAACCATTTTTCCGTATCTGTCTTAGGTACAAAGAAATTTGGGTGCATAGATTAAAATGGCCCACCCTGTACATGGTACATGGTCTATATATATATATATATAGTTTCAGAGCCTTTTCGGCAGTAAAACTTCGATAAAGGAATTATGAAGATTGACGCATCATTTACGCGGACACGATATTACATCATAGTTTGTAATGATTCATTTCAACAAATAATAATTTCTTTAATTAATCCCCCTGGCAGACAGGACCAATCAAAGACTGACGCCAAACCAACTGTTGGTTGGTGCAAAACATGAACTTTCCACCAACGATTAGTAATTCAATTTTGATAAATCTATCAAAACCAAGATTGAAGAAGCTTGTAAGTAATTCAGTAATCCGAGGAGCAGCTGCTTCAATAAGAAATTGTGAAATACGATCCGGTCGAAATGCATGTGATTCTCTCGTTATTTCAACAATAAGTTTAGACACTATATTAGTGCAGCGTTGAAACTGCGTTCCAACGTTGAATTATGGCCGTGTGTCGGAAATCTAACTCTCAATAGACCAGTTTTATCTCCAACGATGAGATTTTGGTTTGATATTTAAAATCCGCTTGTAAACGACCTTTAATATAATACACGGAGTAGTTGAGAAAACATGTTTGAGTTCAAAAAATGCAACAGTAAATTGATAGAAAATCTCAGTTGAATTTAGGTTATAATTTTGAACCAGCCAAATGGTTGGTTTCTCAAATCCGACCTGGAGTCAAACGAAAAATAAGATCCAACCATAAACCATTTTAAAAAACAAATAATTTCGAGTTGGGACATCGAAAATGATGAGTTGTCTTTAAAACTGTTTTGTCATTGATAAATCATGAAAAACCACCTGGATCGAAAAGAATGATTTCTAAAACCCATATATAGCTTTGGGCAGTAAGGGGTTAACGTGTATTAAAAGAAAAGATTAGTTATTAGTTACTTAAAATCTTACCGACTTCAGATGTTTCGGTGCCTAAAGTATGTGGATCTAACTCCCTAACACTGTGTTTTGATAAGCTGGAAACATTGCATGTATTTCGCTTTTCTGGAGTCATAATATTTTTTGAATTCCAAACACGGTCTGTTTGATGTCCGAGTTTTGTACATATTTCTGGATCATTTCTGTGGGATAAAAGATGTACGTCAGTAGTTCAAACGACAGCTGCCACATTTCACATATGTCAAACTGAATAAAGTTTTAAGTGCTCGACACACTTACATCTCTACTATGTTACAACTCCACCAGATATCAACTCTGCACGATATATCAGGTCTTACAACTTTACCTGACAATATCTCTATCATTTCACAACTCTCCCGTGTTATATCTCTACAACATTACAACTCTTCCGTGTTACAAATCTACTAAATTACAATATTAAGGTACTTTGATAGCGATTATATCCATTTTTAGATACATTTTTTAAATTTTTTACACATGCTCTTTAATATTCTGGAAATCAACAGACATGTCACATTTTATTGGCTTCCTAAACTTACGATTGTCGTCTTCAATATTTAATAAAGGCGGCAGCGCGAGTGTGCCAAGCTTAAATATTATTTGTATATCGTTAATACTGACATAGGATAATATCGGTGGGTTATCCTGTTATATCCCGGTGAATTTATATCGCCCTCAGGGTTGTATTCTGGGAGAGTTGTAAGGTGAGAAAGATGTAATATAGCAGAGATGTAACACGGGAAAGTTTTAATATGGTAGATATATTTTCAGGTAGAGTTGTGTGAGATATCGGGTCACGTTGTATTAAGGTAGAGCTTAGGCGGAAAACTTCTTTTCTGGTAGAGGTGTATCGGGTTGAGCTGTAAATGGGTCAAGTGATCGAGCAGGAAATCGTCCCTCCTTCTCTAAAGTTAAGGTTCTATTAAACACATATTAAAAACCGTAAATGACCGGTTTTTTAAAAACCGTAAATTAGTTGTAGTTTTATGACTATATACGTACATAAAAAATGAGGATTTATGCAACTCCGATATTGAACCCCTTAATATCTTATTTGATGTGTTTAATGGAACCTCAACTTTAGAGAAGGAGGCACGATTTACGGTTTTTAAAAAAACCGAAAATTAGGTGTAGTTTTATGACTATATATCTACATAAAAAATGAGGATTTATGCAACTCCGAGATTGAACCCCTTAACGTTTAATTTTCGGTTTTTTTCAAAACCGTAAATTAGGCAAAACTCAAATGAAAATGTATAACAACTCCAAAATACAGCAAAAGCTAACAATTTATTATACAAAATAGTATATGATCTTATTTAGAGAAATTGCAAAGTCATTGTAATATCTGTTGCATTGAAGATATGATTTCACTATTAGGAATCCACCGGATTCAATCCGGGCGGATTCTTTCTATACAGTGCTCATTCATTTTTGCTTTTATCTTCGTGCAATGCCCCCGATACATACCCTACAATAGCTTTTGGCAAGCCATCGCGATTCAATTTTTCTTCTATATGTTGTGTTTCTTCGCTAGCTGCTGACAGATTATTCGATCCAGCAATGTTTAAGCTTCTTAAGACTTCATAGTTGATTTTAGAAGAGATACGCTTTTCCTGTAACATCTTTTCAATTGCCTCGCCTGCTCATAATATATAAAAATGTATGATGGTTAGTCAACATTTTCAAATAATATTAATAGTGTTGGCGTCCCCACATTTTAACTCCTCGGAACCGGACGCATTCCCACATCTTAACTACCCCTTCAGTTCTTACTCCAAATCGACAGTATATATGACGGTACCACGCATAGTTAGTTAGTTGCTAAAATTTCGGAACGGTTGAACGTGGAGACTTAGAATGAGGATTATGAAAGTACAAGTTCCATGGGACAAGAACAAAACTTTTATTAATTAATAACTGTAACTGTAACTGACAGCTTACTTTTGCAACATATAATTTATTAATTAAAGTTTTGTTCTTGTCCCATGGAGCTTGCACTTTCATCATCTTGTAACTGATTACAGCTCACTTTTTGTATCATATAATTTATTAATTAATAAAAGTTTTGTCTCGTATTACAGCGGCAGAGAAGGGACCAGCGGACACGTGATAATTGCATAAGATCTAAGATAGTGTTAGCGAATAGTGGCTTTTGAGACGCTTTGCCAATGGACGTTATTAAATTGGAGATTATGAAAATAAACCAACACTAGTTATTAAATACATAAAAAGATGAAATAATCGTCATTATGTCTTTCATGTGTTTATTATATATGATGCATTTTAAGAAGGTTCGTTTGAATAGGACCACTTTGTTGTGTGAACTGCGTAAGCACACTGGGTGTACATATTACAGTAATTCAATTAACTCAAAAATAATGAACATTTTAAATATTTTTTACCTGCTGTACTTGCTGTGCTTTGGTACTTATTCTTTTTTATGTTTACACGACGTTTTTTTCTTTCCGGTTTACATTCGTCTTTTCCTTTTTTCAGTTTTTCCTCTTTCACTGAAATATGTTATTACAGTACGCATAGTATGTAATGAAGTATTTCTAATAATTTGTCAGAAAATACGATCCAATAGGCTTATTTTGATAGATGTCCATTAGTGAAATAGAATAACTTACCCTTTTGTTCTTCAAGATAACCAGCGTTAACAGATTTCCATAAATTATCTTTCGAGCTTGCTTCTCTTTCAGACATAATATAGCTGTCGAGCTCATTGTCATCCAAATCCGTGACGTCTATTTCGCCAGATACCTATAATCGTATACTTTGTGTTAACCGATAGATGCTTGATGATCAAACAAGATGGCGTGCCGATCCTTTGTAGAAACTTACATTTTCAAAATTAGAGCCAACCTTTTCCCTGTTGTTGCTATCCTTATCTTTTTGAACAACATTTAGACCCATCGAAGACATATCGGGACCTGGAAATAACTAAAATCTATTAATGGTTTATAATTTCAATACAGTACTGTAACAGTATCGACTTGTTAGCATAAAATTTTGATACCTAGAAAGTCTAGAGTATGGGCTCAAACAGGGAGGAAATGAATGTAGACTTTTATAGTAGGGAAAAGTAGGGTTTATTGAAAAAACATATAAGACATTTTCAATGATGACATGATTAATGGAATTTTTTTATACGTCACGATACCCGTAATTTCATTGATAGAATTTTGGTGTCTGTGGACCTTAAATGCATTACCCGGGCTCTCGTCTTTACAATTGTATACGGCGCAGTGTCATAGTTGCCTTATTACCGACATCTATTTCCTATGATTAATTGGCTAATAATGGGCCTCCCAGTCATCTGTAATTCTCTTATACCGAGTTATCTCATTACGCCTCCTACGATACACTTTAGTCCCTAATGAACTTAATGCTTATTGTTTGAGAATGCACAAGCCTTCTGCTGCTCATTTCTGGACTGCGCACTGCAGGCTAGCATAGACAACTACTCTATGTGGCTACTTAACGGCAGCACCTCACGAGAGTGAGAATTCACTGGGTCAGCGTGCCAAGCAACAGGTCGTAGCGCGCACGCGTACTTCGACAGCGTCGTGCAGACAACGGCTGCTTCCAAGAAGGCAGACATCTTGCATCTTACTCTTGCTCTGCTCAGATAGTATCTCAAGAACCGCGCATGGTTTTCTCAGTGTTCTGTGCATAATTAAAGTTCTCATCGTTCCACTCTGCCAACCTTCAGTCACCATAAAATTCATCCAGCATATCACGTCAGATATATGACGTCGGCCCACCAGTACATCAACATATTGGCTTATCGTGTCGTGCACCCGGCTTCAGCTTCAGCGCGTGGCCTGATCGCAACAGCACATCTCATCGCTTACACCGATTAATATAATCGTGTGTAGTAACAAGCTCATCTCATCTTATTCTCTCTTTTTTTACGCTCATTTTCCTCTTTGTTTTATGTATTTTTATGTGTTTTTTCTACTATAATTTCTCCACGTTACTTGATAGATGGAGCAATAAATGCAACTTTTAAACTTCATCTGTGTACTGCTTTTAATTCAACTTTCTATATATTACAGTTCACTTTCTCTCCAGCATACTGAATTCTGGTACATTTGGTTCTTCGAGCCAGATGGCAGTACTAGCATCGTGATCTATCATCAAGTGCGTGGACGCACTCTCAGCCAGCGCACCCACCAGGAACACGTTCCACCAGCTCTCCTCGTCGGAGGATGATCCGACAGCTCAACAAGCTATAGCACTCACAGCGGAGCCTGCCAGCCTAGCTCCGCAGTCTCGACTCCGCATATCGATCGGCTCGTCGCAGCTCCACATCTGCATCGTGGGGTATCGTACAGCTCTGCGGAGTTTTATTTTGCTTATTTCTCTTTACTTTCGCATTAACAGTGTTCAAAAGCGTATCGCCTATTTGCAAAGATGTCGAGTTTGCACATATTAATTAGTGCCCTCTCTCGTAGTATCATGGCAGATGAAGCCGAACCAGCTCAGGTCGGTGACAAAGTCGAGTAGGCTTCTGGTAACAAGCTGCTGGTGCTACCGCCTACCATCGATGCACAACCTACGCAAACAAGTCCTCACTCAAACATACCTGCTCGACTGCCGAGCAAGATCGTCGTCAAGGCGCAATTTCAGCGTAGCGGTATTGAAGCCATCAGAGAATTGTCACAGATACGTGCCCGAATCAAATCTTTCTGGAGCGTTTAGCGCGAATGAAATATACGTAAGCACTCGCAGCCAGATGAGTCATCATAGCTCCGCACCACCAGCTCTGTGCATCTGTCAGCTGGATGCAGTCCAACATCTTCTTCATAAGGCATCGTACTGCTTTGTGGAGTATTTATTTATTTAATTCATTTTAATTAATTCAATTCAATTAATTCAATTTAACTAATTTAATTTTGTTTGAGAATTCCTTCCTGGTGTAGTTGGAACGACCTTGTAGTATATTGAAAATTATGAGTTTTCACTCACCGCAGGGTGCTAAATAACCAGACTGATAGATGTTGGTAGAGCAAGTGATTTATTCTACCGTCGCACTATACAATATAGAAAATATGTAGAAAAATAACAAATAAATATAAACAATGAATTTAATTAATAATTTGGAGAAGCACACAAAATATTACAAAATAACAAGAGGAAGCTCAGATCACCTGGAGCACAAGGCTCGCACTTAGTCAGCTCGACCAAGGAGTTTGGGCACTCACACTGCTTAAGTAACTCAGGACTCAGGCGATCGATTCCAGTCAAAGTTGCTGAATACCAAGCCACCTCAATTTGGAGGAAAATACTCAGAATGCCTTGTATTCTATGATTTGTTGCTCGCTGATTTTGGACAGCTCATCAACATCAAGAAATTGCATTACATGTGTGAATGTGGTAGTTGCTGCAGCCCAGCTCATCGGCAGTCTGCTATTCACCATAGATTCATGGCATATCTCGTGCTCAATGCTCACTTTGCATCTTAACACCAATATACTGCTTCAGAACCAAACAAATCGTTACAATCTCTTTTAGACATATTAGATACATAAGATTGCATCCTTGTGCGTCACATCTCAAAGCGCTTGGCAGGGTGATGCGTGAAGTATGGGAAATGTCACTCAGTACATGTCTTACCGACGGCGTCAGCTCCATTAATGTCAACTGTTCACCAATCATAAGCTCAGCAGAATACATCAGTGCTTTCAGCACAATAACATTCATGCAATTATTGCGCATCAAATGATTATGTCATTATGATGTGCCCACATTTTCGAGATTACTCAGTGGCAGAATGACGCAGTACAACAGAGAGGAATCAGCTGTGCTGCAATCGCCTCTGAGAGCGTAATGTCACTCCTCGTAATCAGCACACAATTGCAAATATGATGAGATTGCACCATACAATGCTCGCAACCGCTTGAGCGCTCATCAAAGCGTCAGTGTCTACTCATCAAGTTCGTCTGCTCATAGATCCAGGATCGTAACTAACTTTCATCGCAGAAAACTTCTGCAGTCAGCTCAACCTCACACGCCAGCACGCATCTATTCCGATCTTTGGTATTGGTGGCAAGAGATCAGCTCAAACACGCGGTTTGGTTCAGCTCACTCTACATTCTCAACACGCAGCTGCTGTTGTCACCTTGAACGCCCACATCCTCAAGACATTGACGGTGATATTACCATCGGAGGAATTACCAACTCATACACGTCAACAAGCTCAAACTGGCAGACTCAGAGGTTCTGCGCCCTCGGTCAATCGACATCATCATCGGGGCTGATGTTTAGTGGCAAATCATCAAGACTAACATCATGCGGAGCTCACCTTCAATGCCGATCGGTCAACTATCAATGTTCGGATAGCTGGTGCTTGAAACAATTGACTCAGCGCAACCGTTGGTCGGTTCAGCTCACCATTCTCAAGTTCAACAAGAAGAGCAAGTACTACAAGAATCTCTCACGAAATTCTTGGTCCAGGCGGAATTACCAACCGCCACTGATATCTCACTCACACCAGAAGAACAAGAGTGTGAGGATTACTTTCGGTCAACGCATAGGCGTGACGTATCCAAAAGGTACATCGCTAGGATTCCGCTCAAATCACCGCCAACGCTCTTGGGAAACTCATTCTCGACCGCTCCTCACTGTCTGTTTCAATTTTTCAAACGATACACAAAAGATGACGAACTCAAGCAGCTTTATCATCAATTCATCGCGAAATGCGAATAACTCGGCCATATGCAAAAAGCGCCAGTATTACCGTCAGCTGCAGCATATTACTATCTGCCTCATCAGGGAGTTCTCAGGTCAGCGAGTGCCACCACAAAATTAAGAGTGGTATTCAACGGCTCAAGTTCCACATCATCTGGGCTCTCATTAAATTACATCATGCACACTGGCACCAACCTGCTGCTCAACATTTCAGACGTGTTCATCTGGATTCGTCATCATCGACACATCTTCGTCACGGACATCACCAAGATATACCGACAGATCCTAGTACATGAAGAGGATTGCAATTTGCAACGAATACTTTGGATCGATGATCAACTCAAGGAAGTGCCATACCGGCTGAAGACGGTTACCTACGGCACAAAAATTGTACCATTTCGAGAAGTTCGAACACTCATCCAGCTCGTCGAAGACCAAGGTGTCAGATTCCCGCTAGACATCACGAATGGCCGGTATATGGATGACATTTTTGGGGGAGCAATCACTGTGGAACAGCTCAATGAAATCATTCAACAGTTAAAAGGATTGTGCATGGCAGGCGGTTTTTACTCGCTAAATGGCATCGTGCTCACCAATTACATTGGACGATTGAGCGACCAAAACACTCGGACTTACATGGGTTCCTCAGGTAGATCAGTTCGTATTGTCATCAAGATTCAGCTCAACATCTGCTAAATTCAGCAAGCGTCCCATTCTTGCTGAAGTAGCTCAGATATTTGATCCACTCGGGTTCAGCTCACCAGTTGTGATACGTGCCAAAATGCTTTTGCAGGAACTTTGGCTACACAAGCTCAAAGGAGATGATCCACTGCCATCCCAGGTCTTATCAAGGTGGCTAACAATCAGGGAGGATCACACTTGCATAGCCAGGATGTCAATCCCTCGTTGGTTCAACTCTCAGAACAGCTCAACAGTGGAAGTACATGGTTTCTCAGAGGCCTCTCAGCTAGCAATGTCGGCAGTGATATACATCACTGTCATCTCACCGTCCGCCACAAAAGTGACGTCACTCGTGTGCTCAAAAACCAAGGTTGCACCGCTCAAAAGGCTCACAATACCCCGGTTGGAGCTCACAGCAGCTCTGCTCTTAGTCAAGCTCATATCAAGTGATCAAGCCACACTCAAATTGAACATTGCATCTATTCATCTGTGGACGAATCCATCAGTCACGCTCATGTGGATCGAAGCTCATCTGTCGCGCTGAAAAAATTACGTTAGGAACAGAGTCACTCAGATACAAGATCTTACTCTAAATGCTCATTGGCTACGTTCCCAGTCCAGCGAACTGTGCCTCCAGGGGCATTACTACAGAACAGCTCAAAGTTCATCAGCTGTGGTGGACGGGGCCACCATGGCTCAATCAATCAATCAGAAGAGTCATGGCCTGCTCAACCTGCATTGGCCAAGCATCCAGGTATGTTGGAGTCTCGGCCAGGGGTAGCACTAGGGGTGGCTACGTCAAAGCAGGAATATCGTTGGACCTGTTGCTCTTGTTTGAGCAGGAGTGGGTGAGCGGGTTAAGAAATAAACTTATATTTTAATAGCGATATATTTCTTGATTATGCGAAGAGTTAATGGCGCGTTCAGTACTTGACTGCAATAAGCACTGCTGCGAGCATACGCTGTTCTATTCGAGGCGCGACTCGAGACTTCCTTTGTGGCGTGGTTGCTAGGCAAGCTTGCTTCGTAACCCGAGAGCTGCTGAAATTGCTCAAGTCGCATTCGACTCTTTTTCAGGTACAGTCGCAATGAGAACATTGTGCCTGTACACTCGATCCAAAAAAATCCGCTGAACTCAGCTTTTCTTAGCACTACCGCCGTTCAAGCCTTTTTCATGAGCCTCTAACACGTTTAGTTTATAACATAGAGCTCTAAAACGATCTCTGGGCGTTGCTTTGGTAAATATGTCAGCACGTTGATTTTCCGATGGTACGTACTCTACTTTAATTTTCTTTTCATTTACTTTTTCGCGGATGAGGTGATAATGAAAGTCTATATGTTTCGTTCTTCTATGAAATACAGGATTCCTGACAAGTTGAATTGCACTTTGGTTATCGACATATAAAGTAGTTTCTTTGTCACGAGGACATCCGATGTCCGATAGCAGTTTCCTTAACCAGACTAATTCTCTTGCTGCTGTTGATGCAGCCACGTACTCTGCTTCGGTCGTACTTAGTGTCACCAGTCGTTGCCGCTGCGACGACCACGTGACAGCCCCGTTCGCGAGACAGAAAACATATTCAGTTGTGGATCTTCGCGTTTCGTTGTCACCAGCGTAGTCAGCATCAGAGAAGCCGATTAATGCTGCTTCGCTACCGCCGCTTGCATACTCTATACCGTACTCTCATGTACCCTTAAGATATGCAAATATTCGCTTTACAGCTCCCCAATACGTAGCATTATGTTTTCCAAGATATTTTCTAACTGAATTTACCGCAAACGCGATATCAGGCCACGATACGGCTACTAAGAAAACCAACAACCCGACTGCCTCACGGTAAGGCACATTAATGATCTTTTCGTCGTCTTCCCCGTTTGAGAACAGGGCCGCGTGCGGATCCGCCGGCACACTCGCGGTATTCGCGTTTCCCATTCCGGTTTTTTCAATTATTTTCCGCGTGTACCCGCTCTGATGAATTATTAACTTTGTACGCTCTCTATCGCGATCGAATTGCAGCCCGACAAAAACATTTGAGTTCTCGACCATTATTTTAAAGGTTTCGCTTAGTCGCTGAATTATTATGTTAAGGGTCTCTATTTTTCCGGAGGCGATCAGTCCGTCATCAACAAATAGCGCCAAGTACACTGTGTCGTTCTTGAGCTTTCCGGTAAACACGCGCTTGTCTGCTTCACACTCCTTGAAGTTATACTCATTTAGGAAATTCAAAAATCGTAGATTCCAACATCTTGGAGCCTTTTTAGGCCATAGAGCGACCTCTCGAGCTTGCATACACTGTTCCTGGAATCTTATTTTACCTTGAGTCCTTCCGGAATCTCCATATGAATAGTCTCTTCCAGCTTTCCGTACAGGAATGCAGTTTGCACATCGATCTGCATTATTTCAAGATTATTCGCAGTGATTATCGCTGGCAGCACTCTCAATGAGTCATATCTCACCACTGGAGAAAACGTTTCTTTGAAATAAATTCCTTCTCTTTGTAAGAAGCCCCTCGCACATAAACGTGCCTTTAAGCGATGCGACTTTCTGTCAGCGTCCTTCTTTACACGAAATACCCATTTTGAGTCGATTAGCCCCATTTTAGGCGTTCTTTTAACGAATTTCCACGTACTATTTTCTTCGTGTGCTTTAAACTCATCTTCAATAGCACTCGCCCACTGCGCGGCTTCAGTGCTATTCGTAGCTTCTTCGTAGGTCATAGGTACAATATATTCAGCCACATGTGCGCTGTGTCTGTACCTGCTCGGCGTTTGTATTTTCGAGCAATCTCTCAGGACCCTTTGTTTCTCACGGTCTGGCTCGTTTTCTCGTTCCTCGATCTCGTTGTCATCTTCTTCTTCTCGTTCCGCGATGTCGTTGTTGCCTTTTTCTTCTTCCGCGTTGATTTGTGGTTGCGAAGGTTTCTTTGCAGACGTTTCTCGAACACTGTCGTTGAATACAACATTTCGAGCTTTACTAACCTTTTTCTTTTCAGGATCGTACACACGATAGTTCGTTGATTCCTCTGTGTACCCAACAAAGATTTTCTTACTTGCTCGACCGTCAAACTTTTGCGTAAATTGTTTGGGAGTGTGCACGTACACATTTGAGCCAAAAATTCTTAGATGCTTCAGATTTTGAACTTTCTTAGTACAGGATTCGTATAGCGCACAGTTTACTGCTTCTGCCCACAAACTTAACGGTAGACTTTTTGAGATTATCATTGTACGCGCACTCTCTACTATTGTCCGATTATCGCGCTCTGCTTTACCATTTTGCTCCGGATTATAAGGCGCTGTTGCCTCTCGCTGGATACCGCACTTTTCAAGATACTTGTCCATTTCTGCGTTGCAGAATTCCCGCCCGTTATTAGAGCGTAGCGTTTTCATTTTTCGTCCGAACTTATTTTCAATCATCTTATCGAAGATTTTAAACTTTTCATACACCTCGGATTTCTTCTTCATGAAGTAAACGTGTCTGTAGCCAGTCGCTTCATCCTTGAAGGTTAGAAAGTACTTTGATCCTCCGACAGAGTTCGTCGACATTGGCCCACAGACATCCGCGTGCATTTTCTCGCCCGGTTTCACACTTTTATCACGCTTCAAATTCTTTTTAAAAGGCAATCTGTGCGATTTACTCATTTGACACGGCTCACAGAAGACGTCATTTTTGTCCGTGAATGACACACCACTCACAAGTCCTTTTTCAGCCATTTCCCGTTTTGCGCGCTTTCCAACGTGTCCCAATCGCTCCTGCCACACTGTCAAATTTGTTGTAGCTATGTTCACTTCATCGGTGCTCCCTTGTTTCATGACCTTGAAGAACATGCGATATACGTTGTTGCCTTGATCCATGCCCATCGCGAGAACTTCACCATCGCGTGCTAGTTTGACTGTATTGTTTTTGAATCTCGCTTCAATTCCATTTTTCGCGCACACACCTACCGAGAATAAATTTTTGCGTAACTTAGGAACATGCAAGATATTTTCAATCCGTGCGTCGTGCCACACACCATCGATACACTTTTAGATTTTTACCGTGCCTTCACCGACAACGTTGCAGGTCTGACTATCACCTAATGATATCATACCACCCGTATTATCCGATCTGTAGTCGGTAAACCAGTCGCGTCGGTAGGTGAAGTGCCTCGATGCACCACTGTCGATAAGCCAGACCTCACTTTGATCGGCCGCCATTATACGATTCTTTGTCCACAGCACACGACCATTTACCGTGCTTTTTGGACTCGACGTAACCGAATTTTTGTCTGTTTATACCACAAATGCACAGTCACTGGATTTTTCACCATCGTTGCGCGGCTTCCTTTTGTTTTTACACTGATTCGCGATATGTCCCATACCTTGACATTTGTAGCACTGTATTTTTTTTTTATTTTTAGCGCTTTTGTTCGGACTACTTTTTGATCCTCGACAGTATTTATTTTTAGCCGTCGCGGCCAACGCTTCCGAAGCGTCTTCTTCACTACTGAGCCTCGCGTCCTCTCTAATTCGCCTTTCCTGCAGGTTATCAAGCGTTTGTCGCGCGGGATTTACGCTGTCCCAAGCCACATGTAGCATGCTAAACCTCGTGGTCAAACTTGCGAGCATTTTCGCCATTACTGTACTATCCGATACGTTTTCACCAACGTCCTTGAGCTGACTCGCAATGTTCGTTACCCTGGCCACATGCTGTACCGCCGTATCCGCTTCACTCGTCCGATACGCATGAAACTTTTGAAGGAGTCCTAACTTATTTGAGACGGTTTTCTTTTCGTGAATTAAACATATTTTATCCCACATTTCTTTCGCAGAAATACACGATAGCACACACACTTGTTGCGTTTCGTCGAGATTGGATAGAATGATTAACTTCGCCGTTGCATCGTCTTTTATGTTTTTCTTCCGCGCGGCCGCTTGTCCCGCTTCCTCGGCTGGCACTTCCCGCGTGCCATCTATGACGTCCAGAACATCGTTCATTACGAATAGCGCGTTCACTTGGGCTTTCCAACCCTGGAAATTCGTTCTATCGAAAGGCTTCAGACCCTTCACCGAAATTCCAACCGACATCGTTGAATCTATTCGCGAATGCACTTTCTGCCGACACGCTAAGATCGGCACTGTAACAAGGGCCGAATTACGTTGTGCGCCACTTGTTGCTCGCCTCGATAATTCGCACCGCGTTCATACCCTTTTTCCACAATTAACCGTTAACTCGACCCATAACCTGTTCGAGCAGGAGTGGGTGAGCGGGTTAAGAAATAAACTTTTATTTTAATAGCGATATATTTCTTTATTATGCGAAGAGTTAATGGCGCATTCAGTACTTGACTATAATAAATACTGCTGCGAGCATACTCTGTTCTATTCGAGGCGAGACTCGAGACTACCTTTGTGGCGTGGTTGCTAGGCAAGCTTGCTTCGTAACCCGAGAGCTGCCGAAGTTGCTCGAGTCGCATTCGACTCTTTTTCAGGTACAGTCGCAATGAGAACATTGTACCTGTACACTCGATACAAAAAAATGCGCTGAACTCAGATTTTCTTAACAGCTCTCAATACTTTCTCGACGCCAGCTCATACAACAGAAATTACAGGTTTTCTGGGCTCAGTGGTTAGCTCATTATCTTCAGCGGCTACAGTCAATCTAAAAATGGCACCATCCTACCAACACCATCCAGGTAGACTCACTTGTTTTGCTCATGGATGAACACTCTCCACCGTGCAAGTAGTCACTTGCACGGGTCACTGCACGTCATCCTGGTAACGATGGGCTCACAAGGGTGGTGACTATCAAGACTTCTACTGCAACATTCACTCGGTCCATCACCAAGCTTGCAGTGCTGCCAGTCCCCTCAGCAGATCATGACGATGAGGAGAATCAGCAACCACATTGCTGATGGCGGGCGGAATGTTTGAGAATGAACAAGCATTCTGCTGCTCGTTGCTAGACTGAGCACTGCAGTCTAGCATAGACAACTGCTCTCTGTGGCTACTTAGCGGTAGCACCTCACGAGAGTGAGAACTCACTGAGTCAGCGTGCCAAGCAACAGGTCGCAGCGCGCACGCGCACTTCGACAGCGTCGTGGAGACAACGGCTGCTTCGAAGAAGACACACATTTTGCATCTTACTCTTGCTCTGCTCAGATGGCATCTCAAGAACCGCGCATGGTTTTCTCAGTGTTCTGTGCATAACTAAAATTCTCATCGCTTCACTCTGCCGACCTACAGTTACCATAAAATTTATCCAGCATATCAGCATTGATATGTTGATGTCGGTCCACCAGTACATCAACATATTGTCTCATCGTGTCATGCACCCGGCTCCAACTTCACCGCGTGGCCCTATCGCGACAGCACATCTCATCGCTTACACCGATTAATATAATCGTGTGTGGTAACAAGCTCAGCTCATCTTATTTTCTCTTTTTTTACGCTCATTTTTCTCTATTTTTAATGTATTTTTATGTGTTTTTTCTACTATAATTTCTCCATGTTACTTGACAGGTGGAGTAATAAACGCCACTATTGAAATTCACCTGTGTACTGCTTTTAATTCAAGTTTGTATATATTAGAGTCTACTTTCTCTCCATCATACTGAATTCTCGAACACTTATTCTTTGCTCTTAGTCATAGGCACGCGAGGGAGACCGCGTGAGACCATGGAGTGTATCATAACGCCCGTGCAGACGTTACTTTGTGCTTTGCAGTTTTTGCACGTTTAGCGCGTTGAATATTTATCAATCGTTGGAGTTTCTTCTTCTGAAGTACAGAACACATTCGATTTTTTTTTTCAGCTTTCCTCTATAATTTCAGTATTTTTCCACTTCTAATCTCATTTGTTTTCCCGCCTTTTTTGTCGTCGTCGTCGTCGTCATCGTCATCATCATCATCAGAAATAAAAATAGACATTTTTTCCTTATTTTTATTGATCAACATGACTTTTTTTAACCCCTTCAGCAGACTTGACGCCATATGGCGCATATCGTTTACCTTGCGATTGACTCTTACAATTTTTGCTAAATTGCGTTCTCCGGGATTTTTCAGATCGTTGAATACGAATTTGGAGTAAAAATTCGGGAATTCGAAACGGTGAAACCAATACGGCAAACCACAATATAAAAACTTACTTGATTCGAATGAAAATTGGTGCTTCGAAGTTTTCAAGGCCGCTTATTACGAATATCCATTTAAAAATGCAAAAATAAAAATGGTGGATCTAATATAATAATAATAACAGCAAACCAAAATGTAAAAATTACCTCGATTTGGATCAATATCGGTACTCGAGGATTTTCCGAGGTACTAAATGCGGATGTCTAGTAAAAATGCAGAAATTAAAAATGGCGGACCAAAATGCACAAAATCATTTTAATCTGATGAAAATCCTACATCCTACAATCATACATCAAAGAACCTACATAAATATCTGAAGTTTCGAATGTGTATCCCTGGAACGGCAATAGAAATCAGCCAAGAACACTAACAACAGAAATTTGGTAATGTGTTCAGAGGATTCACGTATTGTTTTTTTCGGCTATGCTGATTCGAAAAAAACGTATATTTTTATAGCTGATTGACGCACTTATTGCTGATGTAAATTACGTCAGTTTTGCAATTTAGCCCCTCATTTTTTTCATCGGATTCGAGTTATTTTGTGGATTTTGGTCCGCCATTTTTAATTTCGAAATTTTTAGTGCAGATTCGTAATCTGTGATCCGCTATTCCTAAATTCGAAAACCGCCATCTTGAAATTCGAAGTTTTAAGTTCAGATTTATAAACAGTGACTGCGAAAATCCCTGAGTTCATATTTTCATCTAAATGGAATCACCTTGGCATTTTGGTCCGCCATTTTCGTCAAAATCGAAAGACTTTTTTCTGCCACTTGAGGCACAAGCCGTGAAATTATTCTTGCCGCTCAAGGGGTTAAGGTGAGGCGAAACCTCCATACTTGCACAGATGTGCTGCTTCTCGTTTACTCCGCCGTGTCCGCCATACTAGCTTGTCTCTTTCACAGTTTCGACTCGCCTTAATACTAAACTATGCACAGGATCTATTGCTATATTAAAATAGACTTTACCGCCATAGTATTGCATGAGTAAATTATAATCGTGACCAGCTGATATCATCTGCTGAAAAATTGCCTCGTCTTCCTCAAAGGCCTTGGTGAATCTCATTGGTAGGAAACACGTAAATTCGTTCCCTACATCGGTAGTAATATACTATATTTTGCCTAAACATGACTTCGTTGACTTGCGAAAAATCATCCGTTGAGTTTGAGTTCTTCCAATTTTCGTGTTAATACGTACAATTCAGATCGTGTATGTATTAGAGCTTTCACTGTCGCAATATTTTGCAATTGTTAATGTGTTCCACTGACAAAGGTACTTGGAACAGCTGTTCAATGTGTCAACAAGGATAAGCAAAATATAGTATTATTAGCATCACCGACTCTGGAATCAACAGTTCTATGTACCAGGTGTACAAGTATGAAATGCGGGTTTTTCGATAAAAACATATTAAATTCGGAAGAATGATAAAAAGTGCGTTATTCAAAGTATGCTCCATCGCTTGTTATACATTTTCCCCATCTTTCGGGCAATTTGTAAATACCACGCCAGTAAAAATCTTCTTCTTTTGGTGCGAACCATTCATCGAGCCATTTTTTCACATATTCGTACAAACCAAAGCGCGCCTCGGCAAGTGCGTGACCCATCGATGCAAACAAGTGGAACTTCAAGGTAGAACTTCCCAGCTGAGTGCTTGCAACGTGTCGCGAATCGGTTTTGCCGTATGTGATGGAGCATTGTCATAAAGAAAAATGACTTTGTGTTGCTTCTTTCGCTATTCTGGCCTTTTTTCAAGCAGCGAACGGTTCAAATCGGTCAATTGTTGTTGGTAACGTTTAGTATTAACCATTTCCCCAGGCTATAACAGCTCATAATAGACCACGCCCCTCTGGTCCCACCAAACGCAGAGCATCGTCTTTCTGCCAAAGCGATTCAGTCTTGCGGTCGATGCGGATGGTGCGCCTGGGTCTACCTATGATTTATTACGCTTGGGATTCTCAAAATGAATCTACTTTTCACACTTCGCTCCCTGTAATTATACGATGCAAAAACGACTTCCTTTTGTACCGAGGGAGCAAAATGTCACATGTGTTTTTGCGCTTTTTCATTTGCCTGTCGTTCAACTCATGTGGTACCCATCTACCGGTCTTCTGAATCTTTCCCATCTTTCGTAGCCCATTGGAAACACCTTGTTGACTAACGCCCAATTGCTCGGCGAGTTGTTTTTGTATTTGCGAATCATCTTCGTCCAACAATATTTGCATTCCACATCTTCGTATTTTTTTGGCGGCTTTCCACATTCCTTGTCTGCAGCATCGAAGTCACCACTTTTAAAGCACCGAAACCATTGTTCACACGTATCTTCCAATGGAGCATATTCACCATAAGCTTCTCGAAGTACTCAGTATGATTCAGCAGCAGTTTTCTTCTAATGAAAATAAAAAATTAATGCTGTCCGGGAATGCTCTTTGTTCGGTATAAATTTCGACATATTGAACACAACAACACAACACTATGCACACACTTTTCCAATTCATCACTCATGCGCGTCTTACGACACTTGTTGATGACACAACAAAATGGCGCAGTGTTAAATCTTTATAGCTCAAACTGCATTCGTGCGCCATCTGTTGTCTGAAATTCCCATTTCATACTTATACACATGGTATAATCTCTCCTTCCTGTCTGTTGCTACCTAATTAAAGTTGCGTAGTCTCGTGAGGCATCAGTGTAAAAAATTAAGAGTCTGGGATTTTCGCGAATTCCCGACACTGTGAGTCCCCCCTCCTTTCCAGTATCTTGTAACGTAATAGTGTAACGGTGTCGCTGCCATGCAGCGACTGACGCCCAAAAAATGAATTCATGTAACAGATGCTATTGTCAACGGAATAGCGGGTAGGCAGGTAACAATTGCAGCGAAAAATTAGTGCTTTTCCTCCCCCACTCCCTCCACAAATCACTGATATTTATAAGATAAATAGTTATACGTAATAAAAAAAGAAGTACCAGAAACTATTTAAGTGACAATTATAATTTGAAATAATAAAAAAAATTTAATAACTAGGTTTCTAAATCTTTGATTTTTATTAAATTATAGATATCATTAATACAATTATCATTTTTTAAAAATCTTAAAATAATATGCTACATATTGTAAGTTGCCCTCATTGTCAGATCGCCATATGTGCGAAGCAGCAAAGTTTTCCTTATACAAATTTCTCCATCACGAATCTCCGATAAAGGATAAGAATGGTTAGTTGCAGAAAAGTTTAGGCGTAATTGATTATTTTTCGCTTTTATCTGAAAATCAAACGTAGTGGAGAAATAAAATTTTGTTCTATGGCGAATTATTTCTCCGCAATAATTTTTTCGAATAAAAGAGGAAAACGGTGAACGACGTCTTACAACTCGATAGTTCTGCAAAAATATCAATTGTAGCAGAAAAATTTACATTCCTTTTTTTGTTACTGATTGAGAGATAGAACATCTTTTTAAGACGATGTATGACATAATGTCAACCATGACAAAGAAGTTTAGATTACTGTTTTCGTTACCTCTCAAACAATAACAAAAACTGTAATGTAAATTTAAAGAAAAAAACCAAATCCTTAGGTGTATTCGAATGATAATTATAATTGTTTATAAACACATTCACATGTTTTATCAAGGAGAACGTGAGTCATTGCCCCTGTGTCTATTTCTCAGCCTTTGTATTCTTTCATATCCATTCGGCCAAACCGTAAGTTTTTTTTGTTTTTCTTTCGGAATTCAGTGACCAACATACGACCTAATGACAATATTCGTGATCAATCGACTATGCTTCAATTAAAACCCTAGAAACCGAATTCATAAAAAAACTTCAGTTAACTTTACACGCAATTTTGATTAATTGATTAAAAAGAACGGTTGCAAATACGGACGCAGCGCTCGCTCTAAAATAATAATTTACAGCGTTATGAATACTACGCATAAGCTTATTCCGAACCATCTTAAAGTTTTCATGAAGACGAGTCTTGCGATCCCGCCTTTTAGCCGTCTCGTAAGTCTGACGAAGATGATCATGACGCCTTCTACGTTCACGCAGCTCTGACGTAAGACAAGGGGCAGGCCGCTGTTTCACAGGAACCAAACGCTTAGGCATATAGCAATCAAATGCAGCTAAAACAGACTGATTCAGAAACCGAAGTTCATCATCAATAAGTACCATGTAATAGTATGACATCTAGTCAAATCCATCCAGATAGCACAGCAGGGGGTCAACATCAAGTTGCTGTAAGCTCCGACAGTGATAAGAACTAGACAGGCGACATGGAACTTTAACATCACACTGTACATAAATTAAATCACGTTTAGATAAAAACGGAACCGGATATTGATTATATATTGATGATGTGTTGCTTTGGTCGTGTGTATTATTAGTATGGTGAAGCTTCGGCAAGCTTCGGCTAGGATCGAAACGTTAAAAAGAATGAGTACAATTCATTAAGGTCGTTCGTTGCCGAAGCTTCACCATGCTAATAATACACACGACCAAAGCAACACATCATCAATACAAATTGGCAGAAAAAACGAGAGATCATGGGATTTTTCGACTTAATGTTTCTGAAGAGGATCCCGACCATAGGATCGAAACGTTAAAAAGAATGAGTACTGTTAGAGCTATATGTATAACAGTGTGTGTTGTATCTCATATGCGGCTGCTCGAGTCCTATGCTTGTGTGCGAGAGAGAGAGAGCGTGCGAGTGTGAACACGGCAAGCCAGCGTGGCTGATAAGCAGAGTGAGAAGGAGTGTACCGAGAGGAAAAGAGGGAATTGTACTTTTGCGCGGGTCTTTGCTTTCTTCCCTCGCCAGTCGCCTCGTGTCGTGCGTATGTACACACAGCATAGTCCACTATACAGAGTATGAAATAAATCATCAAATGTTCTTTAATTGAGTCTTATTCTTTTAAACATCAAATCCTAACAAGTACAATTCATTAAGGTCGTTCGTTGCTGAAGCTTCACCATACTAATAATACACACGACCAAAGCAACACATCATCAATACAAATTGGCAGAAAAAACGAGACATCATGGGATTTTTCGACTTAATGTTTCTGAAGAGGATCCCGACCATAGGATCGAAACGTTACAAAGAATGAGTACAATTCATTAAGGTCGTTCGTTGCCGAAGCTTCACCATACTACTAATTGATTATATATAACCACCCTAAAGGAGTCACTGACTATAAAAATACAAATTCGCCTACTAGAGGTCGCCGTATGATGCACCAGATCAGAAGCGACAAGATTCGACCCATTTATCAGAATGAACTCTGACAAATGAAGAGACTCAAATGCACTCAAACGAAGATCACAATTGAAATCACATATTATCAACGCATAAGGAAAATCCGATAATAGCTGCACGGAACCTTCCTCAAATGGAAATAAATTGCCGTATTTCGGGAGGCTATATACAATCGCAAGCAACAACTGCATAGCTTCGAAACAGTGACACTAATTAATAAAAATTCAGGTTCACGACAATACCTATCCGGTGATGTGACAAGTACTTCTGTATGCAAACTATTGTGCAGGTCGATTCCAAACCCACCAGCCAATTTCCCAATGCGATCACAACGTAGTACCCAGGGAGATAAAGAAAATCTTCTCAAATTTCTTTTTCTTCAAATGGGGCCGTTTTTCCGCGATTTCGTCCTTTAAACGCTCCAATAACGTTACGTAATAGTCGCTGTTGATGGTTTTTCCCTTTTTAAGATAGTCGATGAATATTATACCATGCGCATCCCAAAATACTGATGCCATAACCTTGCCAGCCGACTGTTGCGTCTTTCCACGCTTTGGAGTCGGTTCATCACATGCAGTCCGCTCGGCTGACTGTCGATTGGACTGTCGGTGTGAAATGATGGAGCCATGTTTCATCCATTGTCACATATCGACGCAAAAATTCGGGTTTATTACGATAGAACAGCTCCAAACACTGCTCAGAATCATCAATTCGTTGTTGTTTTTGGTTGATTGTGAGCTCGCGCGGCACCCACTTTGAACAGAGCTTTCGCATACCCAAATATTCTTTCACGATATGTCCAACACGTTCCTTTGATATTTTTAGGGTCTCAGCTATCTCGAATAACTTCACTTTACGGTTATCCAAAATTATTTTGTGGACTTTTTTGATGTTTTCATCGGTAACAGCCTCTTTGGGACGTCCACTGCGTGCATCGTCCTCGGTGCTAATTTCGCCTCGTTTAAATTTAGCGAACCACTTCCCAACGGTTGATTTTCCTGGTGCAGAGTCCAAATAATGTTTATCAAGCCAAGCCTTGGCTTCAACAGTATTTTTCTTCGCCAAAAAGTAATGCTTTATTAACACACGAAATTCCTTTTTATCCATTTTTTCAAACTATCATAACAAAAGTTGCTTCACTCAAAATGCTATATCTCACAAACTAATAGTGCGACAGCTGTTAAATTTATACACGTGTCTTTTGAAGGTTAGGGCTAACTAAAAATCATATGGATTAAATACTAGTAGCGCCATCTATGTGTCAGCCTACGAACTTTTCAGCCCACGTGATATCAAAGACAAAATAAAGGACCGAGAGTTAATAATTTATTATACAATATATTAACTTTACATTTTTTGTACAAATAATATATCTTGATAAGAAGAGAAGATAAAAGTACCGGAAATTAATAATTGATAATACATATCGTAACAATTTTCACAAAAATTATTCGTTTCCTTTAATTTCAACGAATTTTATATCGCAAAATTAAGTTATATTTAAAAAAAATAACTATTTTACAGTAAAAATTACAATATAAAAAATAATAGTTGTCTTGCATTTGTATTCAAAAGTAAGCTTTTACAGAAATGACCCAATAAATACAGAATCTCGGCGTTTTGTCGTAACCTACAATTTCACTTACTTAAAAGGAGATTCGAGAAATTGGGTCTGGGAAAAAGTTCGTGGCGTTTTTTTAGTAAAATTCAACTGGTTTTCTTATAGTGTGAAAATGAATTTATTTAAACCAAATATGCTCCATTATTATCAACAATGTTTCGCCATTTTTCAGGTAGAGCCATGATGCCATCGGTGAAGAACTTCTGTGGTTTCTGGTTGAAAAACTGAATCAAGTGGTTTTCACAGGCTTCTTTTGAAAGCAGCTTAATTCCATTGAGAGAGTTCGGCAGAAATCGGAATAAGTGATAGTCAGAGGACGCTATGTCTGGACTATACGGTGGATGCATCAAAACTTCCCAACCAAACTCTCGCAATTTTTATCGGGTCATCAAAGAAGTGTGTGGTCGGGCGTTGTCATGATAGAAGACAACACCTTTCCTATTAATCAATTCGGGCCGTTTTCTTACAATTGCTTGGCGTAATCTCTCTAGTTGTCCACAGTAGAGTTGAGAATCAATCGTCTGACCAACTGGAAGTAGCTCATGGTGGACGATTCCCTTCCAGTCCAACCACACACACATCATCATCTTTTTCGCCGTCAATCCTGGCTTAGCAAATGCTTGTGATGACTCACGATCCCTTGTCCACAATCTTTGACGCTTCCGATTGTCGTACGTGATCCATTTTTCAACACCGGTTATGATACGTTTCAGAAATGACTCGATTTCATTGCGTTTCAGCAGCGCATCGCAGATGTTAATTCGGTCTATCATGTTTTTCGCGCTCAACTCATGAGGAACCCATACATCGACCTTCTTTTTGTAGCCAGCTTTGTGTAAAACGTTCAAAACAGTTTTGTGGTCAATGCCTAGCTCCATACCAATATCGACACTTCTGATATGCATATAGTGCTGGACTTTTTCAAGAATTTCATCAGCTTCTTCAGTAATTGGAAGATCAGAGCGTGACTCATCTTTCACATAAAAATTACCAGAACGAAAGCAAGCGAACCATTTCCGCGCAGCAGATTTTGATAAAGTACCTTCACCGTACGCAGTACAAATTTTTTCACAAGCCTGCGCAGAGTTCTTCCCTTTGTCGTAATAATATTGCAAAATATAGCGCAATTTTTCATTACTTTTCTCTATTTTCAAACGCAAACAACTTTCCAACCACTGCACCAATTTCGATGTTTATACACTGAAAGTAACGTTCGAAGTGTCACCTTTCCACCGAGCGTTTAGTGGTGTCGCTGCGCTCTGTGTTTCCTGACTTATTTGCAATTGATGCCATCTATCGGGAAAAACACCACGAAATTTTTCCCAGACCCAACATATTGGCATTATTCAGGGAAAAACGTTAATGCATGCTTCGACTACTTTCAGTTTGATCAAGTACTGCCTAACACAACACGAAATATTGCAATAATATAGCATACACGTTACATACAATCGCAAAGTCACAATTTTCATTTAGCAGAATATCGTTGAAAATCAGAAAAACCAAATATCTTCAGAAATATTTTAGAAATATTCTGTTTATTCGAGAACTCAGGTTGTTGGAGAGGTTGTGGACTGTCATATATTGATGTGAAATTAATAAGCGGTACGCAGATGTTAAATAACGTTGCATTTATTCGCCCCACCTGTCAAATGCAGTGAACGTTTACATTATAAAAATACACACAAAATATATAAAAAATGTAACAAAAATGTGCACAAAAAAGTAACAAAAATTATGAACAGTACTTTACCGCTACCCGATTATATAAATCGGGGAGATGATTTAAGACGAGAATATTGATGTACTAGATGAGCAGACGTTCTTAATGGTCACAGTGTTTTATAGCCAGTTGTTCGCACAGTAGCACGGTTCGTTGGCTGAGTACCACAATGAGGAATTGATTATGACAATTGAGAAAAACCACGCACGCTTCACGAGGTATCAAGTGAGCTGTATAGGAGTTTTCGCAAGATAGCTGCTTCTTCGAATCAGCTGTTGTCTACAACGCTGTCGAAGAGTTCATGCGCGCAACGAGCTGATGCATGGCACGCTAACCCATTGAATGCCATGCTCCCGTGAGGTGCTGCCTCTAAGCAGCCACAGCGAGCGGTTGCCCACGCTATCCTGCAGTGCGCAGTCCAGCAACGCGCAGCATAATGCTCGAGCACTCTCAAACACTGTTGAAAGGTTATGTTTTTCCCCGGTTTATTAATATTCCAAAAGATTTGTATGAAGAAGTCTTGTTTAATAATTCCAAGTATTTCTTACGACCTGTGAAATTATATACCAAAGATAACTTTTAAGTGAAACCGCATATTTAACGAAGGTAACTAAAAAAGTGTATCAATTACATTGAGTTTTTCATGATCAATTTCCAACGTAAAAGAGCAATTTTTAAACGACACATTGTCTCTTTGAAGCATAGGGATCTGGTAGTATTGTAAGTGTATAATTATTTAATTTACGTCGCAGGGTCCCTCCGCTGCCGTCCCAGCCCTGACCGGTGGAGAGGAGAGAGACAATGGGACTATAATAAAGATATATATACGCTATTAACCATACCTTATCACGAGTATAGCGTTATTCGATCCTCCACACCAGGAGGAAATCTACCTCTTACAGTATAGTATTTTCTTGAATACGGTTTTCATGGGTTTTACATGTGTTTAATGCACGGTCACGATTATAAGCGCATATTTGGGTTCTGAGGATATGGATAGCAATCACTAAAAAATTATTAGGTGCGCAACTAAGTTTCCGCTGTTTTTTTTTTTTTTTTTTTTATGAAAATGCAAGTATATTGTGAAAAAATGTTTACAAATGAACCATTCAAAATATTTCCCATCGCTAGCGACAACTTTTTCCCATCTTTCTGGCAGAGCTCGAATACCGTCACGGTAGAAGTGTTCGTCTTTTGAGGATATCCACGAATCAAGCCATTTTGAGATGTCTTCATATGAGCTGAACTGCTGATTAGCCAGACCATGTGCCATCGAACGGAACAAGTAATATTCGGACGGTGCAATATCTGGGGAATATGGCGGGTGGGGTAGGACTTCCCATTTGAGCGTTTCTAAGTAGGTTTTAACGGGTTTGGCAACGTGAAGCCGGGCGTTGTCGTGCTGTAGAATCACTTTTTCGTGCCTCTGCTCGTATTGTGGCCGCTTTTCGCGCAGTGGTCGGCTCAATCGCATCAATTGAGTTCGATACCATTCCCCAGTGATGGTTTCGTTCGGTTTCAACAGCTCATAATAAATAACACCGCCCTGGTCCCACCAAATACACAGCAAAATCTTCGCAGCGTGAATATTCGGCCGAGCCGACAACGTAGAAGCATGACCGGGCAGTCCCCATGATTTTGTTCTCCTTGGGTTGCTGTAATGAATTCATTTTTCATCACCCGTAATGATGCGATGAAGAAAACCCTTCTTTTTTTGCCGCTGGAGCAGTTGTTCACAGGCGAAAAAACGACGCTCAACGTCTCTTGACTTCAAATCATAAGGAACCTAAGTTCCTTGTTTTTTAATCATTCCCAACGCATGTAATCGCTTGGAAATGGCTTGGCGGGTAACTCCTAATGCTGAAGCAAGCTCTTTTTGCGTTTGGCACGGATCCTCATCGAGCAATGAGAAACTTTCTTTCTTCACGCGAACGGTCGTCAACATCAAAATCACCGTCTTTGAAGCGACGGAACCAATCACGGCATGTTGTTTCACTTAGAGCAGCATCTCCGTAAACTTTTTGGAGTTCTCGATGCGCTTCAGCCGCCGTTTTCTTCGAATGAATGAAGAAAAGCAACACTTCCCGCAAATGACGATTATTTTGCACAAAATCAGACATTTTCACACAACCAAAAGTATATGACGCAAAAACAAAATCACTAATGTGTCAAAGCGGTTTGTGTACCATATGTCTAAGCTTGGTTCATGACGTTTTGGTTATGCCCCAATCGACCAGCACTTACTACTGGAGCCATCTCTTGAAAAACAGCGGGAACTTAGTTGCGCACCTAATATTATTAATATTTTTGTTTGCACGTAGTGGTGTTGGAAATAAATAAAGGGCAAATAACGTTTTTCACTGAATAAATGTAATTGTGACGAATCACCAACTGATACTCGGGATAACAAGTAACACTGGCGAAATCCACGATAAGCCAACTCGATGCTGTCCTACGTGATCTAGAATCCCCATAGACGGAGTGTGGTTACAGTACGCTTGGCCGCCATTTTTCTGAAAAAAACTAGCAGTGTGTAGTGTTCATCGACACGCACGCAAAAGTGTATTCAGTTGCGGGCACAGTTCTCTTGCAGAAAAATGACGGAACCAATCAGACATCGCTTCGACATTGTTCAGACATTGTGTATAGGAACTCTAACGTCACTCGCAATCAGGTGCCGACTAATAGAGGTGAGCTACCGTGAGCGCGTCGCGTTAAAAGTGCCAAATAGGTAGGGTCAGTAGCCAGCTAGGAACAGTGAAGGAATAAAAAAGGAAATTGACGAGAAGGAAAGCACAGAAAAAGGATGAACTGAAGAGAAAGCCATCCTATCAAGAGCGGAGAAAGGAAGAACAAGGAAACTATAAAACGAGAACGAAAGGAAAAGACGTGAGCACACGTTAGTATGAATCCTTAAATTTCTCCTCGAGTTCCATGTCGTTCGCCCGGCAATCATTAACCAGGAGGCAAGTGACCGCGTGCGTAACCGGAAGTAGAGCCGACGATAATAACTCCTTCCTAGCGGAGGCAGCATAAATAAAATTAACTAGTCCTGCGTATAGAACGAAAAAAGTAGTGGGTAATTTTTGAGAGCTAGAGTTTTTTGCGAATCTCGTCCCTGTGAGCCCCCCCCCCCCCCCCCCCCCAATCTACGGCAACTGAGCTAGTCAGTAACGTAACGATGTCTCTGCTGTACAGTGACGGGCGCCCATACAAATTAATTTTTATGTATCGTGTACTATTTGAAAACAGAGTTGTGAATCCTCGCGTAACTGTTATTAGATCATAATTGAAAGTGGCACTCCTCCCCCCCCCCCCCCCCCCCGTCCCACAATCGAGGAACCTAAATTGCTATTGTTTCATACTGACTCACTCTTATTATCTCGTGCTGATATCGCACTATTATTTCTTGTTGACGTAGACCGCACTTGGGGCCCTGTATTCACACTTGTGAATACAGGGTGTCATTATAGTGAACCATAGCCACACACACGGTATTATTGTAGTCGCGGGATCTGTAGTGCGTCACTTCCCCTCCTACTTTTCTTCGTTTATCACTGTGACCGTTTGCAATTAACTCCAAGTCTCTCCCCTACCTCGCTCTCTGCCGATCGTTGCCAATTTTTGTTTTTTCGATTTTCGTTATTTGCTATTATTCTGTTTATTTTTGTTATTATCGAATACCGATCGTTTTGTTGATTTAAAAATCTTCATCTTTCAAGCTTTGAGCATCGAACGCGGTTTCTCGTTAAATTAATATTAATATGTGATTATTACAAGCCACCGACTGATTGTGTTGATTTTAGGGGCATTATTTTTGCTGTCGAGGATTGAAACATCGTTCGACTCTCAATGTTCGGTCAGTAGGGTGGACATTTTTGTGATAGGTGATCTAATTGAATTCCTAATTCAAATTTCGCACTTGCGAAATATTACAAATATCAAGTCTAATTGAGAAACCAATTAAATAAAAATTGATGAAACAATCAGATTCGACGATTCTTTAATAAAGGGACTATGATAAGAATTGTGTCAATTTTTTTCACAGTTCCGCTAATTTATTGTCGTATTCGTCGTGTCGTCGTTCTTCTCCTGTAATTTATAAGCAACCACGTGCACTCAGTATACATAGTTCATAATTGTTATATAATTACTGCAAAGTTTTAAATCTCTCTGTCTGTCTCTGTCTCTCTGTCTGTCTCTGTCTCTCTGTCTGTCTCTGTCTCTCTGTCTGTCTCTGTCTCTCTGTCTGTCTCTGTCTCTGTCTCTGTCTCTGTCTCTGTCCCTGTCCCTGTCCCTGTCCCTGTCCCTGTCTCTGTCTCTGTCTCTGTCTCTGTCTCTGTCTCTGTCTCTGTCTCTGTCTCTGTCTCTGTCTCTGTCTCTGTCTCTGTCTCTGTCTCTGTCTCTGTCTCTGTCTCTGTCTCTGTCTCTGTCTCTGTCTCTCTGTCTCTCTCTCTCTCTCTCTCTCTCTCTCTCTCTCTCTCTCTCTCTCTCTCTCTCTCTCTCTCTCTCTCTCTCTCTCTCTCTCTCTCTCTCTCTCTCTCTCTCTCTCTCTCTCTCTCTCTCTCTCTCTCTCTCTCTCTCCCTCTCTCGTTTTTTTGTAATCTAGAGATCAACAGCTCTGTATTGTCACAGAGTTACAGTATAACAACGAGATCTTATTAATTCAAGCGGCTATAAGAGCCGGAATTATATTTTAAAACGACAGGCACGGTAACATAGTTACATGCGACCAGCAAATTCTATTATTCCAAACGGCTATAAGAGCCGGATCTATATTTGGACAACTTGTACAGCGGACGACAGGCCAGCGAACCAGGACCTATCATAAAAACAGGTGTCGTCACGCTTTCGGAATTCGCTCGTTGCCGAAAAACAGCAGGTCAGCGACCAGCTGGCCGCGCTTGGTGGAAAGAGAAGGAGGGGGGCATGACAACCGTTGCTCTTTGAGTCATTAGAATCGGCAGATTTTTAAATCGAAGCCACTAATGATGTAGAGGGGGTTAGGCTGGGGGAAAAGGTATAAAAGAGCCTGCACCGCAGGGAAGGCCCATTATTCGGTAACACGAGTTCAACCAAAGCGAATTGCGAGTCCACTAGATTTCAAGAATATTAATCTGAAAAGTAAAAAGGCGGAATATATAGGAAATTGAATAGTCGCAAGTTTGAAAGCGGGATAATACGAGAAGTAGTTAGGAATAATCAGGATAGGAATAAATGAATAAGTATAAGCAAAGAAATGCAGTGCATCGGAATAAGAAAATAGGATAGAAGAGAATAAATTAACAAGTGCGGACTTTAAACGAGTAGGAACCAGAGGAACCGTTTTTCCTGCGCGAGAAAGTGAGAAAGAACGAAAAGTGAGATAAGTGTGAGAGGGTAAAGAATTGTAAACAGAGTTGTTACACTCTGTCCAAAGAGAATCTGAGGCGTGTGGTTGTGTGTGTGTGGCTCACGAGTCAAGACCAATGCATAGGCCTGTAACCAAAGCACGGGTCAGGAATACCGAGAATTTAGGATCAAATAAGAGGAAATAATATCAGGGGTACAAATTGAAAATGCGGGTTTGATAACAGATGGCGTTACTAACGCTATACGCATCAGGCAGTACTGTGACTATGTTCATGTCAAAGCTACGTCTTATAGCTTTAATTTTCAGTATGTGTCAATTTGTCGCAGTGTCAAATTCATAGTTTTTTTGAGCTCTCAATATGTCGAGTTTCGTGCCAACAAAACAGCATTTGCGGGAAGTTTTAATTTACTTCTTTAATTTGAAGAAAAGTGCTGCTGAAGCACATCGATTGGTCTCCGAGGCTTATCCGAGTCATGTTCCATCGGTTTCAACGTGCGAGAGATGGTTTGTGCGGTTTAGAAGTGGTGATTTTGACGTTGAGGACAAAGAGCGGCCGGGCCAAGTGAAAAAGTTTGAGAATGCTGAATTGGAGGCAATACTCAATGAAGACTCGTGTCAAACTCAACAAGAGCTCGCAGATTCATTGGGAGTGACACAACAAGCCATTTCCCATCGTATAAAAGCCCTCGGAATGATCCAAAAGCAAGGACATTGGGTGCCGTATGAGCTGAAGCCGAGAGACGTCGAGCGCCGTTTTTTTGCATGCGAACTGCTGCTCGAACGGCAAAAACGGAAGGGTTTTTTGCATCGCATTGTCACTGGTGATGAAAAGTGGATCCATTACGATAACCCGAAGCGCAAAAAATCATATGGTTACCCCGGCCATGCATCATCATCGACGGCCAAACCAAATATTCACGGCGCCAAGCTCATGCTCTGTATTTGGTGGGACCAGCTGGGTGTGGTGTATTATGAGCTATTGAAATCGAACGAAACCATCACAGGAGCACTATACCGAACTCAATTGATGCGTTTGAGCCGCGCACTCAAAGAAAAACGGCCACAATACGAGCAAAGACACGACAAAGTAATTTTGCAACATGACAACGCTCGGCCACATGTTGCAGCGCCGGTCAAAACATACCTACAAACGCTGAAATGGGAAGTCTTACCCCACCCGCCGTATAGCCCAGATATTGCTCCTTCCGATTACCACCTTTTCCGATCGATGACACATGGCCTAGCTGACCAGCGCTTCCATTCTTACGAAGAAGCCCAAAAATGGGTCGATGACTGGATAGCAGCCAAGCCGGCCGAATTTTTTCGCGACGGTATCCGTAAATTGCCAGAAAGATGGGAAAAAGTTGTGGCTAGCGATGGACAATACTTTGAATAATTCATTTGTTACCATTTTTTCAGAATAAACGTTCAAAAATAGAAAAAAATCCCGCATTTTCAATTTGTACTCCTGATAATTATTGCAGGTGATCTAAATTGCGACCTGAGTAGCATTAATTATGAATCGTCATACTTGCGCCAATTAGCTCTCTCACACTCATTTCATATTGTTGATTCTGCACCTACTCATCACCTAACCAACTCAGATTCATGGATTGATGTTTTCATTATTGACAATGAGGAAAAAGAACATTCTTTTGTTAAATCAGAGGCCCCATTCATAGCGGGTCATGATCTTCTTGAACTCGTGTACTCTCTCGACGTCGAGCCTCCTGAAAACCGTATTATTTCACGGCGAGCGTACCGCAATTTTAATGAAACTAGCTTTTGTGAATATTTATCTAATACATTTAATATTACTGAATTATTTGATTTTAGTACTAGATTTAGTTGGAACTCCGGTCTCATAGATAACATGCCATTAGATATTAACATGATCGTTGAAACAGTATCCAAAGCGTATCTCACGTCATTAGATTATCATGCACCATTCTGTTCATTTCGTATATCTCGGCCACCAGCACCGTGGCTCTCACTGGAATTGAAAAATCGTATGGCTCAACGTAACACCTTATATACGATTGCTAAAAGATCTAATAATGTACTCGATATGGCGATATTTAGAGAGTACAGAGACACGCTTAAGAATGATCTCAGACAAGCAAAAAATGATTACCACTTTCAAAGGCTATCTAGTAACACGGATCCTAGTAGATTATGGAAAGAATTAGCAAAAATTGGCCTCGTCAAGTCATCTTTTCCATCCCCCACTCAATTTTTTAGACCGCTGGAACTCAATGCATTCTATTCGGAAATATCCAGTCAACTGCCACCGTGTTCGCATGATGAGTTTTGTAGACTGTGTTCCAATATCCAGTCAGTTCGTCCAACGTTTAGTTTTTCCGAAATTACATGCTCACAAGTACATCTTATTATCTCCAGCAACTCAAATTCAACGTCGTATGCAGCTGGTCCAGATGGTATTTCCATGTTCTCTTTATTTAAATCGCTTACGGTATCTTGCCCTATTCTGACAGCTATGTTTAACCTCTCTCTTGTATCTTCAGAGTTTCCTCAGTACTGGAAGAGAGCTTTTCTTCGGCCTTTGTCTAAAATAAAAAAGCCTCTCTCACCATCAGATACGCGACCAATAGCTAATCTGTCTGAAGTGTCGAAAATACTTGAGCGGCTTATTCATAGACAATTGACTGATTGGATTGATAACAATAAGATATTTGATCCACGTCAATCAGGGTACCGTAGCGGGTTCAGCACTCAGTCAGCCCTTCTGCGTATTTGCGAAGATGTTAGGCGTAATATAGATAGAAGACGCATGACCATCCTAATTTTGTTTGATTTTAGTAAAGCATTTGATACAGTTCCGCATCTGCAACTTCTTTTGAAACTAAAGAAGATCGGACTTTCTCATTCGGTTCTTGACTGGATTTTCTCATATCTGACAGGAAGAACTCAAGCAGTTATCGATGATCACGGTGACTGCTCTACCTGGCTACCTACAACGTCAGGAGTCCCGCAGGGTTCTGTCCTTGGACCGCTCTTGTTCTCGTTGAACATCAATGACATCGGTTCTGCATTACAAAATTCACAGCATATGATATTTGCTGATGACACCCAGATTTATCTTGATTGTTGTCCGTCACAACTCAACCAGGGCATTAGGTTGATATCTGAAAATGTCCATGCTATAGCTAACTTTGCGGTAACGAATGGTCTCAAGCTCAATATTTCTAAGTCTATGATTCTTATACTAGGTAGTAATTCTTACACCCGCCAGCTGGATTTCTCTGAAATATCACCGATCTCATTACATGGTGTTATTCTTCAATTCGTTAATGATGCCCGCAATCTGGGTGTCACTATCGAGTGTAACTTGTCGTGGAAATCTCACGTACAGCATATATCACAAAAAGTGCATTTTATTATTCACAAGTTAAAATTTCATCGCCACGCTCTTTCCATGGAAGTAAGGAAGTTACTTATCACTTCGCTTATTTTCCCTCAACTAGATTATTGCTGCCTTGTCTACCACAACCTATCAGATGAACTAAACACAAAATTGGAACGTCTTGTCAACTGTTGTATTCGTTTTATCTTTGACTTGCGACGGGACACTCATATCACAACTTTTAGACGACAACTTGGCTGGATCACAGTACGATCAAGACGTCTTTACTTTCTTGGTATTGCTATGTTCAGGGTTATCCGTCAAAGTACACCAGCTTACATACAACAATTATTTATACGAACAGCAGCTCCAGTTGAACGACCCTCAAGGCAACCTCGATCAAGCTTTGTAACCCCTTCTCACCGTACTGCAACTTACCATGAAAGGTTTTCGCTATCTGGCATTTATTTCTGGAACTCGTTACCATCCAATATTACTACTTCGCCGAGTTTAGAAGTTTTTAAGAATCGTATCTATACTTATTTATTCAACTATGTAGATACATGTCAGGGTTAAAAACCACTAAAGAGCTAAATAGCTCTTCACCTGTACTTATTTTAGTTTTTACTTATATTTTTTTCTTTTTGGTACATCGGTAGTTTAGATTGTTTTTTATTGCGTATCTTAGTTTATATTTTTATTTTATTTTGTATTCTAATTATATTATTTTTTATTATATATTTAATCTTACCCTTAGTCCTAATTTACTTTTGTATGTGTCATTTTGCCAAAGGCTTGCCAAGGCATAATAAACCAATCAATCAATCAATCAATCAATCAATCAATCAATCAATCAATCAATCAATCTCTCTCTCTCTCTCTCTCTCTCTCTCTCTCTCTCTCTCTCTCTCTCTCCTCCCTCTCACCCTCTCTATTTCTCTCTCTCTCTCTATCCCTCCCTCCCTCCCTCTCGAATTCATGTTCCAAATCAAAATCATGTTTTGAAAATTCATTTGAAAATTGCGATAAATATTTAGCCGGCTTAGCCATGGCTGATCTATTAGCCATGAGGAGGACACAGGACAAGTAAGGAGCCATAATAGGTCAGAGGCTGCAATGATATAATGAACCCTGGTCTTATTAATTCTAATCTAACAGCTTCAATAAAAATTAAAGCACACGTTTTGCTTATAGCTTACATACCGGCTTCATTTTCCATTAATGTCGCGTGCTCATGTATGTGATGAGCTTGGAAAATTGAAATAGCTATTGTATATCTCGGGAATACGTTGATTGATATTCCTAAAACTTTGTGCATCGGGTTACAACCCCCGCCGGTTTTCTGCAATTTTTTTTAAAGTCGCTAACGGGCGTCTAATTTTAAGACAGTTTGAATTTTTCGAAAAAAGTGTATTTTTACCAGAATTGGCTGAGGGTCAAAGTTATTCGGTATTATGTTTAGTAAGACTCGATCAAAGTATTCAGGTTTTATGAAATTATGCATTTTTTTTGGATAAAATAATAATTTTTTATTTACTTTTTCAGAAAACTATTTTTGCCCCAACTTTCATAAATTTTCACCTATCAAACTAAAACTTGGCATACAAATTGGCTAGGAGATAAGTATACTTGATCTTGAGTTTGTTGAGAATCGATTGTAGGGTTTAAGCTTTCAGAAATTTGCAATTTTACTAAATTTTGTATTCCATTACAAATTTCAGTACAAACCAGAATTGAGATAACCATTACCCGTCAAGAAGAATCTGTAAGTGTACGAGAATCAAGAAGAGGAAATGTGCAAGTCTCAAATTTGCACGTTTCTTGTTTCCTTATAGAGAAAGCTTTGCTTTATTTAGATAGGTAGAAAAGTAAAATAAGGAGTTAGTTGTTTCGTCGTCCCATGGTGACAGAATGACAGCCCAAGATAAGTTAATAAAAAGTATGTAAAGAAAAATAAATCTTACCAAGCCCTGTGATAAGCTGGTGAGATTCGACGGAGGAAGACCTCAACGCCACAGGGTCATCAGGATCATCCGAGTCTTTTCTATCTAAGCAGTATTCAATAACACTCATATTGCTTTCCTTTATAAATCGTTCTGTGTCGATATATTCCGCTGTTGTGTCTGTAAGTAATCATACTATTAATTTGGCGGAGAGGTGGCAAATGAATAAGAAGACAACTAAATCTGTACACATGCCTATATTTGAGACGTTTGTTGTTAACTATCTGAAATGTTTCAAATACATATTGTAAATAGATGATATAATTAAATATTTTGATGTCGTTCAATCAACGTTTGAAATAAACATTGTTAAAAACCTGTCCAAAGAGTACCAAACTATATGGTATTCGCGAAAGTTTTAGAAATTAATTAATTCTGATCTCCCTAGGTGATGTAGGATGCAGTTTGGAATTTTATTCAAAAAGGAGTTCGTGCACAGAGTTGAAGCTTTAGACGTTTAGTGGCTTTAAACTTTTCATTTTGTTTTAAGACGAGACCTCAGGTTTGGATTTATTTATCGCATTTCTCTGTGGAAAACGATCGTTTTGTTGCCTTTTATCATCCGTCCTCGTTGTACAGGAGATAAGGATACTTGATTATTGAATTTGAAATTTGCACGTAAGGTGGACGTCTACTTTACCGATCGTTGCTAGATGGTCTTTTTATCCGCGATTGATCTAACTCCGCTTTTGCGTGGATATTGAATTTTCAAGTAAGAGTGTACTGAACGAGGCTCGAGTTTTAACTTCGTGGAGATGTCATGGTTTTGTTGATTTTAATGAAGAATCTAAATTCATACAGTGAGCCGATGTCCCTGTGCGGAGCTTAACAGTCAATTTCGAGTTAATCTCATTTTGTGTCGCGGAACAGCTTGGCCCCGCCTCCGTGACTCGATTCTGACCTCTGATAGGTTTGCGCCTGTGTGTCCTCATGTGTGGTTTCATTTATTGGTAAGTCGTGGAATTTACCTCGACACATTAGTATAATCATCGGACGTTGCCATATTTTATTTTATCTACTCATTCCTTTTCGATCAATTAGGAATATTATCGTTCTTAAATAATTTCTCTGTGGAATTTATCTGAGGAATTTACTTCGCTCGTATTGCGGGCATAGGATAGCGATTCGTTATTATCGTCGAGTGGGTCGGAGCTGGTCAGTAGGCTTACTCGACTGTTTACGTTCTTTGTTATTGTTTGTATTTCTTTTTCCTACGCTACGAGCTATCTGTTCACGGTACCATACGGGATTCGCCATGTTTCGACGACATGCGCCCCGCGTTCCGGGTACTGTAGCTTTACATTTTGCAGTTTTAAAGCGCTATTCGTTAACCTTAAGGGATTATCGATTAGGTCTTTTAACTGAAATTATGCCGCCGTATTAGCCTACGCAAGGGTTTGTCGACCACTGGTCCATCAGGATAGATGATCATTGGAGGCGCACGCAACCGTATACTACATGCGGAAATCTAGGAAATGGGGAAGCCACATACTGTGCTGAGGGACCTTCTATTCCGAAAAGAATCCTATTAAATAAGTTAGATGAAACTGACGACCACGACGCAATGCGTGGGAACCAGAGACTTCAAACGAATTCTAACAATTTTGATAAAATAATATTTTTTAAATATGATGGGTATGCTGCTGGACAATACAACATTAGATTTCATGAGTTTTGGTATTAGATAAGAGTGACGAGGTGCGTCGCATCGTGTCTTATGTACCTTTTGGTCGTTTTCCTGAGGGGGTGACTGGGAAAGTCACGTGATGTTTCTCTCAATTCAATTCGTCGGTGAGAGAGGTACGGGATGGTATGCCGGTGTAACGCTTGCTTTCGAATTGTATGATTTGGCTATCTTGGCAAAGCGTTGTGGATTGAAACGAGGTTGTTTCCAAGTTTTAATTGTACTATGTGTGCTTATTTTATATGTGAGCTAGGTTCATTATGTTATTTGTTGTTTTTTAATGGACCTATTCGTGTTTGATTTATTTTGCGGATATCATTGGATTAGAGCTAATTTTCGTGTTTTTGAATATATTTTTTTGTAAAAAATTGTCTTTTTGGTGTTCTTTGTTTACTTTTAATTGTTTTCGCGTGTTATTGATTGTAAATGATGGCCTCGTGGTGGCTGTGTCAAGTGGTTTATTTTATGTCTCGCTTCTATGTGATAATTGTCTCTTTGCCTTTGTTTTAAACATTTTATACTTGGTGACTCAGTGAGGGTAACCTGCGAGTGGTTTCATGTGAAGTTGCCCAGAAGCTTTTTGATTCGTTCTCTTTTGTGGAACTGTAAGAATTCGACGATTTTAGGTAGTCCTGCCCCTTGTCTACTTGGGCCGAGGTCGTAGCGGGCCGACCCAGTGTTTCACGTAGGGTTAGCATGCGGAGGCGGGGCTTGCTACATCGCTCGTCTGAATCGCTGGGGTGGTACTCCTTATGGAAAGTCTACCTCTCGGGTAGTACTGTCCACCTAAGTGTGGGTACTTCGTAGCTACTGCGCGTCAAGCCGACTTTTAATTCCTGGTCGCCTGGTAATGCGGAAGTCTGTTCGCGATTTTAATTGTTGTTTTGTGATAATAATCTATCAATTTTTGAGAGGATTATTGCTTGAACCGATCTCGACGAGTATATGTGATAATATGATTTGATTTTGATTTCAATTATGTTATTCTGTGTTTTCTATGTATCTCTGGTTTATCACCTCTATCGTCGAAGTCGGTCTTGTCGATTTATAGCAGAATGTGCTGATCACGATTCGTTATAATACACTATTATCTAAACAACGATGGATTTTTCAAATTTGTCGGATTAGATTAATATGCGTAATACGATGTACTTCACAAATAGATTATATAGAAAACCAAACTATTGTTATTACCATCTTTCGATCGTTTCCCTTTCTGCAACTTTTGATCGTCTAATTGTTTGTCAATTTCGCTCTGCAGATCGTTCAGTTCATTGTCTATGTTTTCCAGCTGAAAACAGATTATTAAGAAATTTAAGTCAGCCATTAAACGACTGAAATACGTACGGAAAAAATTACGGGAACTAATGATTAACACGTAAGGCTAACTGGATTAAGTTACAGGATTCTTGTTACAGGAACGAATGGTTTTGTTTTATGATTAATTTTGAAAGTATCATTAGTATTATACGAATAAACAGTGATCTTTAACACATAATTCATATTATTTTCCTATTAATTTAGCATGCGGGAAGAAAAATCTTCCATTCATTGGAATGCGTATCCGCTTTAAAATAACGCAAGATAATACACAATGAATAAAACATTGGCATATACGCAAGAAAAATCCAAAATGATGTAATCTTTATCTACGCACACTGTAACGTGGCGAAATATCAGGCCCTCATACGCTGCGTCCTCCTCGCACGATGGCTTCGAGCACGATCTCGCAGGGTCCCGGTAGGATTACGTAGGACGATATTTAATAATTTTTTTTTGCACTTTATTTTTTTTTATTATACGATCGGACGGACCGAGAAAGCGAGTGAAGGAGAAAGGGAAAGAACACATCGTATACGCCGATTTTGGTCAGCTACGGGACCTTGCATCGCTGCGTGCCGCGTGGGAAGATGCACCCTTTTTCCGCTTTCCACTGTCGGGACTTAGAGCAGTCTCACTCAACAATCGTCTGCGGTGCCTATCAAGAACGATCTACCTGTCGAACTGAGCTACACATATTTATTTCTTATTTTTATTTATGCGTTGTCCAGCTGAGGCGCTAGTCGCGTTCATCTAGCTACAGCGATTCCCCCAATTAACCGAGTTTGGCTCGTTTGGCAGATCCTCAGGGCTTTTTCCCGGTTACCGTCGAGCGAGAAAGACTTAGTAGCGAATATTATATCGTCTCTCTTGATCGTTGGTTTTGGCGCATCTACCACCACCTATCGCTTGTATCAGAGGACTTGGTTTGGAAGATCGTATCACTAACTAAATCGAGAGGAGAATTTTTCAAGGCGATTTTGGGTTTACAAAAGATTGACGAAGAACATCGCAGCAGCATCGTCCCGGTGAGTTTTCATACTCTCCACGGTCTTTCGTCATTTTTACTTGCTGATTTATATGATAATTAGAGCTTGGTCGTACCTGTATACCGTATTATTCGTATCGGGACAGACTGCGTCTATTTAAATGTAACATTGAGATCATTTTGCAGTCAAAGCCGGGAATAAGTCACTCCGTATTTTCTGGTACTTTTCGTTCGTTTATTATGAAGGCGCGCGCGCGTTAGTACGTCATCTCGTTGTGTGTTTCATGTGAGAGGGATTGTCACGTTATAGACCGCGTTGCGTATTGTTCAGCTTAATTCAGATTTATTTGTTTTATATGTTTATTTGACATATTTATTTCTTGTTTTTATTTGTTGGACTTCGCCTTATTATTGTCGGAAGCCTGTGCAGTGCGTGTTCGTCCATCGTCTCGTATTTTGTACGTTGATGCGAGGGATTTGAATGGCCCGGGGCGTATTTCGCATAGTTCAATTGTCCAGTTCATTTTATTATAATTTAGTTGACTATTATCGGTCCGTCATCGGTGAATTATTTATTTATTATTATTATTTTTTTACTTTGGTTATTTGATTATTATTATTTTATATTTATTTATTTTATTTGTAATTGATGGTTGAACAGAGATTCGTGATTTTATCCTACGACATCGGGAGTTGAGACAATGGAACGATTAGAAGCTTCGCGTACGTGACCTTCCGGCGTCACGTGGTTGTCGAGTTGTTTTGTGGATGGGATTGACCCGGCGTAGGCGGTATCGCAAGCTAAATTTTCGAGGAGACTTAGGATTTGACTTTGTTTGACTTTATGTTGTTTGTGCTGACCGTTCATTGGAATTCCTTTCGACACGAGTTGATTCGAACCGTCAGGGATCGATTGAGCTTTAAGCTACGCATGAGAGTGTGAGAGGAGGAGTGAGTGCTGTGATAGCTTGCACTACCGAAAGAATTGAGCTTACAAATTGTTAAAAACCAGAGCTAATTTACGGGATATTTTCTTTATATTTTTGTTTGTTTTTTTTTTGTTGAGAAATCAGTAGTCGTTTTAAATAAATAAATAATCTGCCCTAGTAGCATTTGTGAATCCCGTATCTGTGTTGTTGTCTGAGATTATTTATCGATTTATATATAGACCTATTTATTGACTTGATTTATTAATTTTATTTATTGGTTTCGTTTATTGAATTTATTAATTATTACCTCGACAGTCCAAACCACCCACTCTACCTCGAACAGTTGTAGCTAGTCTGGGCTTCAGCCTGGTCACAAACATGGTTATTTTTCCTCTCGGTGCATAAACACCTGGCACCTAGCTCGAAAGGGCAAAAATACAGGGAGGAAAAGTAATCAGACCAGCTATAGGTAACGCGTGGTAAGTTGGGGCGAAATTAACATTACAACACATAGGATTACCGATATAATCGGGAAACGAGGGTTTAACGTACGGGAATGTAAACCAATGTTATTCTTTTAGTGCTTCCAAAGCATTCTGTACTGTAACATAGTTACACCCACTAGCCTACTTTATTATTTCGGAAGCACCGAGCATTGCGGGCACCGAACCCGGAATTTAAGAAAAACTAGCTACGTCACAGCTCAGGAATTCTCTCGCTGGCCTCGTTTGACGGCGAAGGGAAGACGGGTGGCGCAACAGCGGTAGCCCGCAAAATTTTTAAAACTCGTTAGATTTAAAAATTGAAGCCGATAATGACGTAGAGGGGTACCAGACAGGGGAAAAGGCTATAAAAGAGCCTGCGCGAAGGAAAAAGCTCTCTTACTCTTCTGGCCCAGGTTACCAAGTCGAAAGCGATTAAACAAACAAAGTTGTGCATTTTTCTTGAGTTATAAAAATTTATTCATACTCGTATTTGAGTGGAATACGTGATTTTGCAAGATAAAAATAATCGTATCAGTGAGCGTGTAACAGCGAAAACGACAGAAAAGAAAGGACAGGCGAGTCATTAAAATAATATAGAAATTCTTAGTGACATCTTGAGTAAACTGACATTGATCTAGTATTTAAGTATAGTATTTAAGCAATTAGAACTAAAGCGCGTGGTATTTAAACCAGTGGATAGGCTAGGATTGTATACGCTTGTCGATTTAAAGAAGATAGCAGTGAAGTGAAACGAATGATAGATAGAGAAATCTATAGGTGTGGTCGAGACATCAGCTGTAAGAGCAAGTGCCACGCGGTTGGCCGTGTATGTGTGTGCATCGAGTGAACGGCTCACTACTAACGCACAAAAAAATAACACCCTACCGAGTCTAGTGTACCAAGAGCCTATGTGAACGAAATAGCCGAAAAGAATTGTAAAAATAATCGTAGGAATTACAAAATTTAAATGAATTGTACTGGTTATCGGTACCAGGAAACCGAACGTTAACATTCTGTTCTTAATTGATTGCTCCAGAGTGATAAATCTAAGCGACAATGTAATTGACCAAGTATGACGGAAAATATCTGGCAGTTCGCAACCCAGTTAGAGTCAGCGCCACCTAGATCCCTGCGTTATCGATTTCGGAAAGATCTCTAACATTCGAATCTTTAATTATTTTTTGTCAACTCTGCTTGCCTCACCATTCATTAAGAATTAATGAGGCAACCAGACCTGACGATTTTTAACTTCTAAAAAAATCGTGAAAAAATATTGCCACAGCCCGGGTTCGAACCGGGAACTCCAGAATTCTAGCCTGGTACGTTACCAATTACGCCACCGCGGCTCTAGCAACATTAATTCACTTAATTGATTGCATAAATAAACCCTATTCTCACCTACCCAGAAGTCTAAAATTAATTACACCTGTGATCGAGCTCGAATTTCCCCTGGGAAAATAAATTTAATGTCAACGATAAAAATTACCGTTACAGTACATTCTGTAATCTTTTAATTCATGTTACGTTATGTTGAATTGTATCAAGCTGTCATGACACATAAAATTGCGAACACTCTACCAACTTATCTGGCTGCCTTTATCGGGTCACTTCAGCCTGTCATCGTAGATTAGAAGTATATCTTATGTTGTTATTTCTAATCTGTTTCTGGTTGTCCTTCATTTTTCCGTTAATTTACGCTTACGATCGGAGGAATACTGACTACTGAAGATTTCTGAGGAGGGTCCCAACCAAAGGACCGAAACGTAAAAAGAGGAGTAGAAAATTATTAAGATCGTTCATTGCTGAAGCTTCCCTATACCTATATAATTTAACAGCTACATTTCCTAGATTCTTGTTTATGGACGTGGAAGAACTATAACCGCGCGTGTAAGATATGTAAAACATTATCCAAATAACTCTATCGTTAACATATTGTTGAAAATATGGGTTAAACATATTATAAGTCGTATATAAAAAATGTGGGTAGGTGCCACATGAGCAGGTCTAAATACCTTTTGGATCTGTATTTATAGTATATATTTTAGTTAGTCCAACAAGGAAATACTTTGCTCATCAATCAAGGTATAATATATATACCTTTTGGAGGCGTTCTCTATCCTTTTTTCGTGCTGCTTTGAAAGCCGGTGGATCTTGTTCCTCTTCGAGATCAACCGTCATAAATTCGTCTAATGTTAGTGCACTAGATGGTGTATCGCCAAATTCAATTAACCTGGAAAAATATTTGGTTCTTATTATCAATCTATGATTATATAAATTGCGACGTGGTGGAATATTCTATACATGAACACGATTCTGATTAAATGTGATAAGCGGCCTTTGTTAATTAACAAAGGTAATAACTACTAGGCTATCGAGTGGTGGCATATTCCCTCCCCGAGCTCCTATTTCTGAGTTAGCTCCAACTTCTTCAGGCAGATTTGCCTGTAGTACACGTGCTTCTAATGTCGCTAATGCAGTCCCAACCCGTTGTACCCCCTTCTCACATCAGATTGTATTGTATCGGTTTATTCGAATTTTCGAGTCAGACTTATTGTTAGTAAGAGACGAAGTCTACTTTGGCAGCGAAGTTTGTAATGTGGTGGAATATTCTATACTATTCTGCTGAAAAAGCAGGCATAAGGACTGGACGATGGCCTCCGGAATGGTGACTCCGAACAGGGTTTGGTGGGCCGTGACGGGGTTCGAGCCGTACAAGACGGCAGGACACGATGGCATTTTTCCAGCACTATTACAGCAGGAATTAAAGATACTCCTGCTGCCTATTACAAAGGTACTTAGGGCCTGCGTGGCCCTGGGGTACATACCGCTATCAGACACGAACTGGAACCCCACCATCATTAGGTGGATACGGAATATACTCTCGAGCCGCCTACTCACGGTGAACAGGGGTGAAGAGACCTTGAGGGTAACCGTCGGGCGGGGATGTCCGCAGGAGGGGTTTTTTCCCCACTCCAGTGGTGCCCAGTCATCGACGAGATCCTACACTATCTGGGTAGTGCAGGGATATATACACAGGGATATGCGGATGACCTGGCGGTAGCGTCCGGGTGAAGGACGTTAGTACGGCCATAGAACTGGTGCAAGACGCACTGAATCTGGTTAACAGATGGTGCAGAAGGGTCGGGCTGAGTATCAACCCGGAGAAAACTGAGGTCGTCTACTTCACGCACAAACGTCAGTTGGACCGGTGGAAGGACCTGACCTACCGGGAAAAAAGAATTACACCCGAGAATTCGGTGAAGCACTTAGGAGTTATCCTGGACGCTAAGCTAAACTAGGGTTGCAGATGCAGAGGATAAAGGACAAATCATGTGCCCAATTTTGAACCACGAGGCGCGCTTACTGTGCCACGTGGGGACTAAACCCCAGGATCATGCAGTGGATTTTAACAGTGGTGATTAAAATGGCCATACCTTACGGGGTCGTGGTGTGGTGGGAGAGGACTCGACTGAAGACAGCAAGAGATACTCTCAACCACATACAAAGACTAGCAGGTAAGAGCACTACGGGGGCAAAGAGAACCACTCTTAGCCTCACACTAGACAGTGGTAAATATATGCGTCAATGTTTTGACCAAATGTTAAGATGAAATATTTTTGGCAGATCACAACCCGGGTTGAGTCAGCGCCACCTGGATTCCTGTGTACTGTAACTTCATGAAACACATGCACACGCTGGGTAAAGCAGAGACCAGTGTGTATAAGAATTATGGGGAGAACGATGAGACGCCCATCCACGTGATATGTGACTGTCTGGCGCTAGTCGGGAAAAGACTTCGACACTTGGGTGCATCAGTGATGGATCCCAAGGACGTGACTGCCTTCCCTTTGACTGGACTGCTGTCTCTAATAAGGGGCGGGCTGGCATAGGAAAAGGGAGTAGGGAAATGCAAGGGAGCACAATGGGCTTGAGGTCTAAGTGTAAATTTCAGAAACTATTGCCCCAGCTTTATTATAGCTATTATAGTTGTTGTTGTTGTTGTCGTTGTCATTGTCGTTGTCGTTGTCGTTGTCGTTGTCGTTGTTGTTATTGATGCTGCTTCCATCTGATAGAGTGCATCCGAATAAATAAAGGTAGAACATAGGAAAATAGGAATATAAAAAGAGAAAATCATATTTTTGAGGTGCGTGGTTTCTTGAAACCAAGGAAAACGGTCGAGAATGATGTACCTTATTAATTTCTTATTTTGTCATGTAGCGCTATACTATCGATCTTATGGCTATCAAGCTCGAGGTCAGTTTGGACAGAAGGAGGACGGTGATCATAACGGCATCGGCCTATATGCCCCTCGATACCCCGGTACCATCACTACCAGTGGAAATCGCGGGTCTTGTGGAGGACTGCAGGAGTAAGGGACGAGAGCTCATCATCGGATGTGATACCAATTCTCACCACATAGTGTGGGGTAGCACGAAAATCAATCCACGGCGTGAGTCTCTATTGGAATACCTGGCCCGAACAGGGCTGCAGATTATTAATGCGATTTTCGCACAGGTACGGTGGCGAAGGGATGCTAATAATAAGTATGACCTCGCAATGGGGATACTAAGAAACTCTGTCATGCAACCCTACGAGAACAACGGTATGCAAAAACCAGCGAACAGAGATAAAAAAAACCCTGGTGGAACCTTCGACTGCAGAAACTGCAGGCAGTCGACAGGAAATCATGGAATGTTCCGAAGGCAAGGGGAAGTCCCTGGAACCGGGAGAACCACAAAAGAAACCAGAAAGCATATAAGGATGCCATCAGAATTTCCAAGAGAGAATCGTGACAGAAGTACTGTCAAGAAATTGAAAGTGTTCCCGAAGCCACAAGGGTACAACGCGTGCGCGGGAAGGACCCGATGTCCACGTGCGGCTCACTAAAAAGGTCGATGGATGAGTTCACCGACTCCTGGAGGGAAGAACTAGAGGTCATGCTGACGAGGCATTTTCCCGGTTATGTCACTATAGATGACTAGACAGATTGGACATATCCTCGGTGTAGACACGGGAATATAAACTCGGGGCCCGACATTTCGAGGGATAGCTATCAGACCCACCGATAAAGTACAGCACTTGGGAGTTCTCCGAAATGCTAAGCTAAACTGCGGTCTCCTGTAAGCCACGCGAAGGGATTGTGTGTGACGTGGGGCCTGAAACCCAAGATAATGCACTGGATATATGCATCAGTGATCAAAGTAGCGGCACCATACGGGGCCGTGATATAGTAGAGCAGGGCCAGGCTGAAAACAGCAAAAGATTTTTTCACACACATCCAGAGACTGGCGAACAGAGGCACTACAAGTGCCATGAAGACCACTCCCAGTAAAGCGCTAGAGACCCTGATAAACTAACTGCCACTCTATACGGTGATATAGAAAACAGCAGCAATGCCATCTTACAGGCTGATGAGGGCGGCTCAATGGCAAGGAGAGCTGACACAAAAGAGCGACACAAATATTGTAGGAACGTTTAAAGAGACAAGCCTTGCATCATTCATGAAGCATCACTGGGCCTCAGTTAGATACCGATTCTATAACAACAACAAGATCGTATACCTAGAACGAGCAACCTGGACAGAACGAAACGGAACTGCAACACGGCCAGAAACTGCCCCAAAACGTGCCTTAATGGCTGCCCAAGTGGAAACTTGAGTTTAACGACTTTCAAGTAATTGAGAAATTTAAAGTACTCTAAAATCTCATTGCGTTAATATATTGTGATGAAGTCGCAGCCAATAACGTGCTGCGCAATTGATATCACAAATTTCGGCGTAAGTGTAAAAATTCCTTCAACGATATAATTCAAAAGCCTTCGTCAATTTTGACTAAACGTGATACCCAACATCTCTGAACGATATTGCGTAAGTGTATAAAATTGTATATTGTGTCGTCTAATATCTCGAAAATAAAAAAAGTTAAAACTTGAAACATTCAAACTCTAATAAGACTTGAACCCTTCTACCGATCTTCACAAAATTACATCCTTAGCGCCCCTAAATGATGTATCGTTACTATCGAAAATTTGAGTTCCAGTGGGAAAATTGAACATGAGTTAGAGCGAGAGCGTCAATTTTTAGAAATTTTCCAAATTTCCATACAATCCGAACTTCTTTACCGATTTCGACTAAATTCTGTACCTTCAAATCGTTACTTTATTTATGAAGTCTGATCAAGTGCGATTCACAAAAATTTGCGGAAATTAGAGATTCCCTCCTTTTAAAAATTAAGAACGCCAACCAGTCTGAACGTCAGCACACTTTTTATAATCTGTGCATTCTTTCCTTTCATACATTATTAAGAAAGCAAATTGACGGTGTTATAGACTCAGAATCAGAAAACAATAGATTTTCCATTTACAGTTTCATTGTTACCACATTTTGGTGACGTTCTCGTATTACGTTCCATGCGTGGTCTTCTAAATTCTTCGAGCACCGTATTCGGCATGTGGGCACGAATTAATACTACCTTTGTCCCCCGGGTTTACCTGCGATGTCAAGAGCTTACTTACCAGTCTTTTCATTTCTTCTCTGGAACACGGCGCGCACGAGTCATTTAAGACTGTTTCGATACGGGTTCTGGACAGGAAACAGTTCGGCGGAAAACAATACTTCCCTCCTCGCTTCACTTGAGAATGGGATCATCATTGCCAGGCAAAGCGAGAAGGAGAGATTATACTTAGCACTGGAATAAAGTACTGACAAGGAGAGGCCGCCTACTCGTCATCAAAGATTTCGCTCAAATTTATAGCATATGTAGGGCTTGGCTAGAAATGAAAGTACCCAAAGTGGGAACTCCAGATGGCCAAGCGTTTAGAAAATAAAATTTTTGACGCGGCTCTGGCACCGTAAAAGCCATTTATGTTAGTATGTTTGCCAAGCAGCGGTTGGCGTAGTGGTAAGAGCTCTGACTCGTAATGCGATGATCGCAAGTTCGACTCCCCGTGCGGAGACTTTTTTTCTCTAGATCTTTCCCAATTTTTATAATATTCATGTCGCAATTAAGAGAAGTGATAAATAATTTATTTTATTTATTTATTTATACGCAAACGGCAAAGATAAGGGAAAAAATTGAGATTGCGGACTTTTCAACAAGGGATTGTAATTAAAGCGCATACGAAAAGACTTTGTACATAAAAATTCAAACTTTTATTCTTTTACATTCGATGATTTACATTTGTCGGGGTGATATTCATCGTAGAAACAGGGGAAACAGTAATTATTTCTGCATCTAACACACGTTGTAAACGCTGCATTTTTACAATTACAATGTTGATTCAACGTTTCCATAGAAAAACAAACTTGATTTACATTCATAAAACATTCTCTCTCATCATTAAATTCTGAATTTATGCGACAATTCCCGACCACTTGTTAAGATGGAAATTTCGGTAAATCGCAACTCGGGGTGTGAGTCAGCGTTACCTAGATTCCTGCGTTATCGATCTTTCTTGGTCGAAAGATCTCAAACAATCGAATCCCTAATTTTTGTCAACTCTGATTGCCTCACTCATTCGTTAAGAATTAATGAAGCAACCACAATTGACGGTTTTTAATTTCTAAAGAAATCGTGAAAAAATATCACCACAGCCCGGGATAGAACCGGGAACTCCAGAATTCTAGCCTGGTACGTTACCAATTACGCCACCGTGGCTTTGGTGACATCAATTCACGATCTCTATTTTAATATCAGTAATCAAGCAACTTATTAATCAATCGGTCGTGTATATGTTATTATTAAATTCTGAATTTATGCGACAATTCCCGACCGGGCTGTGATGATATTTTTTCACGATTTCTTTAGAAATTAAAAACCGTCAATTGTGGTTGCTTCATTAATTCTTAACGAATGAGTGAGGCAATCAGAGTTGACAAAAATTAGGGATTCGATTGTTTGAGATCTTTCGACCAAGAAATATCGATAACGCAGGAATCTAGGTAAAGCTGACTCACACCCCGAGTTGCGATTTACCGAAATTTCCATCTTAACAAGTGGTCGGGAATTGTCGCATAAATTCAGAATTTAATAATAATATATACACGACCGATTGATTTATAAGTTGTTATTCTCCCTCATCGCAAAGTTTAGCAGCGAACCACGCGTAACGTAACATGTCACCGAATATTGACGGGGATAGTTGATGATGAACGTTCGATTGTAAAATAAATTTTATTGTGAAACGAGTATTTCTGTTTGAATAAGTCTAGAAAGTTCGCAACTCCAAATTTTTCACGATTATGCGCTTATCAAAAAATGACGTCCTATATCTCTGCCTTTTATGTATAAATAAATAAATTTAATAAATTATTTATCACTTCGCTTAATTGCGACATGAATATAATAAAAATTGGGAAAGAACTAGAAAAAAAAAGTCTCCGCACGGGGAGTCAAACCTGCGACCATCGCATTACAAGTCCGAGCTCTTACCACTACGCCAACCAATGCTTGGCAAATATATTTACTAACATAAATGGCTTTTAGGGTGCCAGATCCGCGTAAAAAATTTTATTTTCTAAACGCTTGGCCATCTGGAGTTCCCGTTTTGGGTACTTTTATTTCTAGCCAAGCCCTATATATGCTATAAAGTTGAGCGAAATCCGTGTTGACGAGTAGGCGGCCTCTCCTTGTGAGACCAATGTAAACTACCCTCTTCTTTTCCTGGCCAAACATCATGAATTCCCGGACCGGCAAATATGAAGGTGGTCTTCCCTTGATATTTGGAGTCCTAACTCCGAGAGAAGCTCCACGTAAGTGCATTGTACAGTATCCGGTGAATCTTCGGAGAATAGTTCCTGTTTCCCAGACACTATATCGCAAGCCATACGAAATGCCGAGAGTGGGATACGTCGCATGTTATTTCCTCGCGTAGTTTAAGTGTATTTTTAATCTTGCGAAGACAATTTTTCGCTATATATAAATTACGGTTTGTCGGAAGGATACCTGCCACATATCGGGGCACGGAACGGCCTTTTCAGAGGAAATGTCGTCGCCAGTCAAAAAATGGTATATGCCACGTCCTGGCTGTAAATACTCAAGAAAAGGATGTAGAAATACCTATCTTACCGGTGGAGCTGCAGCCGTTTGAGTGCTGCCACTCTGAGTTGGGCTACGTATCGGACGATTGCGAATCCGTACCCAGCGAGGCGTCATCACCGATAGATCAATTGGGAGCAGCATTGGGGGCCCTACGCCTCGAAGGCATTAGTGAACTGAAAAAGAACCACATATATCGGCTTGTTGAGGAGCTGCCTGACGATTTAAATTATGAGGGGGTAATCTGCCTTGTACAAACCGCGTTTCTCATCGTATACCCACGGTGCACGAACTATCGATCAACACCCGACAATATCGTTTTCCCATAATACACCGGAAAGAAATCGAGACTCAAGTAAGGAAAAAACTCAATAACCCGGTAATTGACAATTCACAAGCTCCGTACAATATAATTGTGTGGATAGCTCCGCAGAAGGCAGATTCTCAAGGTTGGCCTCGGATGCGTATGGTGATCGATTTTCGTAAACTCAACGAGAAGACGATTATTGGCGCAGATCCTCTGTCGAATATAATAGATTTTTTTAATCAGCTGGGAGAGGTACAATACTTATCAACCTATGATTTGGTGAGTGATTCCAGCAGTTTCGCACCCGCAGGACCAGATGAGAAACGCGTTTTCGAAGCTTAACCCCTTGCACTACGCTGAAATTCGGAACAAGCCGTGCCTAACTTCAGACGTTCTTGTTTAGCCCGAGATTAAGACCACGAGTACGGCTCGTGATATTCATGTTTGGACCGAAATATCAATTACGAGCCATACTCGTGATATTCACGGTTGACATGAAATTAAACAACGAGCCTGACTCGTGATATTCAAGTTTGGCCTAAAATTTTCATCACGAGTCAGACTGGTGAAAATAGTGCAAGGGGTTAACGGACACTACGAATATATTAGTATGATGGAGGCCATTAAGAATGCGCCCGCAAGTGTCCAGCGTCTCATGCATAATGTGCTGTGGGGCGTGCAAGATACGGATTTATTTGTGTACCTGGACGACATCGTAGTCTTTGCTAGGACGCTGGAAGAACATAGAAATAAAGTACCTTATGAGCCGATTGGACGAAGCAAACCTCGTGCGTGAACCAGATAAGTAGAGATTCTTAAAAAAAGAAGTCGGTTATTTGGGTCACACAATCGATCGCGACGGGTTGATACCCGATGCAAAGAAATTAATGGCTGTAAAAAAGTTTCTGCCGCCGAAAAATTAAAAAAAGGTTCGATATACGGAGAAACAGAGAAAATGGCCAAGGGTGAATGCAGTGGCAGCAGCATTCCAACAGTAGTAGACAGTACGTCGACAAAGAGAGAGAACACTCCACGCAGACCCAGAGTCAAGCAACGACAATGATGGCAGGCGAACACCGGGTATACCAAGGCAAACACTGGGTGCACTAAGGCATACATTGGGTACACTAAGGATACATACGCTCGCGATAACTGAAACAACGTGAAATTCAAAAGAGGATCGCGCGGTTTCTAGGAAAAAGATGCAGCGAGTATACTACCTCCAGCCAGACGATTATCGCGGACTGTGGCTTCGAGATACGGGGCAGCGAGGTGTGTGAAAGTCACGCCCCTATGCAAGGCTGAGCTCGTTCTCGAAGTTAGAGCAGTCGCGGTAAATCATTGGTTCCACGTAGTGCCAGACGACGTGCCACTAAGCGTGAAAGGGCTGCCAGGAATCGAATTTATAAAGAAGCACAAATAGGACACCCTCATCCGGGACAGCTTCAAGATGTATGGCCATAACATACCACTGGTCGACGGCGGGACGAAGATAAAACTTCCTTCGGGAAACTGGTCTAACACGGATTCCGCAAAGGGGAACAAATCCGTCGGGCTGCTCACGAGGAGCGAGATCAGCCGCGGCAGCATACCGGGATGCAGTATCACACGGTCAAAGAACAATACCTGCGTAGCGGGTATAAACATTTTTAAGCACGAGGTAAAAGTGCAACAACCGACGGTGATACTCGGGCCATCGGAGATAGTGAAGGCCGTACGTAGCAGCCCGCAGAGAGCACGAGGTGGAAGATCAAACGTCTCGAGCAATGACATCAGGAGTTCGACTTGGCCGCTCAGCAGCGAAAAGCGAGCAACTCGCGCAGAAATAATGTGCGAATATAAGGGTGTATTCTATCTACGAGGGAACAAGCAAAGCGCACGCACATGGTTCAGCATCGATTTCGAGAAACAAAATATACTTAATTTTGATAAAATTAAGTCAATATGGACACTCTATGCAGTTGATGCACACATGTTTATTGATACCTCAATTTCTGCAATTACGGCTAAAGGTGTGGCAAGACAATATTAATATTTTTGCAAAAACATAATATTTCATTGGTTACCGATGCGATATTATATGTTCGAGAAGACAGGTGGTAGAGGTGTAGTGGACTTTAATATATCGAAATAAAGTTTAGTAGCGATACACAGATGTTTACAAATCATAGCATTTTATTGCACAACAGCAAATGCAATGAACGTATTAATAATGACATAAGAAGAAGAAAGAAAATGTTCATATTCACAAAAAAACAAGTTATAAAAAGAGCTGTACCGACACTTCACATGACTATAAATCGGCAAAGACAAGGTGAAGCAAATTGTCGGGTGTGCAAATGCCACGCGGTCACGCCAGTCACGCCCAAGCATGAAACACCACGAGGTGAGACCGATTTATGCAGATGCACCAGATTCATTGTATGCTTAGCTATTCTTTGAGACTGGTTAAATACGATTTGAGCACTGGAAACTGAGCAATGAGCACATAACCTGCACGAGGTGAGACGTACCGAACCGCCAGATTTTAGCAAGTGAGATGGCTACGGCTTTGAACAGACTGTTGCCACCAATGCCGTCGTAGAGCGCGTGCGCGCAGTGAGCTTTACACTTCAGTGAGGTGAGAATGCTTGCTTGCAGTGAGCAGTTCGTCCATATGCAGCCGAATTCTAGATAATCCTCAAACAGATACGAGGCCTGAAAATAAAGAAGAAGGTACATGTAGTCAATCTAGCTCCAAAGCTGAATAGAAAGCAAATCATGGGCCTAGAGCTATAACCAATTTTTTGAGAATGACCATCGCCGATTTAGAAAACTGTAAGGAGTTCGAAAGGCAGTACATTTGCCGTGTATCACACCCATCGATACCGCAGACGGAGAACGCAACTTGTGCCGTGCGAGTATACTACAAAGTCAACACAGAAAGCGGTTAACACTGTGCAAAGCGGGTCATGAACTTGACACGTACCCTGCTGGTGCCTATGCATCAGATGGGCAAGGGGTTGTCCATCGCACCCACCGATGATTACATAAGTATATAATCTGCGATAAAAAAAACCCGCGCAGCATGTATAGTACTTAACGGGTTATATCTACTTGCGTAAGTCGAAAAAAACGAACAAATTTTATTGCATTTTGTTAAAGGACATCCTCTTACGAATATTCCCTCAACATTTCATAAGGATATGAGTACTAGAACCAAAGTTAAGGCTAATTATAGCGCACTACCTGAGAATGCGAGTCTCCGTGCGCAGCGTTCGATGAACGGTATCGTTAGTTCGCTCCGCAGGCCGACTTCTATTGCGCTCTTGAATTTTAGGGGACACGTATACCTGAATGTACATTACTATTAGTATATTCTGAACCATCTTCTACATTTCTAGCACCCTAGAGCAGTTGTATACTGGCTTTCGAAGTAGCAGCATCGAAAATACGTTATGGTGCGTGTATTTTGTTTTGCTTCTCACGTACTAATAGTTTCGACACGTTTTTCCAGGTGTAGATATGAATGAAACCCAGAAAATTATACGTAAAATTAGATCTGACGATCTGGCAATCTTTTAATTCGATGACAGCAGAGACTAACGAAAGTAGTTTTAGTGCGTCTCGGAAGAAATGAAATCATGGTGATTATGAGTTCCATCAGTATCAGTTGTCACATCCTACGAACTGGCACGCTGTCGACTCATGGGCACTCGGCAACAGTATGGAGAAAACGTTCGTTCCTATGACAAACGATTTTTGGAACGATACAACGAACTTAAATATATCATTCAAAATGAAGCCGACGAAGACACATCCCGAACCAAGACTCGACTGGCACTTAAAATTGAAGACCGCAACATCGTAAAAACATACATAAGTGGACTACGAGACGACATCTGCCTACAAGTTAGGAGCGCCCGACCACGAACACTGAGGGACGCACGTATGGAGGCTCTGGAAACCGAAACTTTTCTCGTTGAAAGACGTCACGCCTCTCCGGCAACAAGACCCCCACCACCAACGGCAAACCGATTTCACCCAACCCGACCTCAGCTACAACCGCGTGATTACCAACCAAGGCCACACCATGGACCTCCTCCACGCCTCACCGAGCCAACGACTGACAAAAATTTCGCTCGAACCGAGGCCAAGCCACTGTTCGAACGGATGAAACTCTTTTACACAGAGTGCAGACAAAACGGACACTCAGTACAACGATGTTTCAAGAAGCAGGGTTTTCAACCCGGCAACTTCCAAAAGAGACCACCTCAACGAATCAACAATATAACGAAATCCCAGGAGTGGGAGAGCAACGACCTAGAGTACGAGGACGAGACAACCGAGTCCTTATCTCAGGAGGAAGACTATGGAACTGCCTATGGGTACTGGGCGGAACAAGCCGACGAGGAAGATACCTCATCGATTCTGGAACATCACTACACCTCGTGAAATTCGGAATGATCCACCCAGCCAACTACGAATACATGCACACAGATACTCGAGCCTTTCATATGGGAAATGAAAAGCATGTCACCACAGACACAGTCCACCTAGTTATGCGGTACAGACTTTCCACTAGAAGAAGAAGCACTGATTGGTAGACCGTTCCTCGAGAGTTTCCAATTCTCACTTTCCAACACATCACTCCGACTCGACAACAAAGAATACCCGCTACGCGACTCAGGTTACAACGTACCACCCCGAACACACAAGATCCTGACTATACCAACCAGTCAGAAGAAAGGATACGCAATTATTACCAATCACTCAGTGATACAAGAAGGATTATACCGAGTCAAGAATCACGAAATCAAGGTACCGATTAAAAACACCTCGGATCGAATCTTAACCGTACCCGCCGAAAACATACAGAGCGAACCAGTAAAGATGCATAATGCTCGACACCGGCCGTCAATATAAAGAATCAAACTACTAATGGAAAATACCTGGTTATCACACATCGAAGATAAGCTAATGGCCTCAATTGCACAAATAATATCACGATATGACGACATCTTCGCACTACCAGGAGACCCACTTCCCAGCTCCCCATCAACAGAACACGTGATCAAACTACAAAATAAAAAACCAATCAATCACGCGAGTTATCGATCGCCGGAGGTACATAAACAAGAAATCAACAGACAAATGGCAGAAATGTTCGAGAAAAGAATCATTAGGGAATCTAAATCACCCTAAAATTCACCAGTATGGGTAGTACCCAAGAAAGCCGACGCGTCTGGCAAAAAAAATGGAGAATTGTAATCGACTTCCGCAAACTGAATGAAAAAACGGACCAAGACGCCTACCCACTGCCTTTAATCGAGGACATACTCGACCATTTGGGAAAAGAAAAATTCTTATTCGCATTCGACCTAAGTTCTGGCTTCCACCAGATACCGATGGAATAAGAAAGCAAAAAATACACCGCCTTCTCAACCCCTGACGGACACTTCGAGTACAACCGAATGCCGTTTGGACTCAAGAACGCACCTGCAACCTTCCAACGAATGATGGACACGGCCCTACGCGGCCTAATTGGCAAACACTGTTTTGTATATCTCGACGATATAGTAGTATTCGGATCCATACTACAAGAACACCACGAAAACTTGGAAATCCTATTCGACAGACTCAGATAATCTGGACTCAAACTCCAGCTCGACAAATGCGAATATCTGAGACCCGAACTCGAATATCTGGGATACTTGATAACTGCCAATGGAGTTGAACCAAACCCAAAGAAAATAGAAGCAGCCACGAATTTCAAACAGCCCACCAACGTAACTGAAATGAAAGGATTATTGGGACTCACAGGTTACTATCGCAAATTCATCAAGGGATTCTCACCATCAGTAAACCCCTGACCCTGCTAACCAAGAAAGACGAAAAGTTCGAATGGAACCCAAAAGCAGAAATAGCCTTTCAAACACTCAAAAGGGCACTAGTAACAGCACCAGTACTCAGGTACCCTGACTATGGTAAAACCTTCACGCTCACGACACATGCCTCGAACGTTGGGCTAGGAGCAATACTATCACAAGAAGGACATCCATGCTGTTACATCTTGCGCACACTAAACAAAGCTGAACAGAATTACACCACCACAGAGAAGAAACTATTAGCCATAGTATGGGCAGTTAAACGACTCCGACAATACCTACTCGGAAGAACGTTTAACATCGAAACTGACCACAAGGCATTACTCTGGTTCTTCAACATCAAAGACCCATCATCACGAATCATACGATGGAGACTGAAGCTCGAAGCATACGAATTCCAAATCCAATACAAGAAAGGAAAGGAGAACGGCGCAGCAGATGCGCTCTCCAGAGTATTCAAACTTCGGGAACTATTACAACAAGCTATGGAAGACGCGAGAGCCAACATCCTAACGAAAATGAACTCCCTACTCCGGAACAACTGTATAACGACTATACCATCTGGGGAATAACTGAAAATCACACGACCATGATAAAGGATCTCGTCAATACCAACAAAGGACTATGGGTACCAATCCAAAAACCAACAACCGAAGAAGACGATAACAACGTTGAACTCGGACCTTACGACGAGAAGCAATGAAATTGAGTTTCGATCCCACGATATCAATATACGAGAAGAATACAATACTTGATATGCTCAATTTCCTTGCTCACAAACAAAACGTACTCATACGAGTATGCTATAAAGAAAAACAACTAGATAAATAAGGCAAGGAAAAACTTCTCCACGAAAATCACGGAGGACACTGAACTCATCACTTTGGCGAAAACGATTAAAAGAAAAATATGAATGGAAAGGCATGGAGAACGAGATGATCCGATTTGTCAAAAATTTCCCTAGCTGCCAACAGGCCAAATTAACACGTATAAGGCCTAAAGCTCCAGCAGTAATCACCGATATCCCACGAGAGGCAAACGAGAAAATAGCCCTCGACATCTTCGGACCACTACCTCGAACCACCAAAGGCTATAAATATCTTCTAACCATTCAAGATACCTTTACCAAATACTTAGTAATGGTACCATTAAAACAAACATCGTCAGAAGATATAGCAAATGCACTCATTCAGCATTACATCCACACCTTCGGGACATCAAAGAATATCCTCACGGACGAAGGACAAAACTTCCTGTCTAACGTAATGCAAGAATTCGAAAGAAGTCTTGGAGTAACACCAATCAAGACTACAGCTTACCACCCACAATCAAGCGGCTCACTAGAACGAACACATGCTGTAATACGGGATTTCATACGTACCTCCCTAACCACGGAAAAAAGAAACCAAAGATGGGACGAAAATATACAAACCATTGGTTTCGCATATAATACATCAAGACACGAAGGCCACGGACACACGCCCTTTGAACTCATATTTGGACGAACAGCTCGACTACCCTCCTCAATCGACTCCACGAATAACCTAACGTATAACGACTTGATCGAAAAATGGAAAAAAGAAAAACATCTGTCGAACTCAGGCAATTTACAAAATAGGCGACCAAGTCTGGGTAACATCTGATACCCGACGAAAGAAATTCGACAAAGACTGGGAAGGCCCCTTCACCATAACAGCCCTCCATGAAAATAATAACCTTGAGATAGACAGAAACGGACAAATAGTTCGAATCCACATTGACCGAACGCAATCTGCTCACAGGGATGAAGCTCAAGTTGATTCTGCTAGCACTCCTAGCAGCAGCCGAAGCCAAAATCCAGCAGACGCCTCTGAATGACACCACCTTTTACCTCGAAGACCTCGGAAAAGTCAAGATTTTCCACCAGACATGGAGATTAATTGAAACTATTGACATTAGCAAACTCCTCACCCGCTACGACCAACTATAGAAGATGAACACCGACGCAGCAAACACATGCTACACCAAGTGCCACGAACACCTAGAAATCGAACTCATGCGCACCAGGCTGCAGAAAACTTACAACAACATCCAACTACTGGATCACCTTACCAGCCATTAGAGAGGACAGAAGAGAGGACTAATCAACGCCAGTAGTATGTGTACACCTTTGCTCTATCCCACTCCTTCCCCCACCACGCGGCTACCCCCACCACCTCACTTTTCCACCGCCGCGCTACCCACTCTGCTTGACCAGTGTCGGTAACGTGGAGATGGTAAAGTGAGGTGGTGTGGGTACCTTGGTGAACAAGGAAGAGTAAAGATAAGAGTAGGATGGAGCAAAGGTGTACACATACTTGGAAAAATGAATAAAATTATGTACTCACCACCACCGCAGCTGTTGTAGGCATCTACCCTCCTGCCAAAGCGATTTTAAACTCCTGTCTCTCGAATGTACTCTCTCACACACGCACACACACACACATACACATGCACAGCGTCTTTAATTCATTACTATGTCCTCGTCAAAGCCCTCGTCCACGGCATCGATATCGTAGCCGATATCTATCTCATCACCGAGGGCTTCTATAATAAACGCCGCCACATCCACGCGTTCACCGTTCGATAAGCGAACCCGCGGAACGCTATCGCCGGCAAGAGGTCGCATCATGACAGCGATCAAGTCATCTCCACCGCACGCTTCTTCGACGAGCTGCTCGATACCTGCAACGTCCACGCGGTCGAGTCCGTATATGGAAAACTCCATGACAAGAACCGGTAGCATACTTGCTAGAGGATCCGGATGAAATAGGTGAGACCAGTCGATGTAAATAGTTTCGCCGAAATCGACTAGCAACACCTCGCAGTACCCATCAAAGTCCGGGTAAACCACTTCCCCGCGGACAACGTTATTGAAACGAGGCACAATACAGGACATGCCGATATGCAACTCCCCAAGTTCAATGGATCTTCCACGACGTTCCACTAAATACACACTACGTAGGAGTTCTTCCAGCTCGTCGTATGCATCGCACATTTCCTGCGTACGCAGAAACACACTCATTACACTCTCGACAAACATTAATCGGCACCAAAACGCGTCGCTTAAAATCTCCTTGCCGTATCGTGGATACATATTGCTTTTTATTGTTTCCAAACAGGATGCCAAAGACAGACTAAATGCTCGAGACGCTACTAGAGAGTATCACGGGCATAAAGATAACAGCCTCCTATGAATCATAACTAGGTATCCATCACTTTGAATGCAACGAAAGAGGTTTTCGAGCATGCATAGCCCTGCGCTATGCTCCTCGCAAAGTGCTTGCTCTGCAGTAAAAGATATAGAATATGTTCCCTCACAGAGAGAGAGAGAGAGAGAAAGACTTTAATTATTATGCTATAAAAATAAGAGACACAGTAAGATCAGATATTTTTTAATTAACCAATATTTTATGGAAAGCACTTTATACATTTACCGTCGTATGCAACAGCCCTGCAAACACGGTCATCCACGCTCGGAGATTCCTTCACCGTTAATTTTATTTTTATCGCTATATGGAATTAATTTGTATTATCACTCGTAATATTGCTTTTAAATTATTTTTCGCTGTGGACGTTGTCATCATAGTGTACTTCTGAAAAAAAGAACGAAACAACTATTTAATTGAGCGCACTGATCAATAAAAAACATCGTGTACAGAATAATCGATATTGTCTTACCTGATATGCCACGACTCATTATACAAAGTTGGCAGCGTTGATGATCTTCTGCCACCGACGACAACTGCGGATGAGGATGTCGGGTGGCACTTTTCTTTCCCAAAGTTAGCTCTATCTTCCTCTCGCTCTCCATGACACGAATAACGAACCCTCGGTGTCGGCTCATATGCAGGGGCTGCTCGCTCTGCAAAACATTATTTTTTTAATTAAAAATAAATATCACATGATTTAAAATTATTTTATATTTTTTACTTACCCAGCTCCGCTGCTTTGCTGCTAATCGACATTGGCACGTATTCCATGATCTGCTGTGTTAATAAAACAGAGACGAGCGATCCGTCTTCTTTCTAGCGCAGACCTTTGCTGATGCTTCGGTTTTACGACTGTCTCTCTCTCTCTCTCTTTCTCTCTCTCACTGTGACTGACATCGGTGTATACTTTATAATATTTCGAGTGAAATGTACACTATATACAATTATTTACAACAGTTTCTTTATCACAAATAGCTGCACATACGTAGAATTATTGCGTTCGCAACGCAACACCCGATGCATGATCAGCGATATGACCACGAAACAGCACAATTATTTCGGACAAAATAATTTTCATAAACTCCGTATCCTCTGGCGTTAGCAAGATCGCGATGTGTTCGAGCGCTTCTTCAAAGAAGTCCTTGGAACCGATGATCTCATACGCTACTGCACGAGGCATTTCACTGACAACTATCTTTTCACGGACATATGATACCACCTCGTTCATACACCTCTGAATCGTTTCACTTTTGCTCTCTAGAACTTGCATATGAATATCAATTCTTCTACTTATTTCGACGAGCATATCAAATGTAGACCGCTGAAGAACAATGTTTGGAGAGTATTTTCGGAAGCGTTTCCGTTTCGATTCTCCAGATTCCTCTTGATTCTCGTATTTCTCATCAGCGCTACCACTTATTTTACCAAATGACACAGCTCTGTGCTGGTAACACGAGGTTAAAAGTGTGTAATGCGTTGTGTGCTCTATGCGGGTATTACACATTTTCTCGGCATCAGTCCCATGAGCTTCGAAATATTGTTGTACGCGAGAAAAATCACTTTTAAACACTCGCCACTCGTCCGCACCGAGTGTAATTCCGGTAAAAGTATTCGACAATATTTTCACCACCGGTGTAAGCGTACACGTAGAGTTCAACTCGAACCCGGCTACGATTATTTTACCAAATGATTTATTTAAACCGTACATAACGGGGTTCGCTATATACTGCGATATCGCATGAGGCTTAGCACCGTTATTTGCCATTTTTATTGCTTTCCTGTAGACTGTAACTTTTCGAATGAATCGTCGGTGGTGTTCATACTCCGTTTTATACAGATTGCCCCCACCACCTAACTGCATTGCCTCTTCTTTTGATACTGCAAATCATACGCCTGAAAATTGCTAGCCAATATCCTTTGATATTTGTCGCATTCTCCTCAACAGCCTAGTAACAGCAGCAGATATATCCCAAAACTCTTGCATACTCGCGCACACTTATGCGCACACGCACACATTGACATACAGATAATATTCGTCGGTGAAATTTGATGATTTTCCTCATGGCCAAGTGCCTTGAAATTAGATGAAAACAATATGACTTTCATCAGCGAAACTCGATAACTAAGTACATCATCATCGCTAAATATTTCCCTGGGTCTTGCTTTTGTAAAGCGATCGCGTGCGGACATCTTCTTGGTTAGTCGTATTCATTACATCGTTGCAGTATATGCAGAGAGAGAGAGAGAGCTTGTTAAAGGAATATATATAAAAGTGAGCCGCTTTGAAAATTCTCTAGTTAATTGTCTGATTTACTGTGGTTACTACTACTACTACTCTAACAGCACAATCATGGTCAGAGTGGTAAAGCGCTCATTGATAAGAAAATTGATAGAGTTTATATTGAAGCGTAGACCGTCGTTGCGTTCGCGCTGGGGTAGAAGAAATTTACAGATCACCCTATGGGAACTTCCGACACAGGCGGTTGTTCGTAAAATTCCCGGTATGCTGTGCGAGTGTCATCAACGCGATTTAGTTGACGCATATAATATTGGATTGTTTGATAATCAAATAATTATTGATTCGGTGGTGCGTGTTATTCGTCGACGAGGTTAGCTGAATGAGACTGCTCTGCAACCCATACTCAATGAAAGACGTAAGTAATATACAGCGCTAATTACTTTTATTTTATTTCCTTTATTTCATAAGATTTTTATATAGTTCGACGGTATGAGGACGCAGAAATGGGATCCGACACCTATGATTTCGATGAGGAGGGTAGAACCGATTCAGATGATCATAGCAGGGACAACGATGGCGACAGCACCGTAGGGAATCGCTGGATAAATTTTACCCAGCCATTCTGCGGTTATAAACCTACAAACGGTCTTTTCATGGCAGGCCCCTCGAGAGAACCAGATGAATCCGTCGCAGGCCCATCGCGACAATACAGTTCAAACGATGATGCCAACAGCAATACAGACAGCGAGGAAGAAAAAGAAGAAGAAGAAGAAGAAGAAGAAGAAGAAGAAGAAGGAGAAGAAGAAGAGGAGGAGGAAGAAGAAGAAGAAGAAGAAGAAGAAGAAGAAGAAGAAGAGGAGGAGGAGGAGCAAGACGTAGACGATGACGACGAGGAGGAGGAGGAAGAGGAGGAGGACCCTGTAGATTCAGGTAAGCTTTTAATAATACAACTACGCTGACAAAAATAAAAAAATTACGCGGATAATAATAGTAAAATGAAAAAGCAGGGTACGAGACGGACCCAAACGTTTTTCGCTTTGCACGATTCACTGTGCCGAGACCGCCGACAATCGAGTTGGTTTACGAAATGCGTCGGCGGTTCCCGGGTGCAGTCGACGGATTCGAGGACTAGAAGCAAATATAAGTTTGTAATTCTTACGTTACACGAATTATATGCATAGTATATAGCCAGCGACAAACAAAAATTTAAAGTAAATTAAATAAAAATTCTAATAAATGGTTTAATTATGCCTGCAGGTGGACAGACCGGCGATGGAAGGACTGCTGCACCGGGTGGTGATATTTTGCCTCCTGGTGAACGTTTCGGTATCGACAACGAGCAGAGACGTTATTTTTCACACTTTAGGATGCAGGGTCGAGAGACAGATTTTTATTTTCGTCAGCCACCGGTCGGTATCGATCATCTGACATGGTTCGAGGGAGGTGTACGAGATGTTCTCACACGTCTTACAGAATCGTGCGAAGGACATGATTATGTGGGTATGACTCTGAGCGTACCGTCTTTTGCGCAAGGACCTGTATGGTTATCATTTCGACCAGCTCGTGACATCGTTCCCGACGATATATCGCGACTAATTAATAGCGTAGCTCAGAGCGCGCGCGAATTTCGAATAGACGCTGGTACATGTAGAATGACGACGTGTATAGTACGAGGCGTCGAAGGAGCCGGTGTGGGCACTAGGCTTACACACGAGTCTATAGCAAAAAAGTCAATTTTACGCATAAGTAATCGCGATAATTTGTGTCTACAACGATCCCTTGTCACTGCCCGAGCGCATGCCGAACGCGGTCAAATACGTGCGGGTGTGCTACACAGACGATGGTGTCAAATTCGGAACGGGCTTCGAGGTGCGCAATATACAGCGGCGATAGAGCTCACACGTAATGCAGGGGTAACGACACCGTCTAGGGGGTGTGGTGCGCGCGAAATTCAGCTCTTTCAGGAGTACTTGGTTTACGAGGGTATAGCGATTGTTGTTTATGAATTTCTCACCTTCGGAAAACGCGTTCCGGCTCTGTACGATGGGCGAAAATACGTACTCACTGCAACAGATAAAATTAATCATACACTCTTTATTCTCTATTACGAGCGTTCTCATCACTATCAACCGATATTAAATCTCGCCGGTGCGCTAGGTAGTCGGGGGTTCTGCACGCAATGTAATTCCAAGTATATTCGAGTACTCGAGCATCGATGTAGCTATCAATGTGCTCGATGTAAATCCACTTATTGCAACGGTAATAGAGACTCTCAGCCTGAGTATTGCGCAGACTGTAATCGTTCGTTCTTTGGTGCTTTTTGCCTCGCTCATCACAAGAGTGAGGGCTCCGCGGGCATCACGTCTCGTAAATATAGACGGTACAGCGTCTGTAACGCATTGAAAATCTGTAGAGACTGCTCGCGTATGATTAAAACCACAGATAAAAAGATGCATGTATGTGGTATATCGTTTTGTGCTACATGCAAACAAACGCGGCCGACTACGCATGCATGTTTTATAGCACCTCTTAAGAAATCAGATGCGCAAAAGGAGAAGAAAAAAGACAAGTCTTCCACGAGATTTTTATTTTATGATTTTGAGACGCAGCAACACGCGCAATTGCATGATGATAAATCGACACGAATTCACGAGCCGAATTTATGTGTCGCACAATGCGTATGTATGGCATGTCTGGATATCACAGATATAGAGACAGATTGTGCTAACTGTGGTAAACGTGAATTCGTGTTTATCGATGATCCTGTTGGGGATCTCGTAAAATTGGCATTATCGCAAAAATTTAAAAAGACCATCTGCATCGCCCATAATGCTAGAGGTTTCGACGCACAATTTATTCTACGGTATTTAATCGAGGTGCAAAAAACACAGCTGCCCTCTCTGATTTCTCGATAGTCTAAACTATTTACCCATGGCTCTTAGCGCTTTACCTAAGGCCTTTGGTTTCGCTGATGAGGTGGCAAAAGGTACATTTCCCCATTTATTCAACACACCGGAATATCAGAATTACTCAGGTCCTCTGCCGGCTTTGCATTTTTACTCACCCGATACCATGTTCTCAGCGGATCGCGAGCGCTTTTTAAAATAGTATGAGGAAGAATCGAGTCGCGTAGATTATAAATTTGATTTTGCGACGCAATTTGTGCAATATTGTCGTACAGATGTTACGGTTTTGAGACGAGCGTGTTTAGCTTTTCGAGAGTTACTTATACGTTGTGGGAGCGTGTGCCCCTTTACAGAAGCATGCACGATAGCATCAGCATGTATGAGAGTATTTCGAAAGAATTTTCTACAGAAAGATCGCATTGCGGTGTTACCACCAGGAGGATATCGCTGGGGCGATAAGCAATCGCGCAAGGCCGTCGTATGGCTCGTATGGCTCGAGCGTGAGCTCAACTGCGTTATCGCTCATGCTGGACGCACGAGAGAGTATCGCCCTCCGGCCGGCCTACCGGCCGTGGACGGTTACTACGTCAATGCGGGGGTCCATCACGTTCTTCAATTTCATGGCTGCTTTTGGCACGGTTGTCCGCGATGTTATCGCGTGAATAGAGATGCTCGAACTAAATTCGGCGATACAATGGATGAGCGATACGAGCGTACCATTCTTATTTCCGGGCGAATCAGATCGAAAGGGTACACTCTAACCGAAATATCGGAATGCGATTTTGACAGATTACTCGAGAATAACAAGGAAATGTCGATATACGTGAAAAATCACGCCATGGTCAAGCAGGCGCCTCTCGAACCACGCGATGCATTCTTTGGCGGTCGAACGGAAAATTTTGTAAGCTTGTACGACGTCGCGAACGGGGAGCAGATACGCTATGTGGATGTTTGCTCGCTGTATCCGTGGGTATGTAAGAATGGAAAATATCCCGTTGGACACCCGAAATTATACGTAGGCGACGAGTGTCGAGAACTCGTAGGACTTGAAAACGATCTAAGTGTCGTCGAGGGTCTCGTGAAGTGTACCGTGCTGGCACCGCGCGATTTGTATATACCCGTACTGCCTGTTCGCATGCATGGGAAACTACTGGTCCCCCTGTGTAGAACGTGCTGTACAGATATGGACACATCGGAGGTTTGTACACACGATGACGCGACTGAGCGAGCGTTTGACGGCACATGGGTCGTGGACGAACTGAGAAAAGCTGTGTCGCTCGGATATAAAGTGACGCGTATCTATGAAATTTGGCAATACGTTGTTACGCAGTATGACGCGACAACGCGACGAGGCGGTCATTTTGCCGAGTACATCGATACATTCCTAAAAATAAAACAGGAGGCGAGTGGTCCGCCAACAGAGTGTAACGATGACGAGGAAGCAATTGAGCGTTTTATAGCATTGTACAAGGAGTCTGAGGGTGTATATCTCGAGCGAAGTGCTTTGCAGCCAAATCCGGGTTTACGTTCACTAGCGAAATTGGCTCTTAATTCATTCTGGGGAAAGTTTGGTCAACGAGAGAATCTCACGAAAACCGTTATCGTCTTCACGCGCGCGGAGTTAATGAATTTACTAACGAGTCCGGAGATTGAGGTGACGGGGATGCTACCGGTTAATCACAAGATTATGTATGTAAGCTATGTGAGCAACCGCGATGCTATCCAACCATCACCGACATCAAACGCCGTGATTGCAGCATACACGACGGCACAGGCACGCCTAAAATTATACAGTTATCTTGAGGGGCTCGGGCGACGAATATTGTACTGCGATACGGACTCCTGTATTTACGTGAGCCATCCCGGTGGTAACGAGTATGAGCCGTCAATCGGTCAATTTCTAGGAGATCTTACGGATGAATTAAGTGAATACGGGCCTGGTAGTTATATAACTTCGTTCGTTTCGGGTGGACCAAAATTTTACGCATACCTTGTTCGTAAACCCGACGATACGATTATTGAAAAATGTAAAGTGAAGGGTATCACGCTAAACTTTGCGAATAGCCGTCACGTAAATTATAACGCATTACGATCTTTCGTGACAGGAGCAAGGAGCGTACCTATTATTTTAAAATTCGACGCTATTCGACGTACGGAATTTCATCATGTAGTAACGCGTAAAGAAACGAAATCATGCGAGCCTGTTAACACGAAGCGAAAACGGCACGGGCTGTACTCTACTGTACCGTATGGCTATTGTGAAATACGCTAATTAGTATAACGCAAAAAAGTATATAGTTTTACGGGTGAATTCGCAATATTTAAAAATAATCTTTTTGTCTAATTTCATGTAACATATTTACAGTGTACAATACATTGAAAAAATTGATTTATCATGTATAAAATCGTTATCGGATCGTTCTTTTTGTGCTGATATTCGTAACAGTAGCTGCTATCTCTCTACCGTTCCCTTTTGTGCTGACTTTCTCATCGTTGATTCCTTTTGTCCCGTCTTTCTTATCGAGTGTTTCCTTTTGTTCTGGCTTTCTAGTGCTACATCCGTGGATATAATATTGTTGTTTAGAATTTGATGATTCGTAAAATTTGTATATAGAGATGTATGCATAGTGAAATAAAAATATTGCTTTATTTGTGAGAAATATAAAAATTATCGTTATTTAATATACATACAGCGTAAACGCCAGCTTATACCGCGGGCCCGCGCCTCATCAGCTAGTGCAGGCGCGCCGCGTCTTATCAGCTCTTTAAGGCCGCAAAAATAGCTGATGCCGCGGGGTCGCCGCCGCCGCCGCCGCAGCCGCAGCCGCGGTATAAGCTTATTTAAGAGTCTGCTGATTGATTTTGATAGACACTCGTCGATATGGATACACGTTGGAAACATCCGTGGACAGCTGTGATAAGCGGTCCTACGGGATGTGGTAAAACATGTTTTGTAAAAAAATTCTTTAAATACATGCGCGAAATGACGGATGTCCCGTTCGAGCGTATACTTTTTTATTACTCAGAGTGGCAGTCCGGGTATTCAGAGTACGGTGATAAAATCGAATTTCGCGAGGGTTTACCGCAAGCAGTAGACTACTCGAATGACGCAAGACCTAAACTTGTGGTCATTGACGATCTAATGCGCGAGGCATCCAACAATACTGTGGTCGATCTTTTCACCAAGGGTAGCCATCATAAAAATCTTAGTGTCATTTTCATCACGCAAAATCTCTTCCATCAGGGTCACGGGCAGCGCGATATCTCCTTAAACGCTAATTATATCGTTGTCTTCAAAAATCCGCGAGATCTCGCGCAAATTCAGCACCTAGCCCGCCAGGTATGTCCCGAGAATCCGCGATTTTTGCAGGAAGTATATTTCGATGCAACAGCCGCACCGCACGGCTATCTATTATTTGACTTGAAACAATCGACGCCTGATAATTGTCGATTTCGCGCCTGTATATTTCCCGATGACCAATACCATTACGTTTACGTGCCTCAAAAAGCAATAAAAGTTCGCGATGCGTCGCGCGATGTACCAGTAATGCGCTTGTAATGGCGTTGCGCGGACCTCTCGATAAAAAGCAGATAATTATATTGCAAGCGTTGTGTTATCTGAAGCAAGAGCAACGACGTGCAATTTTGCGCAAAGCAGATGTAGCGCTTGTACGCTGTATATGCGAGTGTGCTCTAAACATTTTACAGGGAAACGTGAGTCTAAACAACGTGCAAAAGAATCATCTTCGGAGGCACGCGACAATTCTTCGGCGACTAGCCGCCAAAAGGGGAAATTGGAGCGGTAAGAGGAAGATCATCGTCGAGCACTGTGTCGGATTTCTCAAGTTGCTTCTTGCGCCTGTCTTGGCCTACGCGAGACATGGAATATGCCAGAAAGATGGTACTTATTCCTCATGATAACATACATCGTCTCGCTGGACTTGCCACTACTGCCGCTGCTGCTACTACTACTACTACTACTAGTGCAGACCCGTTGCCTTCCGTACAGACTACCGGTACGCCATTATCGCGCCTCGACTCTGAGCTGAGTGAAATTCTAAACTCTCACTCGTACAAGAGCGAGAGAGAGAAGTGGATAGCGTACCAACAGGTTTTACAGCGTTATCTTCACATGGTCGAGTACGATAATGCCGTACCGAATATTTCATCAAAACGAAAAGTAGCAATACTCGATAGCCACGAGAATAAATCCGACGACGATTTAATGAACAAAGTTGAATCGCGGCTCAATGACACACTTATTATCGATAGCGTACCAAAAAAATTTAAATCTAAAGCAATATCGTTGCTTCGCAATTTGCATCGCAGCGCCGTTGGTAAAAAAATGACATGGGATCGTAACGGCGTTGTTTCCATAGACGGCAGAAGAATTTCAAATTCCAATATCGTTGATCTTGTTAACGATGCTATGCGAGCTAGAAAACGCGAGAAACCCATCGGACGATCTCACTTTGCCAAACTCCTGCGAGCGATACAGATGCCGCGTGAATTTATCGGTAACCCCGCGTTACTACACGAGCCTACACCTACATCATCCTCGACACCACAGCGGCGTCTTATTTTACCGCGCGAAAACGATAGTAGCAGCAGCAGCAGCAGCAGCAGCAACGGTAGCAGCAACAACAACAACGACGACGAGGCCGAGACCGCACACTCAAACAGAGATTTAATGCTCACGGCTGAAAACGACATCATCGAGGGGGAGGAGGGGAATGAAGAAGAGGACGAACAATTGCAAAACTTTGCACAAGTAGAATATCGACCACCCACACAGTTAGAAAAGAAAAAGAAAAAGAATCCATTTAACTGGTCATCGCTAAAATTATGAAAATTCTTCAAAAAATCTATTATGACACCGCTCATCCTGCTTCCTATTCTCGAGCAAAAAATTTGGCCCAGGTGGATCGTAGAGTAGCGCGAAAAAATGTTTTACCATGGCTCGAGACACAGGATTCATATAACATGCATCGCCTCGTACGACGACGATTTCCCCGTCGTACGTACAGTGTGAGTAATATAGACGATGTATGGGAGGCTGATTTAGCTGATCTTCGCTCGATAGCCACGTACAACGATGGGTACGCGTATCTGCTTGTTGTTATTGATGTGTTGAGCAAATACGCGTGGGTCGAGGCTTTGCGTGACAAAACAAGCGCAAACGTGGCCCGCGGTCTCACACGCATACTCGCGCGCAGTAACAATCGTCGCCCGCAACAATTGCAAACTGATCGAGGCAAAGAATTTATCGGCGCACCGTTTCAGCAAATTCTCAAGAAAAAGAATATCGATTTTCGCGCTGCTCGTAACCCTGATATAAAAGCCTCGATTGCCGAACGCTTTAATCGAACAATAAAAGAGCGAATGTGGCGCTACTTTACATACACGCGAAATAAGCGTTACATCGATGTTTTACAAAATTTTTTATGTGCTTATAATCACACTAGACACAGCGGAACGCGTATTCCTCCGAGCGAAGTAACCCTCGAAAATGCCTCTATAGCCCGAGACAATTTAGCACGGCGTTACGAGCGTAACGCGAAAAAAATTAAAAAGCCTAAATACAGCGTCGGTGACTTGGTACGTATCAGTACAGCTAAAGCAGCTTTCGTGAAAGGATATGAGCGTGGTTGGAGTAACGAATTATTCAAAATTCAACGAATATCGTTAAATCGAGAGCCATTCGTGTATATTTTACACGATCTGAATAACGAGACTATCGACGGTATTTTCTACGAAGCAGAATTATCACGAGTACGAGTGCCTCCGTCATCTGAGAAGACGAAAGAGAAGAAGAGGACAAAGAAGAAGAAGAAGAAGAAGAAGAACGCTCGGGATCATCGTCCGTGATAAATATGAGCTCCAAGGATAGCTCTTTCTTTGTCGTACTACCGAGCAACAGTAGTATGCAGTATTTTCCGGATAATACGACGACGAAATTTATTACAAAACTACCGCGTCAGATACGCCTGCACGGAGAATGGGCTGTTTCTCTTGTGGAAATTGCTTATCCGATGACTCTTTTACATGTTCCTACTGTAGAAAATCTCGTAACTTTTGAGGATGGTGATTATGATTTATCGGGTTTAAATCTTTTAACACGGAGGAGCGTTGATAGAGACCAAGTAGCACCTGGTGTACATCGCTCTATAGACGCTCTTTTGGAGAGTATAAATCAGCTACCTCACGTGGCCGATCATTTGCGCTTTAAATCGCTTCCGAGTGGGCAGGTCGAAGTGGCACGCGTATGCGACGATCTACGCTACCACGACTTTCGCGTATCGCCCGCTATCGCAAGGCTACTAGGATTCTCGGAAGAGGCTTGTAGCCCCGTAATGATAGAACCGCATTGCGAATACACAGGGTCGAGGCCTGCATCTCTCACCGGTGCTATACCGGGCAGCATGTTTTTATACACAGATATCTGCGAGAGCTATATTACAGGCGATGTACAAACACCCCTCTTACGAGTTGTTCCCATTGATACTGATGACTGTCCGTATGGTTCGATAAAAATTAAATCGTTTTCAACGCCACGATATATACCTCTCTTGCGCAATAATTTACACACTATCGAGATCGATATAAGAGACGAATTTGGGGATCCTATACCATTCGAGCGGGGAACGTTGACTGTGACACTACATTTCAAAAGGTCCCACGATTGATTACACCACTATGGATGATATTGACAGTGTGCAGCACGGATGGGGTCGTCGCGGGTACGGTGGTATTAGCCATGTTTATATCGGAACACCTAATCAGCGAGGACACGGTATCGGTAGCTTTCTCGGGGGGCTGTTTCGTCGAGTGTTACCACTTTTAAAGAAGAGCGCTAAAGCAGTTGGAAAAGAGGCGTTGCGCGCTGGTGTAAACGTAGCCTGTGAAAGATGCTATTCGCGAGAGAGCGCGAGAATCAGGCAGTAATCTCAAACGCAAAGCCTCTGAAAAAATTGACACTCTCATGCGGGGGTCTGGTTATAAAAAGCGCAAAATTTCACGTACTCCTCATTCATCGAACGAACGTAAACCACGACGTATCTCTCGTAAAAATGAAAGTGTAATAAAGAGAAAAACAATAAAAAAGAAGAAGAATAATAAGAACAATAAGAAGAAGAAGAAGACTCGTCAACGAACGGTTGCAGATATTTTTGGATAGCTGAAACAAGATGGCTTTTCTACATGCGCACTCGTGCGAGTGTCTTAAATCGGAACTTGAATTATTTTCACTCCCACCGACGCAAACTACTATCGAAGGCTCCAATTGGGTGTATTACAAACCAATATCTTCGCTAACAGATGATTCACCGATTGAATTTGTTATTCCCGGACAGGGTGATGAGTATATCGATCTCGCGCATACTATGCTTAGTCTGAGAGTGAAAATAACATCTCCTACCATTACGGAAATTGCCGTGGGCACATCGTCGAAAGTAAGTGCCGGCCCTGTAAACAATCTCTTGCATTCTATGTTTAATCAGGTGGATGTATACCTGAATCAAAAATTAGTTTCACCTCCAAATAACGCCTACGCTTATCGAGCGTACATAGAAACACTTTTGAATTACGGTCCAGCAGCAAAAAATTCGCATCTCACGAGCGTTCTCTGGTACGACGATACACCTGGAAAAATGGATGATATAACATCGGAAAATACGGGGCTTGTGAAGAGAAAACAATTTTTAAATGTCGAAAAAACTGTAGACTTGCTCGGTCATCTGCATTGCGATATATTCAATCAGGAGCGGTTCCTATTAAACGGTGTCGAGATGCGCCTACGGCTGGTTCGGTCTAGAGATTCATTTTGTCTTGTGGGGGATACAAAGAATGGTCAATGCGGCTTAAAGATTCTCGAGGCATCGCTTCTCGTTCGTAGAACAAAAATAGCTCCTGGTGTGCTGCTCTCACATGCTAGAACTCTGGCAAAATCTACGGCTAAATATCCTCTTACGAGAGTCGAGGTAAAAGCCGTTTCAATACACTCGGGTGTTCATGGAGAGACTATCGATAATATCGTGTTAGGTCAGTTGCCGAAGCGTATAATTATCGGTTTTGTCGATAACAAAGCGTTTAACGGTGACTTCAGTATGAATCCGTTCAATTTCCAAAATTACAAGATAAATTATCTCTCGTTGTATGTAGATGGTGCTCAAATACCTTCGAAACCGTTACAACCTGATTTCACGAAAAATCATCTATATGTGGATGCTTTTCAAACGTTGTTTTCGGGAACTGGAATACATTTCTTGAACGATGGTAATTCGATCGATCGCAATAATTATCGCGATGGATACTTTATCTGTTTGCTTTTGATTTGACACCCGATCTTTCGGCGAACAGCAATACACATTGGAATTTAATAAAGCACGGTAGTGTGAGAATAGAGGTACGATTTGAGGATGCGCTTGCTTCAACGATAAATTGTGTAGTCTACGCGGAATATGATAATGTCCTTGAAATTGATGCCTCTCGGCAGGTAATGGTGGATTTTACCGGATAAGCGAAAAATGTGCTGATGTCGGCATAAAATTATTTCGTGTTAAGACACGTAGAAGCGTGTCCGCGAGTAACTAATCAGTCGAACTCGGTCATCTGTACGGATTAGACGTGAAAATGGATATCGTCGTGGATATACAGGGAATGCGTGGTAAAGACTCGGAATTTATTCCGAAAGAAATTGCTGTGGTAGCAGTGGATAGACCGTACTCTGCTCATTGGATCGTTGCACCGCCGTGTCACTTTGCCGAATTACCACAGCAATCGAGAAGCCAGAATAATTTTTTCTCGAAATATTTTCACGGTATGGAGTGGTACGAGGGCGATGTGAGCTGTAAACAGGTATACGCTAACTTGCGTGAAATTTCGCGAAAATCAAGACGCATCTATACGCGCGGTCACGAGAAGGCTATACTTCTTTGCGATATCACGAGTCGTGAAATTTCCAACCTGGAGGATGAGGAGGGCGCCCCATCGTACACATTTATGCCAAAATCTTTGCGAAAATGCTTCAGACACGCTATGATAAACGATACAGCGTCTTCGCATTGTGCAATGCGCCAGGCTTTCCAAATAAAAAATTGGCTTCGCGAGCATCCATTCAAAGGAGAATCATACATGGATGTTTGGTCAGCAGACGAAGAGGAAGAGAATAAAAAAGAGGAGAAATCTTCATCATGTGGTCGTGACACGATCGACGACGCTGTGAAATAAATTTTGCATATATATACGTCTTTCAAAGCGTATCGGTCATCATTTAATCATTGACTATGTGTTCAGCATGAACACTAGACAAATCTACGAGAGTCTGCAGTATCTACCACTTTCAACCGTTGGCGTATACCCGGCTGACAGAATTCCTCGTATATGGTCGTTACCAGCCGGACTCGTAGTTAACACGGATAACCACGACGGACCTGGAGAGCATTGGATCGCCATGTACGTTAACCATCATGGAAAAGGAATGTACTTTGATAGCTACGGGCTACCACCGGGTATACCGCAACATCTCGCCCGACTACGAAGAAACTGCAAGTTCTATCGGTACGGCCTCAAGCAGCTACAGAGTAATACGTCGGATGTGTGTGGACAATTTTGCATCGTATTCCTACAGCTTATGTCGTGCGGCTTCACCATGTCGCGATTTAATAATCTCTTTAGCGATAATGTAACGAAAAACGACAGATTAGTGCGTGAATATTACAATGCTTTTGCCTCTCGACGATCAGACAGTGATAAAAATAAATTTAACGGTAGAGGAGTCTCCGAGCGAAGATTACCGTGTTTGCAGGGATGTTGCATACGACGGTAAATATCTGTAAAGTGATTTAAATAAAATATTGATTAATTAAAAACAAATACATCGGTTTACTGTGTCTCTTCTTTTATAATTATATATACATTATAATCGAGGTCTCTCGCGGCACGGTATCATATTCTGTGTCTTTTACTGCAGAGCATTCGCTTCACGAGAAACACAGCGCAAAGCGGTACGCACGTGCAAAACTGCTGACATTGGATTCAAAGCACTGCACACCTAGTTATGACTCAGAGGGGGTTTGTTATCTTCAAACACTGTGATCACCGCCAGCCTCATCCGGAGCATCCAGTCTGTCTTTAGTAGTGTGCGACGAAAGTCTGAATTTCTATTCACTAAAATGTACCCACTAAATCTAGGCCACGATCTAGCGGCGGCTTTTGTGTGTCGGGTGGTATGCGACACCGACGATAATACGATGTGTCTGCGGTCGGAGGTGATGTGCGCGGAATTGTGCGGACTGGAGGCCTATTTATATAAGTTATATATCGAGGAGCAATCTGAGCGGAGACGATTTTTAATAAGTGATTTGTGCGCTGGAGTGTCCTGTGTGGTTGTATGGAATGAAAGGACTATGCGCGGGTCGATCATCGACACGGATGATGACGGGTACTGTGAGGTACTGCTGGTCGATTTCGAGGAATCGATATACATCGATTGGCAGCACCTATTTTACCCAGAGCCGTTGATTAGTGCGTTACCGGTGCTGCTTGTAAAGTGTGTAGTATTCAGTCTCGATGATTTAATTGACGAGGCCGGAAATCTAGATCCGATCGAAGCAGCGCGTGGTAATGATACGCTGATCGGGATACGGATGCCCACGCCCGACGGTGCCCAAGGTCCATGGGTGCGAGTAATCCGTATTACCCGTACGCATAGCTGTGGTGTTTGAGTGAGTGAGTAAGTGAGTGAGAGAGAGAGAGAGAGAATATATGTGTGTGTGTGTGTGTCCCGTCACTCTGGAGAGTCGTCACAGCTGCAGCCAGCACAAGGGTGAGTTAAATATTTTATTCCAAGTATGTGTACACCTATGCTCCATCCTACTCTTATCTCTACTCTTCCTTGTTCACCAAGGTACCCACACCACCTCACTTTACCATCTCCATGTTACCGACACTGGTCAAGCAGAGTGGGTAGCGCGGTGGTGGAAAAGTGAGGTGGTGGGGGTAGCCGCGTGGTGGGGGAAGGAGTGGGGATAGGAGTGGGATGGAGCAAAGGTGTACACATACTACTAACGCCATCGGGTCTCTATCCAAAACTCTCTTCGGAACCCTCTCTGTTGGAAATTCAGCTGGCGCACGGCGATCGATAATCGTCGTGCGCCTACCTGTTGCGCTGCTTTGCTACACGTTGTTCGGTTGAGTCGGGGATAGCCGAAGCATGGGCTTCGCGAAGCCGAGGATGTGCCTCGTTGGCACGCCGCGTCAAGCGAGAGGATGTCTCTCTCGCTTGACTTCGGTTTCGCTCACCGGCTATCTCGCTCAACTGACTCCAGCGCCCAACGAAACTTTCATATTCCGCAGCCATATTGGAAATTTTGACACCTTTTTCGCACGCACCGGCAAGAACAGCACGCATCCAGACTCTCGGACTGTTTCATGGATTTATACATCGGACTCGCTCAACATCTCGCTCATCAGGACTCATTTGCTCAAGGTAAAAGTACATTGACATAATTTGGTAGAAATTCACTGTCAGTGAGGAGAGAAATACGGTGCATCACCACTTTGGCTCACTCGTGGCATGCGCTGCAGCACATGCAGCATCATGCTCTCCTCACTTGCTTGAGCCGGTATAATTAATACAATTATACCGGTGTGGTCTATTCACTGTGCTTTCCTCCAGAAATTCTGCTAGGAAAGCACAGTGACTATACGCAGTTCATTTGTACAGCCTCAATATCTGTTTGTATTGTGCTACGCAGTGCTGACTGCGTAGCTGAGTTCACATAGACCAGCACTCCTGCAATATTTGCTGAGAGTGCTCTCATTATTAATTCATTGCAGCTACTCTGCAATACAGTGCTGAGTAGTTGCAGCTAGTTACGCACACATTTTCGCACTCAATGGCATCAGCGTGTCGTGCTGCGTAGCTTTCACTACGTGGCACGCACCGCTGTCTCAAGCTCAATCACACTTAGCACACAAGTAATGTAATTGTGTGCTGCTCAAATAACATTCAAAATTCAATTTGTTTATTTATTATTATAAATTGTACCTTTTTTCTAAATTCATGTTTTGACTGATTTTCTAAATTAACTCATTTTGGCATTAATTTTCAATTTTGTGACCACACATTTTGTATTAAAATTGTACTTTGTACCACGGTTTGGAAGGTAGAATAAACTACTTCCTCACGATAACATCTACTTGGTCTGGTTTTATTTTCCTCTTGCCTCGAGTGAGTACTCACATTCCGTCAATATATTCACAGGTCGGTCAAGCCATCACCGGACGGATTCTCAACATTCTTGTTGAAGTCTCAACACTCTCTAACGACGATCTAAACCACATTAATCAGGAAATGGACAAAATATACAAGGCCCCATTGGAACCCCTGGTACGAATATCAGTCAGCATGCGACCCCGGAAATAATCAAACTTTCAGGAGAAAGTTCAATCTACTGTGGGGGCATGTAAAGCTACGATAAGAACCGTACTCTGACCACTTGAAACCTCGGGCTTCAGGAGATATCGTCGGCCTATATATACCTTCCTTCAGCCCATAGCAGTCAGTCTACTACGAACAGGACTCCAGTTCGGATCTCTCTACGACCACATATTACGAGGATAAGTTAGCAATATTGTATTGAGGAACCATTTGTGTAGTATCAATAAAAGAAGAGACAGTGACTCTATACTACGGTATAGAAATCTCTCCTTTTTAAAAAGCTATTCTACGAATTATCCCCAAAACAGATTCAAAGTACTTATGACATTATTTAAAAACACATATGTATTTTTGGTGATAGAGGTATTCAATTAATGTATAAAACATGATGTGCGTCAAAAAATTGAAACGACCGATCGGCCGAGCGAAAGTCATTTAACGGTATCTGGCGACGGTACATAGAAAAAACGAGGATTCCCTTTATTCGAGAATTCAGTAGTTTGGAGAGAAAGTGAACTGTATAATATCGATGGATTAATTAAAAGCGTTAAACAGATGAAATATACAGTGGTGTTTATTGCTCCACCTGTCAAATGCAGTGGAGGTTTAAAGTATAAAAAACATACAAAACATACAGAAATCATATTAAAAATGTGAATAAAAATGGAACGAATTGAACGATGAGCAGTACTTTACAGCACACGATGATACTAATAGGTGACATGCGATGAGACGAGCTGTCGCACACCGACTACGCAGTGACGCAGATGACGAAAGCACGACCCGGTGAGTCTAGATGTTGATGTACAGATGAGCCGACTCTTGGAGACCACAATAATGTTTAATCGAGATGACGTTGATATACCATAGTCGACTTTTCACTAAAGCGAAGTGCTGCCGCTAAGCAGCAATAGCAATCGGTTGCCTACGCTAGCCTGTAGTGCGCAGTCCAGCAACGCGCAACAAAATGCTCGCGCATCCTTAAACACACTTTATTGTACGAAGTTGCTTCCTTGATTGAATATTATACAGGCAATATTGTGGATGTTGTGGTGAAAAGTGCGTACTGCAAATTGTGCCAAGTGTGGGAGGAAAAAAAAGATGCAGCTGAATACGAAAGGTGGAAGGAAGCTCATGAACCTGCGTGCACAGCAAATCACTCAGGATCAGCCGGTCAAATGGAGGTTGACGCCATGATAAAAATGTTTCAAAGTTTCGAAAATCTGCACGGTATCAAACACACGAATTACATCGCAGACGGCGATTCAAAAACATTCACTGCCATTAAGAATTTGACGCCGTATGAAGGGCTAGTAGTATAAAAGAGTGCATTGGACACGTGCGAAAAAGAATGGGCACTCGATCGCATAATATAAAAAAGTCAAATAAGGGACTCGGAGGCAGAGGAAAGTTGACCGGTGAAGTGATTGACAAATTAACTGTACACTACGGCTTGGCGATTCGCTGTAATCCTGATTCGGCTAAATCAATGGCAAATGATATGTGGGGAACGTATCACTACTACAGCTCTACCGACAAATACCCATAATTCGACAAATGTCTCGCCGGCAGTGACTCATGGTGTGAGTGACAGAGAGCTCTCGCAGCGATGCCAGATGATAAAAAGAGTGAGAAAATAACATCCCTCGGTTCGTACACAGCTACCAGCCTCTTCCAGAAGATGTTTGCAAAGTTATCAAACCTATATATGAAGATCTTTCGAAGAAAGAATTGCTTGAATGATGCATAGGCGGATTCACGCCGAATAATAACGAGAGTTATAATCAACTCATTTAGAAAAACAGCCCGAAGAATTTTCCTGGAGGTGTACTGCCAACGAGAGTAATATTGCAGTTTTGAGGAGTTTCGAAACATTGGAGTTACCCTGTGGACTTCGTGTCCATGAGTTCGACGCGAAGAAAGACGAGAAGCGCATATCGATTGTCGAGCAGCGCCCGCAAGAGGCGTCTAGAGAAGGAAGGATAGCTCGTAGGCAACAAGTCGACGTCTTGAAGGCTGCTGCAGATACAGAAGGGACGCTCTATGGCCCTGCAATGGATGTCTCTATGTAAGTCCGAAAAAATCAATTTTATCCGTGAAAAACGAAGATTAATGCATTTAAATGCAATTGTCACGGAATTTTTAAGTTATAACTCGGTGTCTCAAGAAATCATATGAAACCAGATCTCTGTTACATACGGACGTAACTGCACATTATAACTCTGATTTTATTGATGATGAAGTTCCTCTGCTTTAGTTGTGCTACAGGGAAATATGTACGATGTGTGTTAAAAAAATAACGGGAATTTTGTAATATCACGTGTTGTATTGGTCCGACTCGAGCGATTTTTTCTTTGTTGTGTTGGTAAACTTGTCTGAAAAGTTGCTATACTAGGTTATACATATTGGATATTTAGCCTATTGTCAGCTGTCCAAAAGGTCACATGTGTTATGGTAGGATCGGCGATTTTTAAAATGGATCAGAGAATTTATATTAAATTTTGTTATAAGTATGGAATAAAGTGCAGTAAAGTTTTAGAAATGTTAAATGTTGCTTTTGGTGAGCCTGCTATTAAAGGGTGGTTAAATTTTAAGGGCCGATGTTGATTTTGAATAAAACACAAATTATTTGAGAAATTATTGTCAATTCTTTTTATTATGATAATATGGTATGGTTCAATTATGTATGCAACAAAATATCGGCCAAATGGCCGCCGCGACCTCGGCGGCACACCTCCATCCGATGGTCCAAATTTTCGATGACGCTTAGGCATAATTGAGGTTCTATGCCGTTAATGTGCCGAATTATCTCATCCTTTAGCTCTTGAATTGTTGCTGGCTTATCGACGTACACCTTTTCTTTCAAATAACCCCAAAGAAAGAAGTCCAACGGTGTCAAATCACATGATCTTGGCGGCCAATTGACATCGCCACCACGTGAGATAACACGGCCATTGAATTTGTCGCGCAAAAGAGCCATTGTTTCGTTAGCTGTGTGGCAAGTGGCACCGTCCTGTTGAAACCACATATCGCCCACATCCATATCTTCCAATTCGGGCCATAAAAAGTTCGTTATCATCTCACGATAGCGAACACCATTCACAGTAACTGCCTGACCGGCCTCATTGTGAGGTGGACGGCTCTTCAGCCACACTATCGCGAACAGCAGCAATATTTTCTGCAGTACGAGCTGTACGAGCATGCACCGGTGTTTTAATATCTCCTACAGACCCGGTTTGCTCAAATTTTTGCACGATTTTTCCGATTGTACGCACATTTGGACGATTAAATTGACCGAAAAAATCACGAAGTGCACGATATGCATTTTGATTTGAACGCCCATTTTCATAATAAGCCTGAATAACTTTAACGCGTTGCTCGATTGTGTATCTTTCCATGGTTCAAATTGAGTTAGTCTGAAATTGAGAAATGTCAAATGAAATGCAGAAAAAAACTTGACGTTTAGGTGTGGTTCACATTCAACATCGGCCCTTACAATTTAACCACCCTTTAGTAGAATAAAGGTTTACGAATGGTATAAGCGTTTCCAAGATGGCCGTAAAGACGTTAAAGATGATGAGTGCCCTGAACGCCCCAGCACATCATAAACCGATGAAAACGTGTAAAAAGTGGAAGTTGTTCCAAAATTTTTTAATTTCGAACAAAAACAGTGGTGAATGGAAGTTGCTCAGGAGTCGCTAAATTAAATCAACAAAGATGCAGACCTACTGAAACGTGACAGGTGATGAAACATGGGTTTATGGATATGACCTCAAAACTAATTGTAAGGCTCAATCGTCCCAGTGGAGACATTCTGGATCGCCAAGACCGAAAAAATCTCGACAAGTGCGGTCGAATGTGAAGGTTATGCTCACAGTGGTCTTCGATTTTAACGGCATAGTGTACGGCGTTTGCGTGAAGCAATCCGAAAAAAACGCCCGGATTTGTGGAGAAACAATTGCGGCGTCTTATCAGCTCGTCAAGGCCGCGAAAATTGATGACACTGCGGGACCGTCGCCACCACCACCGCTGCAGTATTAGCTTATTTATGAGTCAGCTGATTGGGTTTGATAGACACTCATCGATATGGATATACGTTGAAAACATTCATGGACAGCCGTGATAGACGATCCTACGGGCTGTGGTAAAACATATTTTGTCAAAAAATTCTTCAAATCCATGCGCAAAATGAAGGGTGCCCCGTTCGAGTGTATACTGTTTAATTACTCAAAGTGAAAGTCCGGGTATTCAGAGTACGGTTAAAAAATCGAATTTCGCGAGGATTTGCCGCAAAGAGCAGACAACTCGAATGATACAAGGTCTAAACTTGTAGTCATTGACGATTCAGTGCGCGAAGCAATGAACAATACCGTGGTCCACATTTTCACCAAGGGTAGCCACCATAAAAATCTCAGTGTCAACTTCATTACGTAAAATCTCTTTCATCAGGGTCATCAGGGTTACGGGCAGCGCGATATCTCCTTAAATGGTAATTACAGCGTTTTCTTGAAAAATCTGCAAGGTCCACGCAAATTCAACATTTAGCACGCTAGGTATGTCCCGAGAAACCGAGATTTTTGCAGGAGGTATATTTCGATGCAACAGCCGCACCGCACGGCTATCTATTATTTGACATGAAACAATCAAAAATTAGGGATTCGATTGTTTGAGATCTTTCGACCAAGAAAGATCGATAACGCAGGAATCTAGGTAACGCTGATTCACACCCCGAGTTGCGATTTACCGAAATTTCCATCTTAACAAGTGGTCGGGAATTGTCGCATAAATTCAGAATTTAATAATAATAACATATACACGACCGATTGATTAATAAAAAGTTGCTTGAATTACTGACATTAAAAAAAGAGATCGTGAATTGATGTCACCAGAGCAACGGTGGCGTAATTGGTAACGTACCAGGCTAGAATTCTGGAGTTCCCGGTTCGATCCCGGATTGTGGTGATATTTTTTCACGATTTCTTTAGAAATTAAAAACCGTCAATTGTGGTTGCTTCATTAATTCTTGACGAATGAGTGAGGCAATCAGAGTTGACAAAAATTAGGGATTCGATTGTTTGAGATCTTTCGACCAAGAAAGATCGATAACGCAGGAATCTAGGTAACGCTGACTCACACCCCGAGTTGCGATTTACCGAAATTCCCATCTTAACAAGTGGTCGGGAATTGTCGCATAAATTCAGAATTTAATAATAATAACATATACACGACCGATTGATTAATAAAAAGTTGCTTGAATTACTGACATTAAAATAGAGATCGTGAATTGATGTCACCAGAGCCACGGTGGCGTGATTGGTAACGTACCAGGCTAGAATTCTGGAGTTCCCGGTTCGATCCCGGGCTGTGGTGATATTTTTTCACGATTTCTTTAGAAATTAAAAACCGTCAATTGTGGTTGCTTCATTAATTCTTTACGAATGAGTGAGGCAATCAGAGTTGACAAAAATTAGGGATTCGATTGTTTGAGATCTTTCGACCAAGAAAGATCGATAACGCAGGAATCTAGGTAACGCTGACTCACACCCCGAGTTGCGATTTACCGAAATTTCCATCTTAACAAGTGGTCGGGAATTGTCGCATAAATTCAGAATTTAATAATAATAACATATACACGACCGATTGATTAATAAAAAGTTGCTTGAATTACTGACATTAAAATAGAGATCGTGAATTGATGTCACCAGAGCCACGGTGGCGTAATTGGTAACGTACCAGGCTAGAATTCTGGAGTTCCCGGTTCGATCCCGGGCTGTGGTGATATTTTTTTACGATTTCTTTAGAAATTAAAAACCGTCAATTGTGGTTGCTTCATTAATTCTTTACGAATGAGTGAGGCAATCAGAGTTGACAAAAATTAGGGATTCGATTGTTTGAGATCTTTCGACCAAGAAAGATCGATAACGCAGGAATCTAGGTAACGCTGACTCACACCCCGAGTTGCGATTTACCGAAATTCCCATCTTAACAAGTGGTCGAGAATTGTCGCATAAATTCAGAATTTAATAATAATAACATATACACGACCGATTGATTAATAAAAAGTTGCTTGAATTACTGACATTAAAATAGAGATCGTGAATTGATGTCACCAGAGCCACGGTGGCGTAATTGGTAACGTACCAGGCTAGAATTCTGGAGTTCCCGGTTCGATCCCGGGCTGTGGTGATATTTTTTCACGATTTCTTTAGAAATTAAAAACCGTCAATTGTGGTTGCTTCATTAATTCTTTACGAATTAGTGAGACAATCAGAGTTGACAAAAATTAGGGATTCGATTGTTTGAGATCTTTCGACCAAGAAAGATCGATAACGCAGGAATCTAGGTAACGCTGACTCACACCCCGAGTTGCGATTTACCGAAATTTCCATCTTAACAAGTGGTCGGGAATTGTCGCATAAATTCAGAATTTAATAATAATAACATATACACGACCGATTGATTAATAAAAAGTTGCTTGAATTACTGACATTAAAATAGCGATCGTGAATTGATGTCACCAGAGCCACGGTGGCGTAATTGGTAACGTACCAGGCTAGAATTCTGGAGTTCCCGGTTGGAGTTCCCGGTTCGATCCCGGGCTGTGGTGATATTTTTTCACGATTTCTTTAGAAATTAAAAACCGTCAATTGTGGTTGCTTCATTAATTCTTTACGAATGAGTGAGGCAATCAGAGTTGACAAAAATTAGGGATTCGATTGTTTGAGATCTTTCGACCAAGAAAGATCGATAACGCAGGAATCTAGGTAACGCTGACTCACACCCCGAGTTGCGATTTACCGAAATTTCCATCTTAACAAGTGGTCGGGAATTGTCGCATAAATTCAGAATTTAATAATAATAACATATACACGACCGATTGATTAATAAAAAGTTGCTTGAATTACTGACATTAAAATAGAGATCGTGAATTAATGTCACCAGAGCCACGGTGGCGTAATTGGTAACGTACCAGGCTAGAATTCTGGAGTTCCCGGTTCGATCCCGGGCTGTGGTGATATTTTTTCACGATTTCTTTAGAAATTAAAAACCGTGAATTGTGGTTTCTTCATTAATTCTTTACGAATTAGTGAGGCAATCAGAGTTGACAAAAATTAGGGATTCGATTGTTTGAGATCTTTCGACCAAGAGAGATCGATAACGCAGGAATCTAGGTAACGCTGACTCACACCCCGAGTTGCGATTTACCGAAATTTCCATCTTAACAAGTGCTCGGGAATTGTCGCATAAATTCAGAATTTAATAATAATAACATATACACGACCGATTGATTAATAAAAAGCTGCTTGAAACAATCAACGCCTGATAATTGTCGATTTCGCGCATGTATTTCCGATGACCAATACCATTACGTTTACGTGCCTCCAAAAGCAAAAAAGATTCGTAATGCGACGCGCGATGTACAAGTAATGCGCTTGTCATGGCGTTGCACGGACGTTTGGATAAAAAGCAAATAATTATATTGCAGACACTGTGTTATCTGAAGCAAAAACAGCGAAGCGCAATTTTGCGCAAAACAGATGTAGCGCACGTACGGTGTATTTGCGAGTGTGCTCTAAACGTTTAACAGGGAAAAGTGAGCCTGAACAATGTGCAAAAGAATCATCTTCAGAGACACGCGACAATTCTTGAACGACTAGCCGCCAAAAAGAGAAATTGGAGTGGTAAGAGGAAGATCATCGTCCAGCATTGTGTCGGATTTCTCAAGTTGCTTCTTGTGCCTCTCTTGACCTACATGAGCTATGGATTGAGCCCGAAAGATAGTGCTTGTTCCTCATGATAACAAATATCGCCTCGCGAGTCTCGACTCTAATGTAACAACAGCAACAGCAACAGCAACTACAACCACAACCACAACCACAACCACAACCACAACCACAACCACAACCACAACCACAACCACAACCACAACCACAACCACAACCACAACCACAACCACAACCACAACCACAACCACAACCACAACCACAACCACAACCACAACCACACCACACCACAACCACAACCACAACCACACCCCACAACCACAACCACAACCACAACCACAACCACAACCACAACCACAACCACAACCACAACCACAACCACAACCACAACCACAACCACAACCACAACCACAACCACAACCACAACCACAACCACAACCACAACCACAACCACAACCACAACCACAACCACAACCACAACCACAACCACAACCACAACCACAACCACAACCACAACCACAACCACAACCACAACCACAACCACAACCACAACCACAACCACAACCACAACCACAACCACAACCACAACCACAACCACAACCACAACCACAACCACAACCACAACCACAACCACAACCACAACCACAACCACAACCACAACCACAACCACAACCACAACCACAACCACAACCACAACCACAACCACAACCACAACCACAACCACAACCACAACCACAACCACAACCACAACCACAACCACAACCACAACCACAACCACAACCACAACCACAACCACAACCACAACCACAACCACAACCACAACCACAACCACAACCACAACCACAACCACAACCACAACCACAACCACAACCACAACCACAACCACAACCACAACCACAACCACAACCACAACCACAACCACAACCACAACCACAACCACAACCACAACCACAACCACAACCACAACCACAACCACAACCACAACCACAACCACAACCACAACCACAACCACAACCACAACCACAACCACAACCACAACCACAACCACAACCACAACCACAACCACAACCACAACCACAACCACAACCACAACCACAACCACAACCACAACCACAACCACAACCACAACCACAACCACAACCACAACCACAACCACAACCACAACCACAACCACAACCACAACCACAACCACAACCACAACCACAACCACAACCACAACCACAACCACAACCACAACCACAACCACAACCACAACCACAACCACAACCACAACCACAACCACAACCACAACCACAACCACAACCACAACCACAACCACAACCACAACCACAACCACAACCACAACCACAACCACAACCACAACCACAACCACAACCACAACCACAACCACAACCACAACCACAACCACAACCACAACCACAACCACAACCACAACCACAACCACAACCACAACCACAACCACAACCACAACCACAACCACAACCACAACCACAACCACAACCACAACCACAACCACAACTACTACTACTACTACTACTACTACTACTACTACTACTACTACTACTACTACTACTACTACTACTACTACTACTACTACTACTACTACTACTACTACTACTACTACTACTACTACTACTACTACTACTACTACTACTACTACTACTACTACTACTACTACTACTACTACTACTACTACTACTACTACTACTACTACTACTACTACTACTACTACTACTACTACTACTACTACTACTACTACTACTACTACTACTACTACTACTACTACTACTACTACTACTACTACTACTACTACTACTACTACTACTACTACTACTACTACTACTACTACTACTACTACTACTACTACTACTACTACTACTACTACTACTACTACTACTACTACTACTACTACTACTACTACTACTACTACTACTACTACTACTACTACTACTACTACTACTACTACTACTACTACTACTACTACTACTACTACTACTACTACTACTACTACTACTACTACTACTACTACTACTACTACTACTACTACTACTACTACTACTACTACTACTACTACTACTACTACTACTACTACTACTACTACTACTACTACTACTACTACTACTACTACTACTACTACTACTACTACTACTACTACTACTACTACTACTACTACTACTACTACTACTACTACTACTACTACTACTACTACTACTACTACTACTACTACTACTACTACTACTACTACTACTACTACTACTACTACTACTACTACTACTACTACTACTACTACTACTACTACTACTACTACTACTACTACTACTACTACTACTACTACTACTACTACTACTACTACTACTACTACTACTACTACTACTACTACTACTACTACTACTACTACTACTACTACTACTACTACTACTACTACTACTACTACTACTACTACTACTACTACTACTACTACTACTACTACTACTACTACTACTACTACTACTACTACTACTACTACTACTACTACTACTACTACTACTACTACTACTACTACTACTACTACTACTACTACTACTACTACTACACCGGGGGATGTCTGTAACCCCTACGTGGCGCGTCTCCAGATGGCGGATAGGGGAACGCTCTCTAGATATAGAGGGTAGGAGGCAACTAAAATACCTCCCGCGGACCAACAGACACGGGGAAGAAACCTCGTCAACAAATCAACATGGATAGAGGTGAACTGAATATAATACCCCAAGTGAGTACTTCTCGTACAGAGAATAATCTCACCAGCGATTCCGACCGGGTGAAAGCCCCGGTGGCCGCTGCCGGCCTCATGGATTTTGGAGGAGGCCACAGTATCACTGAAGTCGGCGAATTGGAACAGAATAACGAAAAACAGAAAGGAAAACACGAAAAAAGGAACAAAAACCAAAAAGCCTCACAACAGACGGACACACGAGACTCGGAGTGGCCACCACTGACCAACGTGCCGCCTGCTTGTACCCCGGGCGGCGCCCGCGGGTTACCGCCTGACGCGCGAGCTTTCTTCAGCCAGCCCCTAGTTTAATGTACGATCTCTCGGGACACGGCCGTCGGACTGAAAGATGGCAAGCTCGGTGAGCTCCAGGAACTTCTGATGGAAACTACCAGGCTGATAAAAGTGAAACGAACCGTCCCCACGGAAGTTACGAAAAACGTTAAGGAGGCCCTTGCTCTGATCGCAGAGGCCCTCACCCACCGGAAATCTTGGAAGGACGAACAACGGAAGCTCACCCTCGCTGAGGCTAGGGAATACGAGGCGCTCCGGCAAGCAGCGACACCATGCACGCCGAGGAACAAACGCCCGGCACCCAGCCCGCCCCTCGGCCCTGAGGAAGACACCCGCTCAGGCTACAAGGGAGGCTTCACCCTAGTTAACAGGAAAAAGAAGAAGCGCATCGGGTCACCCACTGCAGCCACGGCCATACAGCAATCCACGACGGGCCCATCAAACTCGCAGGCTTCGGCCCCCGCGCACAGGAAAGCAAAAAGAAAAAAGTCAACAGCCCCGGGCGCCCGCGCTAATGCCGTACTGATAAAGCCCGCACAGGGAAAGACCTACACGTACTTACTCAGGGACATTAAGGCCAAGGTAAACCCGGAGCAGCATCAGGCGGTCATCCGCTCCATCCGCGAGACCAGGGACGGAGACATCCTGCTGGAGATGGATCGCAAGTCGGACAACTGCCCATCTTTCACCGATGCGATAAAGGTGGCGGTCGGGGAGCAAGGCTCGGTCAAGAGTCTATCACCGACTCATACCATAGAAATCCGGGATATTGACACCTCCACGGATGAGGCAGACATACGCGACGCCCTAATGCGAGACCTTGGCGACACGGCGGATATTAAAAGGATCGGGCTCTCGAAGAAAGCCTATCGAGGGCAACGCACGGCATTCATAGAACTAGACGGGAAAAGCGCCCAAAAAATGCTTGCGAGCGGCCGCATAAAGATCGGGTGGGTCATCTGCCGAACCAGGCTGCATGAGTCCATCCAGAGGTGCTACAGATGCCTCGGATATGGGCACCTATCCAACAAATGCACTGGCCCTGACCGCAGCAAACTGTGCTACAAGTGCGGCGAAGCGGACCACAAAGCAGCAGCATGCAGCCGACCATCACGCTGCATACTCTGCGCGGCAACCGATGGACAAAGTCTCGACACCGACCACGTGCCCGGAGCGGGACGGTGCGCAACTTATCGAAGCGCGTTGAAAGGAGCATCCGCTGGTCAGAGATGACGACCGTCCTGCAATGTAACTTGGAAGGGGGTGGACCGCGCAGGCGTTACTGCACCAGTTTATCTCCGAAAACCCCATCGACATCTGCATTATATCAGAGCAGTACGCGAACCTACCGAAAGCATCGTGGCTCTCTGACACGTCGAACACGGCAGCGATCTGGGTAGTCAGCCCAACCCTACACTCAATGAACAGCGGACGCAGCGACGGCTTTATCTGGGTGAAGTTCCGAGACTTCACCATGATAAGCTGTTATCTCTCGCCGAACCAAGGCATCCTGACATTCAGACGCCAGCTCGCCGATCTCGAAGACACCATTCGACGCATTGGCGGTGAAGTTATCGTGGCTGGTGACTTCAATGCCAAGTCAACAGAGTGGGGAATGGAGTGGAGCGACACCAGAGGGAACGAGTTGGCAGACATGGTCGCACGACTCGACCTGACCACGCTCAACGAGGGTAACGTTTCCACCTTTAGAAGACCGGGCTGCCGAGAGTCGATCCTCGACATCACTTTCGCCTCACCGGAGACTGCTGCGACCGTATGGGATTGGAGGGTCCTGGAGGATTATAATTCCAGCGACCACCAATACATCCAGTTCTCGACCGGCAACGGGCCGACCAACCGCACGAGACAGGAAGAAGAACGGCGACGATGGAACGATAGGAAGCTGAATGAGACAAAGCTCATCAACTCCCTAAAGAACCTGGTCCAACAACACGTCAACGAACCGGCCGCCACGAGACGAGACGTGGAGAATCTCGTGGAAAAAACGATGGCTGCCATCTCGGCCGCCTGCGACGCTTCCATGCCAACCAGGAGCACCCGCGAGAGAAGGCGTGCAAACTACTGGTGGAACGATGAGATCAGTGAGCTTCGGAAAAAGTGCCTGGCGCTGCGGCGTAAGTCCGTCAGGGCCAACCGCAGACGACAGACTGGCCAACCGGACACTCTCTTCGCCGAACTCGATAGCGCAGGGAAAGCCCTAAAACGGGCGATTAAAAAGAGCAAAAACCAGTGCTGGAGAAACCTATGCGACGAGCTGGACGAGGACCCTTGGGGCAAGGCTTACCAGATCGCGGTCAAGGGTCTGGGCAAGCAATGCCGCATACCCCTCATGGAGCCAGCCACCATAGAAAGGATCATCGGCGATCTCTTCCCCCAGCACCCTCGGAGGGTACCTAGAGGAAATTCGACGACCACGCGCGGACCGCCCTTCACAACGACGGAGCTCCAGGACGCTGCCAAGTCCCTGAAACCAGGCAGAGCCCCTGGCCCGGACGGCATCTCTGTTAATGCCATCAAGTGTATATCCAAGGAGTACCCCGAGGTACTTCTTACTATGTATAATGCCTGCCTCGCAACAGGCACATTCAGCCGCCGGTGGAAGCATCAACGACTGGTTCTTCTGGACAAAGGGAAGGGCCCACCAGTGACGTCATCATCGAATAGGCCACTCTGCCTGCTGGACGTCGCAGGCAAGCTGCTAGAAAAGATGGTCGAGGGACGCCTAACTGAGGCAATAGACAATGCCGGAGGTCTATCGAGCAATCAGCACGGCTTCCGAAAGAAGAAATCGACAATCACCGCGATTGATCAGGCCATCACCATCGTGAAGAGGGCCTGGGCTGCCAGCTACCAAACTCGAAAGGCGTGCATCCTGCTCACCTTCGACGTGCAGAACGCGTTTAACTCCGTGGGCTGGGAGGACATACTGGACGCGCTGAAGACTGACTTCAGCATCGACCAGTATGTCCTCGATATAGTGGACGATTACTTCCGTGATCGCTATCTCGAGTACGACACGACGGAGGGATCTCGAACGGTGGAGGTCACTGCCGGCGTCCCGCAGGGTGCAGTCCTGGGCCCTGAGTTCTGGAATATACGATACGACGATCTGCTGGCCACCAACTTTATGCGCGAAATTCACTTAGTCGGATACGCCGATGACATTGCCGGCATAGTCATAGCGGACAGGACCGACGACGCACGGCGGAAAATTGGACACCTGGTCAGACGAATAGGCACTTGGCTAGGAGACCATGGGCTCAAGCTAGCAGCCAGAAAGACTGAGATGGTGGTCCTCACGAGGTAACGATGGTTTGAGAAGCCCTTCGCGATAAACATAGGCGATGCGCTTGTCGAGACCAGGAGATCGGTTCGGTATTTCGGCCTCCAGCTTGACGAGAAACTAACCTTCGGAGAACACATTTAACGAACAGCTGACAAAGCTAACGGCGCCGCTGCCAAGCTCTCGAGGATCATGAAGAACGTCGGCGGCCCCCGCTACGCGAAGCGAAGGCTACTGATGAGCACCGTAAACTCTATCATCCTGTATGGCGCAGAAATCTGGGCAGATCAACTCGCGTACGAAAGCCACCGGCGCAAACTGGCTGCAGTACAAAGACGCGCCGCCCTCCGAGTTGCTTGTGCATATCGCACGGTCTCAGAATCGGCGATTCTGGTCATCGCTAAGACGCCCCCCATCGACCTCTTGGCCAAGGAGCGAAGGAATCTCCATCAGTTGCGGACAGCAAACCCCCTGGTCGACGGCGCCAGGGAACTCGAACGGGCGAAAACCATTGGAGAATGGGAGCTTAGGTGGCAAAATAACGTCACCGGGAGATGGACGGCTAAACTTATACCCAACATAACGACCTGGATCAAGTGTGAACATGTAGACATTAATTTCTACCTAACGCAGCTCCTCACGGGCCACGGCGCCTTTAACGCTTACCTACACCGAATGGGCCTCATCGACAGCCCAATGTGCAGCTACTGCCTGACCGAACTCGACGACGCTGAACACACCTTCTTCCACTGCGACAGATGGACGGAGGAACGAATAGCCGCAACAGATGCAATCGGAGAATCCCTACACCCTGAGAACCTGGTCTCCCACATGATCGGTTCCAAACCAAAGTGGGAAGCCATTATGCAATTCGCGGAAGAGGTGCTGAAGGCCAAGAGGCTTGAGCAAGAACTAAACGGGGCGGGCGCTTAGGGGCGCATCAGGGGTTAGACTGAAGTAATGCGAAAGCGGTTCCGGGTCCAACCACCTTCACCACCGTGAAGGGAGGCAGAGGATTGTTTTTAGTCAGTAAAAATCTGACACTACCAACAACACAACAACTTAAGTTGGTGTCTTTTCGAAGATTTTTCAACCTCTGAACAAAAAAAAAAAAAAAAAAAAAACTACTACTACTACTACTACTACTACTACTACTACTACTACCACTACTACTACTACCACTACTACTACTACTACTACTACTACTACTACTACTACTACTACTACTACGACAGAGACGTCGCCCTCCGTACAAGAGGCCAGTACACCGTTATCACACCTCCACTTAGAGCTTAGTGAAATTCTATACTCTCACTCGTACAAGAGCGAGAGAGAGAAACGTACAGCGTACCAGCAAGTTCTAAAACGTTACCTTTACTTGGTCGAGTACGATAATACAGTACCGAATATTCCGTCAAAAGGAAAAAAAGCAGTACTCGATAGTCGCGGGAATAAAATCGTTGACGTCTTAATGAACGAAGTAAAATCCTCGGCTTAATGACACTTATTATCGATAGCGTACAAAAAAAAAACTTTATCTGAAGCAATATCGATGCTTCGCAATTTGCATTGCAGTGCAGTCTGTAAAAAAATGTCATGAGATCGTGACGGTGTTGTCTACATAGACGGCAGAAGAATTTTAAATTCCAATATTTTTTATCTTGTTAATGATGCTATGCGCGCTAGAGAACGCGAGAAGCCCGTCGGTCAATCTTTGCCTAACTCCTGCGAATGATACTGATGCCACATGAATTTATCGGCAATCCCAAGTTGCTACACGAACATACACCTACATCATCGTCGACACCGCAGCGGCGTCTCATTTTATCACGAGATAGTGATAGCAACAGCAGCAACAGCAGCAACAACGAGGTCGAGACCGCACACTTAATCAGAGATTTCATGCTCATGGCGGACAACCGCATCATCGAGGAGGAAGAAGAAGAAAACGAGCAATTGCGAATCAAGGCACAAGTAGAGTGCCAACGTCACCCTAGCAGATATTAGTCCCACGCACAGTTAGTAAAGAAAAAGGAAAATACCCCATTTAACTGGACATCGCTAAAAATATGAAAATTCTGGAAAAAAATCTATTATGACTGTTGAAAAATCAGCTGGTGCACGGCGATCGATAATCGTCGTGCGCCTACCTGTTGCGCTGCTTTACTACGCGGTGGTCGGTTGAGGCGAAGATAGCCGAAGCATGGGCTTCGCGAAGCCGAGGATGTGCCTCATTGGCACGCCGCGTCGAGCGAGAGGATGTCTCTCTCGCTTGACTTCGGTTTCGCTCACCGGCTATCTCGCTCAACTGACTCCAGCGCCCAACGAAACTTTCATACTCGCAGCAATCTTGAGAATTCGGCACTTTTGCGACACACATCCACTGGACAGCACGCGCATCCATCGGACTTCCACGCATATTTCTCGGACATTTACACATCGGACTCGCTCAACATCTCGCTCATCAGGACTCATTTGCTCAAGGTAAGAGTTCATTGACATAATTTGGTATAAATTCAATGTCAGTGAGGAGAGAAATACGGTGCATCATCACGTTGGCTCACTCGTGGCATGCGCTGCAGCACATGTGGGGTCATGCTCTCCTCACTTGCTTTAGCCGGTACAATTAATACATTTATACCGGTGTGGTCTATTCACTGTGCTTTCCTCCAGAAACTCTGCTGGGAAAGCGCAGTGACTACACGCAGTTCATCTGTATAGCCTCAGTGTCTGGTTGCAGTGTGCTAAGCAGTACTGATTGCGTAGCGGGTCGCACACAAAGTCACTGCGCTCAGATACAGGCATTGTACATTCTCTCATTAATTCGCTGCAATCACTTTGCAATACAGTGTTGAGTGATTGCAGTGAATTACGCACAATGTATCGCACTCAAGGCATCGGCGTGTCGTGCTGCGTAGCTGTTGCTACGCTGCACGCACCGCTGTCTCAAATTCATATTCAGCGCACAATTGATAATTGTGTGCTGCTCACAGTATAATTCTAAATTCCACTTTCCAGTTTATTTTATGTATTCACATTCAGTGTTCTTAGCTCGTCGTGCTGCGTAGCATCATTCCGCTGCACGCACCGCATTCTCATGGTCGAGCTCAGCTCACAATCAATATGATTGCGTGCTGCTCAACACTATTCACAATTCAATTTGTTTATTTATTGGCATTATTTGTAATTTGTTTAACTTTATATTTTGGTCGATTTTTCTAAATTAATTAAGTTCGGTGTCAACTTGCACTGGTAGCGCACACAACTTTTATATTCAAAATTGTATTTTTATAATTACCAGGAAGGTAGCAATAAACCACTTCCTCACCATAACAGCTATGTGTCTGGTTTATTTTCCTCGTGCTTTAAGTGAGTACTCATCCCATTTCGATATATTCGCAGATCGGTCAAGTCACACAGGATGGACTCTCAACATCTTAGTTGAATTCTCCACATTTTGGTCCTTCGAGCCGGATACTCGACTTGAGCAAGAGAGACCAGGGTCTCTACCTTCCGCTCTCATCCCTGCATTCATCGGCTCATCTGGAGTAGGACTCTGCGAAGCCCATCGCAGGATCCTCATCGGCTTATCACCTCGTCAAGCGGAGCAACAAGTAGGGTAAAGTACATCTCTGCGGAGAATCTTCGTTTCTATCTATCACTTTCTCTACTTGGACCGTTTGCAACAGGACTAGCAATGTCTGAGGGCAATCTGACGGACTCCGGGGTGGCGTCTGGAGATCTTGAGGATAAAAGGGCATTGTTGGTTCCTGCGGCCGGCGTCGTTCCGAAGAAGGCCCGATCGCCAGCTCGACTTACAACCGAGATGGCGTTGAAGGTCCAATCTCAACGGCGCCGGATTGCTCATCTGCAAACGGTCATCGCTCTGCTTAATGAGGGCGGGGATACCCTCGCCATGGAGTCGCTTGACGCGTACGTCGAGCAGGTCACGGAGATCCACAGCGCCTTCCAGAGGGAGCACGAGCTGTTGGAGTCTTCGTGCCCCCCGAGCTGTGTCGATCACGAGTATTTTGCAGAGGATCTGCAAAGCCTTGAGGCGCAGGTTGCCCTCAAGGCCAAGGTCACGGCTCGGGAAGCCATGGCGAGGCTATCTCGAGGGCACCTTTCTGCGCCGGCACCCGTAGCGTCGCCGCGCCCCCACACAAGGCTGCCAGAAATAAAGCTGCCGACGTTCGGGGGAGACTATGCCGGATGGCCAACGTTCCGTGACGTGTTCACGTCGCTGGTCATCCGGAATGCCCGCCTTACCGACGTCGACCGGCTGTTGTACCTGCGTGGCTGCGTGTCGGGCGCGGCGGCGCAGCTCATTCAGGGGTTCGCAGTCACGTGCGAATCGTTTAACCAGGCATGGGAGACATTGGTCTCCCGTTACGAGAATAAGCGGCTGCTGGTGCAGGAGCGCCTGGACAGGCTCTTCTCACTCAAGTCTGGCTCATCCGATATCAAATCATTCTCGTCAATCCTGGCTTCGTTCTCCGAGGCTTACAGGGCTCTTTCTTCGCTGGCAACGAAGGAAGAGCTCTGGGATTGCGTGATGGTGAGGTTGCTGGCAAAACAGCTTGACCAAACCACGCGTGAGGCCTGGGAGACGAAGCTAGGACGCACATCAGAATTCCCGGCTTTTGCTGAGCTCGAGGAGTTTGCGGAGACCAAGGTGAGAGCGTTGGAGATGGCGAAGGCCACTCCCAAGACCGGGACAACCTCGAACCGACCGTCTTCTGCGAACCCTCCCCCAGCGAAGGCCGGGACGCACAGCGCCGCGGCGCATCACGCAGGTCGCGCAGCACGTGGGGCTCCGTCGTCATCCTTCACCGCGAACGATTACCCCTGTGACTGCTGTCGGGCTCGTGGGCACTTTATTGTCATGTGTCCTGAGTTCCGGCGGCTCACTGTGGGTGATCGTCGCAAGATGGCGGAGAAGGCACGGCTGTGCTACAACTGCCTTGGTCGGCACAACGCGTCGGCCTGTCGATCGAGTCGGAAGTGCAAGGAGTGTTCAGGGCGGCATCACACGATGCTGCATCCGGCAGCGCCCCCTGCAACAGCTTCCGACGTGCAACCGGCTCAATCTCAGGCTTCAACTCAATAGGATGTCGTCGCGGTCGTTCACTCATCGGCCCAGCTCACATGGAACTGCTCAACATTATTGGCAACTGCATTAGCAGATATTCACACATCGGTCTCAGCTCATCAAGCAAGACTTCTCATCGATCCTGGGTCAGAATTGACTTTCATTACGGAAGAACTCTTTCGTAAGCTCAACGCAACACGCAAGCACTCATCAATTCCGATCACAGGGGTCGGTGGAAGGCGCTCAACGCAGACACATGGCTCGGTACAGCTCACACTGTGTTCCACATACACCAAGGAGAAAGTCACGGTACTGGCTCACATTCTCAACACGGTTACTACTCACTTGCCATCCTTTGAGTCGTCAGTTCGCACATGGCCTCACATAGTGAAGCTGAAACTGGCTGACCCTGACTTTCTCACACCACGACCAATCGATATCATAATTGGAGCAGATATTTATGGACAGGTTATTAAACCAAATATTCTCAAGGGCACATCATCGGCACCTATTGCACAATTATCGATATTTGGGTGGCTCATCATTGGACCAACGAACTCATGCCAATCTGACGCACTCACTGTTCATCATGCTGCGGTGCAACATGACGATCAGGAATTACAAAATGTGCTAACGAAATTTTGGATTCAGGAAGAGCCACCAAAGGACACAGTAAGTCAACTCACACCAGAGGAGCAGGCATGCGAGGATCATTTTCGAGACACGCATCAGCGTGATTCTACAGGCCGGTACATCGTTCGGCTGCCTCTCATATCATCACCTGCGAATCTTGGAAGCTCACACTCACGAGCGCTTCAGTGTCTGCAACACACGCTACGGAAAATCTCAAGAAATGCTGAATACGGTCAGCTCTATACAACGTTCATGGACGAATATGAGCAACTCGGTCATATGGTGAAGGCATCAAAATCATCTCCAAGTGAAAAACATTATTACTTGCCTCACCACGGTGTTCTCAGACCAGATAGCACTACCACAAAATTACGTGTTGTATTCAATGGGTCGAGTTCAACTTCATCAGGAAAATCTCTCAATGACATCATGCACACCGGACCGAATTTATTGCTCAACATTTCGGACGTGCTCATTTGGATCCGTCAACATAGACACATCTTCGCCACTGACATAACAAAAATGTATCGTCAGATCCGAGTTCATCCTGAGGATTGGAATCTTCAACGGATTCTATGGAAAGATAATCAACTCAATCCTGTGCCTTTTCAACTAACTACGGTTACATATGGTACCAAAGCTGCGCCATATTTGGCAGTTCGAACACTTATGCAGCTGACCGAAGATGAAGGCCATCGGTTTCCGCTTGCTGTGCCAGCTATAAAATTTGGCAGGTATGTGGATGACATCTTCGGTGGGGCGGATTCAACTCAACAGCTCATTGAAATAGCTCAACAGCTCAAGGATTTATGCATGGCGGGCGGTTTTCCACTCGCCAAGTGGCACTCATCAGACCTCAAAGTATTTGCCAATATCTCATCATCAAGGTCAAGCTCAGCTATTTCAATGGACGACTGTGAGACAAAGATTCTTGGTTTGACTTGGCTTCCTAGTGAAGACAAGTTTAAGTTCGCATCCCGGTTCAACTCAGCTCAAGAAAGTTTTACAAAACGCCTCATTCTCTCTGAGGTGGCTCAGCTCTTTGATCCGCTTGGTTTCGTCTCACCGGTTGTGATAAGAGCCAAGATTCTTTTACAAGAGCTTTGGCTTCACAAGCTCAGCTGGGATGAACCACTGCCATCCCAGGTCTCAACACGATGGACTGTAATCAGAGAAGATCTCAAAAGCCTGGTCAGGCTCTCAATTCCTCGTTGGTTCAATACATGGAGCAACTCAACAGTGGAATTGCATGGCTTCTCTGATGCATCTTAACTGGCCATGGCCGCAGTGATTTACATCACTGTTGACTCAACTTCCACAGGAAAGGTGGCTTCACTTGTTTGCTCAAAAACGCGCGTAGCACCACTCAAGAAGCTCACCATACCAAGGCTTGAATTGACTGCAGCTTTGTTATTAGCTAAGCTGGTTGCATACGTTCAAACCACACTCAAGGTTAAAATCTCATCGACTCACCTGTGGACGGACTCTTCAGTAACTCTCACCTGGATCAAAGCGCATCCTTCTCGATGGAAGGACTATGTCCGAAATAGAGTCGCTCAAATACAATAACTCACACCCAGTGCTCAATGGCGTCATGTGGCAGGCACAAGCAATCCAGCTGATTGTGCCTCACGAGGTATTTCAACAGCTCAACTGGCTTCTCATCAGTTGTGGTGGTCAGGTCCACCGTGGATGGTGAAACCTAGTCAATCTTGGCCAAAATCCACAACTGATTCAGAGGATTTAAGCATCATGGAAGCCCGACCGGGGGTAGCTCTCCTCGCGGCAACACAGACGCCAGAGTATCACTGGGAACTCATTTATCGCTGCTCTTCGCTCGCAAAATTATGTCGTCTTACCTCATATTGTGTGAGAGTAGTGGAAAAAATGAGAAAAAGGTTAGAATCGGCAGGAAACGCTCCACTCACTGCGAGAGAAATGGCTGCAGCAAACACATTTTGGACAAAAGCAACACAAGCCGTGTTTTTCAAGCACGAGATACAAGTGCTGCAGTCAGGCTCGCATGTTCCATCTGCTCACCCTTTCAGTCGATTAACAGCCTTTATCGACGAGGAGGGTGTGATAAGAGTTGGAGGTCGTCTTTCACAATCAGCACTCACTTATGAAGGAATGCATCCTGCTATTCTGCCTCGCCACTCTCGATTTACGACTCTCATAATAGAGCAAGCTCACGTGCGTACTCTTCACGGAGGCACGCAGCTCACACTAGCTCAAGTCAGGCAGACACATTGGATTGTAGGCGGTAGAGCTCCTGTGAAATCTCATATATTACACTGCGTGGTGTGTGCTCGGCAGAGAGGAGTCCGAGCGCAACAGTTGATGGGTCAACTGCCTCTGTCACGAGTCACACCATCACGCGCATTTTCTCACACAGGAGTAGACTACGCCGGTCCTCTCACGCTCAAAACTTGGAAGGGTCGAGGCAGCAAAACGCACAAAGGCTGGATCTGCGTTTTTGTGTGTCTCGCCACTTCAGCTCTGCATCTTGAGGCCGTCAGTGACTACTCAGCTGACGGCTTCCTCTCAACGTTCAGGCGATTCTCATCGAGGCGTGGCATTCCTCACACCATCTACTCTGACTGTGGCACCAACTTCGTTGGTGCACACAAATTTATATGTCAGATGTTCAGTAAGGCTTCGCAAGAGCATCATCTCATCGCTTCTTCTCTCGCAAATCAACAGATTGCGTGGAAGTTTAACCCGCCTGCGGCACCACATATGGGTGGTAAATGGGAAGCAGCTGTAAAGTCCGTTAAATTTCATCTGCGGCGAACGGTGGGTGATACAGCACTCACGTTCGAAGAGCTCTCAACGCTGCTGGCTCAAATCGAGGCTATACTTAACTCAAGGCCTCTGGAACCGCTTAGCGATGATCCAGATGACTCATCAGCACTCACGCCTGGACATTTTCTCATTGGTGGAGCACTCACAATGGTCCCAGAACCGAATCTGGAAGATTTGGCAATCTCACGGCTCTCAAGGTGGCAATTGTTGCAGCAAAAGATTCAACAATTTTGGCGACAATGGTCTGCACACTATTTACAACGGCAGCAGTCGATTTCAAAATGGCATCACCCTGATAACATCATTAAAATTGGCTCGTTGGTCCTGCTTACGGATGAGCGCTTTCCACCGTGCAAATGGCCACTTGCACGTGTCACCGCGTTGCATCCAGGCAAAGACGGGCTCACCAGGGTGGTAACACTCAAGACTGCTACCACCACGCTCACCAGGCCGATCTCAAAACTTGCTGTTCTGCCAATCTCATCCAACACCCAGCAATGAATAATTAATCATCAACCCCGTTGCTGATGGCGGGCGGAATGTTGAAAAATCAGCTGGCGCACGGCGATCGATAATCGTCGTGCGCTTACCTGTTGCGCTGCTTTACTACGCGGTGGTCGGTTGAGGCGAAGATAGCCGAAGCATGGGCTTCGCGAAGCCGAGGATGTGCCTCATTGGCACGCCGCGTCGAGCGAGAGGATGTCTCTCTCGCTTGACTTCGGTTTCGCTCACCGGCTATCTCGCTCAACTGACTCCAGCGCCCAACGAAACTTTCATACTCGCAGCCATCTTGAGAATTCGGCACTTTTGCGACACACATCCACTGGACAGCACGCGCATCCATCGGACTTCCACGCATATTTCTCGGACATTTACACATCGGACTCGCTCAACATCTCGCTCATCAGGACTCATTTGCTCAAGGTAAGAGTTCATTGACATAATTTGGTATAAATTCAATGTCAGTGAGGAGAGAAATACGGTGCATCATAACGTTGGCTCACTCGTGGCATGCGCTGCAGCACATGTGGGGTCATGCTCTCCTCACTTGCTTTAGCCGGTACAATTAATACAATTATACCGGTGTGGTCTATTCACTGTGCTTTCCTCCAGAAACTCTGCTGGGAAAGCGCAGTGACTACACGCAGTTCATCTGTATAGCCTCAGTGTCTGGTTGCAGTGTGCTAAGCAGTACTGATTGCGTAGCGGGTCGCACACAAAGTCACTGCGCTCAGATACAGGCATTGTACATTCTCTCATTAATTCGCTGCAATCACTTTGCAATACAGTGTTGAGTGATTGCAGTGAATTACGCACAATGTATCGCACTCAAGGCATCGGCGTGTCGTGCTACGTAGCTGTTGCTACGCTGCACGCACCGCTGTCTCAAATTCATATTCAGCGCACAATTGATAATTGTGTGCTGCTCACAGTATAATTCTAAATTCCACTTTCCAGTTTATTTTATGTATTCACATTCAGTGTTCTTAGCTCGTCGTGCTGCGTAGCATCATTCCGCTGCACGCACCGCATTCTCATGGTCGAGCTCAGCTCACAATCAATATGATTGCGTGCTGCTCAACACTATTCACAATTCAATTTGTTTATTTATTGGCATTATTCGTATTTTGTTTAACTTTATATTTTGGTCGATTTTTCTAAATTAATTAAGTTCGGTGTCAACTTGCACTGGTAGCGCACACAACTTTTATATTCAAAATTGTATTTTTATAATTACCAGGAAGGTAGAAATAAACCACTTCCTCACCATAACAGCTATGTGTCTGGTTTATTTTCCTCGTGCTTTAAGTGAGTACTCATCCCATTTCGATATATTCGCAGATCGGTCAAGTCACACAGGACGGACTCTCAACATCTTAGTTGAATTCTCCACAATGACCCTGCTCGCTCATCCTGCATCCTGTTCACGAGCAAAAAATTCGGCTCAGATGGATCGGAGAGTTACGACAAAAAATGTTTTACCATCACTTAAGACACAGGATTCATATAACATGCATCGCCTCGAGCGACGGCGATTTCCCCACCGTACGTATAATGTGAGTAATATAGACGACGTATGGGAGACTGATTTAGCAGATCTTCGCTCGGCAGCTACGTACAATGATGGGTATGCATAACTGCGTGATGTTATCGATGTGTTAAGCAAATACGCCTAGATCGAGGCTCTGCATGCCAAACGAGCGCAAACGTCGCACGCGGTTTCACACGCATACCCGCACGCAGTAACGACCGTCGCCCACAGCAATTGCAAACTGATCGAGGCAAAGAATTTATCGGAGCTCCATTTCGGCAAACGCTAAACAAAAAAAAAAACGGATTTTCGGGCTGCCCGAAACCCCGATATAAACGCCGTGATTGCCGAACGCTTTAATCGCAAGATAAAGGAGCGAATGTGGCGCTACTTTACATCACCCGAAATAAGCGTTACATCGATGTGTTACAATCATTTTTATATACTTATAATTACATTGAACACAGCGGAACGCGTATTTTTCTGTGCGGGGTGACCATGGAAAACGCCTCTTTAGCTCGAAAAAATTTACCTGGGCGTTACGAGCGTAACGCGAAAAACCTAAGAAGCCTATATACAGTGTCGGTGGCTTGGTGCATAACAGTACAGCTAAAACCGCATTCGTGAAGGGATATGAGAGAGGAGGGAGTAACAAGTTATTTAACAATCAACGAACATCAGTGAATCGAGTACCATTCGTGTATATTTCACACGATCTGAAGCAAAATTATCGCGAGTACGAGTGCCTCCGTCACATAAGAAGACGAAGGAGAAGAAGAGGAAAAAGAGAGGGAGCATTCGGAATAATTGTCCCTGATAAATATGAGTTCCAAGGATAGGTATTTCTTTGCCGCACTACATACTACAACAGTAGTATGCAGTATTTTCCGGATAATACGATGACGAAATTCATTACAAAACTACCGCATCAAATACGTTTACATGGAGAATGGTCTGTTTCTGTTGTGGAAATTGTTTATCCGATGCCACTTTTACATGGTCCTACTGTAAGAAATCCCATATCTTTTGAGGATAGTGATTATGAATTATCGGGTTTAAATCTTTTGACACGGTGGCGCGTAGATAGAGCTCAAGTTCCATCTGGTGTATATCGCTCTATAGACGCTCTTTTGGAGAGTATAAATAAGTTACCTCACGTGGCTGGTCATCTGCGCATTAAATCGCTTATATTTAATGCGAGATTGCGAGTTTTTGTGCAGCGATATCTGCGAGAACTATATTACAAGCGATGTACTAACCACCCTCTTTCGAATCGTCTCCATTGATGCTGACGACTTTCAGTACGGTTCGATAAAAATTCAATCAATTTCGGCGTCGCGATATATACTTTTCTTGCGCAACAATTTACAGACTGTCGAGATCTACATAAGACACGAGGTTGAAAATCCTATACCACTCGAACAGGGAACACTGACTGACAGTACATTTCAAAAGGTCCCACGATTGATTACTTCGCTATGGATGATATTGATAGTCTGCAGCGCGGATGAGGCCGTCGAGAGTCCGGCGGCATTAGCAATGTTTATATCGGAACGCCTAATCAACGAGGACACGGTATTGGCAGCTTCCTAGGGGGCCTGTTCCGTTGAGTATTACCACTTTAAAAAAAAAGTTCTAAAGCAGTTAAAAAAATACATTGCGTACCGGTGTAAACGTATCCGGCAATATCATCGATAGAAACATAGCTGTGAAAAATGCTATTCGCGAGGGAGCGCGAGAATGCGGCAGTAATGTCAAACGCAAGGCCTATGAAAAAATTGACACTCTCATGCAGGGGTCCGGTTATCACAAGCACAAAGTTTCGCGAACGGCTCATTCACTGAACGAACGTAAACCGCGACGTATCGCCAGTAAAAAGAAAAACGTAATAGAAAGAAAAGTAATAGAAAAGAATAATAATAATAAGAAGAACAATAAGAAGAAGAAGAATCGTCAACGAAGTCTTGCAGATCTTTTTGGATAGCTGAAACAAGATGGGTTTTCTGCATGCACACTCGTGCGAGTGCCTTACATCGGAACTTGAATTATTTTCACTCCCGCCGACACAAACAACTATCGAAGGCTCCTTCGATCTCGAGCATAACATGGTTAGTCTGAGAGTGCAAAAAACATCTCCTCCTACGGAAATTGCTACGGGTACAGCGCCAAAAGGAAGCACCGGCCCTGTCAACAATCTCTTGCATTCTATGTCCAAACAGGTGGATGTATATCTAAATCAAAGACTAGTTTCACCTCCAAATAATGCCTACGCTTATCGAGCGTACGTAGAAACACTTTTGAATTACGGTCCAGCCGCTAAAAAGTCACATCTCATGAGCATTCTCTGGTACGACGATACGCCCGGAAGAATGGATGATATAACATCGGGAAATGCGCGTCTTGTAAACAGAAAACAATTAAATATCGGCAAAACTGTAGACTTGATCGGCTATCTGCATTGCGATATATTCAATCAGGCGCAGTTCTAATTAAATGATGTCGAGATGCGTCTACGGCTGGTGCGGTCAAGAGATTAATTATGTCTTGTGGGAGATATATATAATGCGGCTTAAAGAGTCTCGAGGCGTCGCTTCTTGTTCGTAGAACAAAAATAGCTCCTGGTATGCTGCTCTCGCATGCTAGAACTATAGCGAAATCTACAGCAAAATATCCTCTTATAATAGTCGAGGTAAAGGTCGTTTTAATACACACTGGTGTTCGTGGAGAGACGATCGACAATATCATACTCGGTCAATAGCCGCAGCGTATAATTAGCGATTTTGTCGATGACAAAGCGTTTCACGGTGACTTCAGTATGAATGCATCCAATTTCCAAAATGACAAGATGAATTCTTACGTTGTATGTAGATAGTGCTGAAATACCTTCTAAACCGTTACAACCGGATTTCACGAAAAATTATCTGTATATGGATGCTTTTCAAACATTGTTTTCGGAAATTAGAGTACATTTCTTGAACGATGGTAATTCGATTGATCGCGATAATTATTGCGATGAATACTGTTTGCTTCCTTTTGATTTGACACCCGATCTTCCCGCGAACAGCAATTCACCTTGGAATATGATAATGTCTTTGAAATCAATGCATCTCGTCAGGTAGTGGTGGATTTTACCGGATAAGCGAAAAAATGTGCTGATGTCGGGATAAAATTAACTCATGTTAAACGGTGTAGAAGTGCCTTTGTAAATAGCGAATCAGTCGAATTTGAGCATCTGCCTGGATTAGACGTGAAAATGGATATCGTCGTAAGAAATAAATTACCGTGGTAGCAGTGGATAGACCGTACTCTGGTCATTGGATTGTCGCATCACCGTGTTACTGCCGAACTACCACATAATTCGACAAGCCAGAATAATTTTTTCTCGAAATATTTTCATGGTCTTGAATGGTACGAGGGCGATGTGAACTGGAAACGAGCATATACAAACGTGCGTTAAATTTCGCGAAAATCAAAACGTATCTTTACACGCGGTCACGCGAAGGCTATACTTCTTAGCGATATCACGAGTCGTGAAATTTCCAACCTGGAGGATGAAGAGGGCGCACCATCGTACACGTTCATGCCGAAATCTTTTCGAAAATGCTTCAGAGACGCTATGATGAGCAATACATCGTCTTCGCACTGTGCAATGCTTCAGGCTTTCCAAATGAAAAATTATCAGGGGTACAAATTGAAAATGCGGGTTTGATAACAGATGGCGTTACTAACGCTATACGCATCAGGCAGTACTGTGACTATGTTCATGTCAAAGCTACGTCTTATAGCTTTAATTTTCAGTATGTGTCAATTTGTCGCAGTGTCAAATTCATAGTTTTTTTGAGCTCTCAATATGTCGAGTTTCGTGCCAACAAAACAGCATTTGCGGGAAGTTTTAATTTACTTCTTTAATTTGAAGAAAAGTGCTGCTGAAGCACATCGATTGGTCTCCGAGGCTTATCCGAGTCATGTTCCATCGGTTTCAACGTGCGAGAGATGGTTTGTGCGGTTTAGAAGTGGTGATTTTGACGTTGAGAACAAAGAGCGGCCGGGCCAAGTGAAAAAGTTTGAGAATGCTGAATTGGAGGCAATACTCAATGAAGACTCGTGTCAAACTCAACAAGAGCTCGCAGATTCATTGGGAGTGACACAACAAGCCATTTCCCATCGTATAAAAGCCCTCGAAATGATCCAAAAGCAAGGACATTGGGTGCCGTATGAGCTGAAGCCGAGAGACGTCGAGCGCCGTTTTTTTGCATGCGAACTGCTGCTCGAACGGCAAAAACGGAAGGGTTTTTTGCATCGCATTGTCACTGGTGATGAAAAGTGGATCCATTACGATAACCCGAAGCGCAAAAAATCATATGGTTACCCCGGCCATGCATCATCATCGACGGCCAAACCAAATATTCACGGCGCCAAGCTCATGCTCTGTATTTGGTGGGACCAGCTGGGTGTGGTGTATTATGAGCTATTGAAATCGAACGAAACCATCACAGGAGCACTATACCGAACTCAATTGATGCGTTTGAGCCGCGCACTCAAAGAAAAACGGCCACAATACGAGCAAAGACACGACAAAGTAATTTTGCAACATGACAACGCTCGGCCACATGTTGCAGCGCCGGTCAAAACATACCTACAAACGCTGAAATGGGAAGTCTTACCCCACCCGCCGTATAGCCCAGATATTGCTCCTTCCGATTACCACCTTTTCCGATCGATGACACATGGCCTAGCTGACCAGCGCTTCCATTCTTACGAAGAAGCCCAAAAATGGGTCGATGACTGGATAGCAGCCAAGCCGGCCGAATTTTTTCGCGACGGTATCCGTAAATTGCCAGAAAGATGGGAAAAAGTTGTGGCTAGCGATGGACAATACTTTGAATAATTCATTTGTTACCATTTTTTCAGAATAAACGTTCAAAAATAGAAAAAAATCCCGCATTTTCAATTTGTACTCCTGATAGCTTCGCGAGCACCCGTTTAAAGGAGATTCGTAGACGGATGTTTGGTCGGCTGACGAAAAGGAAGAGAATTAGAAAGAGGAAAAATCTTCACCATGCAATCGTGACACGATCAATGATGCTAAAAAATAAATATCGCATATATACGTCTGTCAAAGCATATAGGTAATCATTTAATTATTGACTATGTCTTCAGCATGAGCACTAGACAAATCTACGAGAGTCTACTACAGTATGTACCACTTTCAACCGTTGGAGTGTACCCTGCTGATAGAATTCCTCGTGTTTGCAGGGATGTTACATGCATCTGTAAATGTGTAAAGTGATTTCAATATTGGTCAATTAAAAATAAAAATTTGGTCTAACTGCGTTTTTTATTTCATAGTGTAATAACTAGAGAATTCTCTCTCTCTCTCTCTCTCTTCGGGCTTCTTTCCGGACTGTCTGACGTGCATCTCAGTCCTCCGTACTTTACCTATTTTATGCGTGGAAATAAGGACTTAATACTGTTTACATTTGGCTCATTAATTGCCTAACAGGTTTTACTAATAAGTGGTATATAGTGGTTTGATGTGGGTCCTGTATTAGGCGAATTACTTGTGTTTTAAAGCATAAAATTTCGCAGAGTAACTGTCGGCTCGTCTGTTACTGCGTCGACTTTTCTGTGCATTATTTGAGTGTATAGTTGTTATACCGAACAATCGAACTTGAATTGTAGTGACAGATCAGTGTGTGAGTGCTTGTACATTTTAGACCGTATTATCGCTACGTCAACTGCACACATGTATGTTGATTGTGACAGTAACTGTTTTCTCATAACTAACTTTTATACGTGTAATCTCCGTGAGTTGCAGTGGTCTGGTTGGTCTGCAGTCTAACGGTCTGGACCTTAAACTATTTGACTGTGTAGTGGATACATTAATACCACGATATTTACAGTAAGCCATAATAAATGGATTCAACGATCACAGCTGTGTGTATACTAAAATCAAACTTTTAAATCGCAGCTATTTAGAGATACGCATCATTAACAGTAAACGACCTTGACCCTGTCGTGAAGGTATCAACACGTCTGTAGTAGACCACTCGTCAGCCTGTCAACCACAGTAGCACCATGTTTGTGTTGTGGCAATCACGACGCTTAATACATCGCGCGCTTCTGCCTACTAAAATGTACTTTGCTTATTTCTCTACGCTGTAGCTCCCTTGGCCTTCTTCTCTCTCCATCTCTATTTATCGCTCAGAGATGGCGATTCGATGCGGTCTCTGCAGTCGATCTACACGTCAAGGAGAGAGAGTAACGTGCACTGGCGATTATGGTATGACGTTTCATACCGTGTGTGCGGAAGGCAAATTTGAATACGACCTCTTCAGACCGGGTTTCACAAATAACTTTCGCTGTGATCTATGCGCGCTCCATCATTCTGCTATCATCCAGCACTCATCGCCATCTAGGAGAACTACTACTCTAGATGACATCATGCGTCAGATTCAATCATCGGGCACCATGGTTAACAACAAGCTACAGAAGATCCAATACTCTCTCACCGGTATAGAGAACTCTATTGCCGAACTTCTTGCTGACATCTCCAATCTATCTGCTCTACACGATGCACTATCGACCCGAGTTTCAGCTCTTGAAGCTTTGTCTGAAATATCGAGTGCACTCCGACAGTATTAAATCAAATTATGTGCAGCTCAGAAAACAAGTCGGTGACATCTCGAAGCGTTTGTCAACAATCAGTTCTTCCGATATGACTAATTACGTTCAATCGATGCATTCGTCACATTATTCTGCAGAATGCACTTTATCCGGTATCCCACTTATAATTAATGATCAACTGCAGCTAATTGTAGAAAAGGTATTCAGTGGTCTTGGTATTTCTCATCTAATGAGTGACGTTCTTGAAACTTGTAGCCTTACCAAGAATATTGATAGTGGTAATAATAGTGTCGTAGCATCTTCTGTACAAAATCGGATTACAACATAAGCTTTTGCGGCTTCCCGGAAGTCACATCAAGTCAGGGAATACATTCGGAACAAGAAGCGGGCCAAAAGAAACTTAACCCTCAAAGAAGTATTAAGTCTTGACCAACATGGTACCATTTTTGTCAACACTCTATAATTTATTAGGCGCTACTAAATCTCACGCTTCTTAAAAAGGTTATAAATATGTTTGGGCTCGTGCTGGAACTAGATATGTTCGTAAATGTTCGGTTTTATTGGTACATGTTCCTCTTCAGTGTCTTCCTGCTTGACGGTCGCGCAAGTTAACACGCATTCTCTACGTGCAAACCTAGTAGCCATTCAAAATATTCTTGATCGTAGTGTTCACATTATATCCATCAGTGAAGCAGGGCTACATTCATATGTCTTTCATGATTTAATCCGTCTAGATGATTACCTTTTAATTCGCAATGACCGTGAAGGTGCTTATGGAGGCGGTGTCACGTGTTATATCCATAATTCTCTGAAAGCAAAAGTGTTGGCTTTTTCACCCAGTCCATTTAGTAACTCGTCTGAGTTTTTAATATTAGAAATTACATGTCCGAGAGCATAAAAAACTACTGTATGCGTCTTTGTGCAGGCGTCCTAAAGAACGTATGCCTGGTGATATTGCCTTTGTATTTACCAACTTTTCTCATGCGTATAAAAATATTATTATTTTGGGTGATCTGAATTGTCACTTAGAAAATAATATGTGCTATGAAGCTAAATACGTACGTCAATTTGCATTATCCCTGTCTTTACATATTGTTGATTCTCCACCTACATATTATTTACCATCTGATTCGTGGCTACTACGTGATCTACTCCTATATCAAGTCTGACACACCGTTCATTGGTGAGCATGATCTTCTTGAGCTGAACTATTCTTTTAATACCGACCCAGTATCTGACCGTGTTTTAGTGCGTCGCGCGGATCACCGATTTAATAACAATGAATTTCGAGCTACACTATCCAGATTACTTTTAAAGTCCGGTTTAGCGAATCGTTATTTTTATTTTTAATTCATTTTACTTATCTAGGTATACTTGTTAATATCGATCTTTTGGTCGAATATTTTACAAATGTTTATGGCGTCTCTCACAATGAGCATGCTCCACTACGCTCATTTTGCGTGCGCCGACCACCTGCACCGTGGGTCACACGTGATCTTGAGGCTCGTATTACCCGTCGCAATTATTTATACTCACAAGCGCGAAGATCTGATAGTGTTTTTGATTTAGTGATTTATAGACCATACAGAAATGAACTTAAAGACGAACTATGTCAAGTAAAAAGCTGGTATTACTTACAGAAAATCTCCGATATTACTGATCCCAATAAATTGTGGAAAGAGCTCGCTAATATAGGTCTAGTCAAGTCTTCGTTTTCCTCCCCCTTACATTTCTTCCCACCTCATAAACTCAATGCCTTTTACTCTTCCGTATCAAATCAACAACCAGCTTGCTCTTACGTTGACTACCGGCATCTCTGTTTTTCTATCGAACCCGATCGCCCTCAGTTTAACTTCGCTGAAATTAATCACAGCGAAGTTCTATCACTCATCTCATCTCATTCTGTCTCATCGTCCTTTTCTACTGATCCTGATGGCATCTCTCTCTTTTCTCTGTTCCGTTCTCTAAAAGTAATTTCCCCTATCCTATCCTTCATGTTCAATATTAAGACGACAAATTCATCTTATAATTAAGTATACCGCCAGAATGACTAGCCTAAACGAGATCTACACGTACCAACACAGGGATCCATACCATACAATACGCACACTTATGAAGACCAACGATAGACTACCGTTACTCGAACTATAGTTATACCACCAAGCAGTAAGACTATAGTCTCAAGAGAGGTGTGAAAAACAATCCACAAGAAACACGTTGACCACGATAATCGAAGAGAAGAAATTAACGGGACAAATGGGCTACAGGAGATGGGCTACAGGACGACTATCAGATATAGTAATACCCTGCTATACCGGCAGAGCTGGGAAGAAGAGCGGGGAAGTCGGTATAAAAGGACACGACATACCACAGTCGGAGAGCATTCTGTTCACAGACTTTCGCCAACATCCAGAATCAACCAAAGGAGGACCAGCTAACCAACCAAAAGAGGACCACCTAGCCAACCCAAGGAGAAGCATCTTTAACCGCACCACTTCAAGAACCAGGCCTAATACCTCTGAGCCAGCTAAAACGAACATCTTCCAAGGCCAACTACTGAGCCACCAGCCGTCCAAGCAGCCCAGCATCCGAGTCGACAAGATCTCACATCAAATATAAACCAAGTGGTATGGATAAAAATATATCAAATCCATAGGGACTTAAAAAACACCCTAAAAACTGGCTAGAGACTCTCCTGTGGTAGTTCCGATGCACCGATGCACCAAGGATGCACCGCGCTGAGACCTCCACCGTAGCAGCGGCGGGGCCAGCGAGTAGATCGCGTAGTCAGGAGAGCTCGAGCGAGAGCTCCGTTCCCACCATGGCCCACTCAATATAGGTATAGGATAGGCTAGCTCCGAAGGCTAGGAATAACAACATAGCCAGCATAGGTAAACTATCGATGGCAAACCCGGTAGGAAAACATTCTCTATTGGTATAGAAACCACACTGCCATACCAATAGAGAAAATATTTAAATAATTTAACCCTTTGCACTCCGTTGTCGCCGTATTTGCGACATTAAAGCCTCTATGCCCTACTAGGCTGGAGTGCAAAGGGTTAATATCAAATCTCCTACTTCGTTCGGACACGATTATATAGGCTTGCGTAAGCCCGGGTCTGGTTTTTGTAAGATGCAAAATCACATAAAAATATAGTAAAAAGGAGTGCATTTAGCTGTTATTTAAATTATTGAACATTTATCTGTATAATTTATTACCTCTGTCTAACAAACCATACTTTTACCTAATACTAAAGCCTGTATTAATTTTCTCCCTGCTCGAGTCCGAACTAAAACCCTTTAAAGGGTGATGATAACGTAAAATACCGTTACAATATATTGCTGAGATCATCAGAATTCCCTATCAGTGGGAAACGAGCCTTCCTTCGGCCGCTCTCCAAGATCAAATCACCTCTTTTGCCATCTGATACTCATCCAACAGCTAATTTTAATGATATGTCTAAGATCTTAGAACGACTAGAACAACAATGTCTTTGACTCTCGCCAATCGGGCTATCGCAAAGGGTTGATTACCCAAACTGCCCTCTTACAAATCTGTGATACAGTCAGACGGAACATTGATGAACGCCACATATCAATTCTCATTTTATTCGACTTCAGCAAGGCTTTTGATACCATTCCTCCTCTGCTACTTCCTTTAAAACTTACAAAAATAGGATTTGCTGACTCAGTACTCGACTGGGTGTTTTCTTATCTAACAGGACGAACTCAGGCGATGATTGATGATTGCGGTAATTGTTTCGCTTGGCTACCCACTACGGCAGGTGTACCTCAAGGCTCTGTCCTAGGACCGCTCCTTTTCACACTTTTCATCAATGATATACGATCTTCTTCATCATTCTCAGCACATGATATTTGCGGATGACACTGAAATATATTTCAGCTGCTTACTATCGCAGTTGGCTGAAGTAATCAAGTTAGTATCAGAGGATATTCATGCCATGTCCGACTATGCGTCAGCCAATGGCCTCAAATTGAACTAAGCGAAGTGTAAGGTTCTCTTGCCCGGGAAAAGCTCGTATATTACCCGTATAACTAAGTCAGATCTTCCTGTAATTACTGTGGATGGTGTTGATCTTCCGTACGTTGATGAGGCACGTAATTTGGGAGTCATGATATCTAGTGACCTCTCATGTTGCTCATGTCACCCGAAAAGTCCACTTTGCGCTATATAGGTTAAAGTTTCACCGTAATTCTCTTTCCCATGAATTAAGATCTTCTCTCGTTTCCTCCCTGATCTTGCCTATCCTAGACGACTGTTGCCTTGTCTACCATGGTCTAACTGACGAATTAAACATTAAACTCCAGCGACTGATAAATTGTAGTATCAGATTTATCTTTCATCTGCGATATAATGAGGACAACACGCCATTCAGGTGTCAATTACGGTGGCTATCAGTGAAGACCAGACGACTATACTTTCTTGGAATCAGTATGTACAATGTTACTCGATCAAGGCATCCATATTGTATTCTTGATTTGTTCACAAGGAATGCAAATATTCTTATGCGATCGCGAAGGCGACCGTTACCGGTTTTTAATATAACAACACATCGCACGTCTACTTTTCAGCATTCCTTCTCTCTATCTGCTATATATTTTTACGATTCACTGCCTCCCGACATCACACCTGCGCCTAGCATCGATGTATTTATAACATGTTTATATACGTATCTTTTCCATATTTTCGACAATGTAGATATCCATGATATAAGTTACGTAGTGTTAAGTTTTATAATTGTATCACGTCGCCTCTTTTTCACTTATGATTTCATGTACTGATTCACTCTATGCCAGTCTTTCACACTATATTTCATACTATTTTTATAAACTATACTATATTTCGTACTTAGCTATGTTAAGTTACCATATTTCACATTCTATTGTTCATTATATATCGAAACGACATTACATTCCTTCAACATCCATATTTATATTGTCACTATCTATTATATATTTTACTGCCAAAGGCTTGGCTAAGCATAATAAAATCAATCAATCAATCAATCAATCTCCCTCTCTCACCCCACCCTTCCTCCCTCTCGCCGATACAATCATGACGATGACGACGCCGGATATCAGGCTCTTCACGAAGAAGCGTGCGACAGCGATACGCTAATCGCTATTCGTTGTGTGTACTGTCATACTATAGCGTATGGCTACGACTTAGGGCGCTCATTTTGCGGAGTGTCAGTCGTTGTTTTATCGAACGTCGTAATGGAAAAGCCATGTAAAGGAAACATTTGTTGTTGTTTACAATCATGCAAAAATGTATTAAAATTCACTAGTGAGGAAATTAAATTTTATTCGTTCCCAACAGCGAGCTATAATAAATAAATAAATAAATAAAATAAATAAATAAAAATAAAGCCACGCAAAAAAAACTATAGATAAATTGGGTTAAAAAACGAAGTAAGTATATTTTTTGCGGTTGTGTTGATTTCTCTTTTAAAATATATGAATGCCAGTAATGTTGTCACGCGAATAACTTTGAAAAATGATTTGTTAGTAGTTCACTTGCTTGAGAACCAGCAAACCACTCGTGAATTTGAAGTGCACAATTTGTGGGAAACCAATGGTCTTTAATCCCATTGAGTCCAAGTTACGTTCCCAGTATCTCAGGGAGAAAAGAATAAGAATGGAGCTCTCACAAGAATTGTGCAATTCAACGGTGAGCAAAAAATAAACTCCATCATTAATTCTGAAAAATGAAATAAGTGATTGCAATAAGTGTTTATTTTGTGTAGATTCAACAAGAGTATGCATCGAAGAATGTACGTCAGGCAATGTGAGAAAGGAAACGTAACGAGAGTTGACGCAGAGGAAAATACACCGAAGGAACTGCGAGAGCCGTCTCATCATCTCGATGAACCAATCGAGCCTCCAACACTATTGCTTAGAGTTGACCAGGAAATTCAAGTTGAAATGATTGACTTGACTACAGACCATCGAAATGTTTACGAAAGAACAAAAACATTTATTTGTACGCAATATGTGTACAACCATATTTGCTATGCGCAAACTCAAGTTTTTATTCCTGAAACCCATGGAAGCTTAGCGATCGTTAAGAAAAGGCGCCGTAGTGACAAGTGTTGCGGTCCGTGTATTGTTCAGGGCGCCTCTTATCATTGAGCTTACATTTTCATTCCGTAGCTCTTCAACACGAATCACATGCAAAACAGCCAGAGCTTTGCCCTTCAAAATCGTATTCGAGTTGAATTCGACATCATGAGTGATGGGTCCAAACCCCGTTCATATGGCAATAAGGCTCATTCCCGAAAGTTTAACAGTAGTCACTTAACCCCAAATCAGAATGGAAAGTAGAGAAAAACGTATTTTAAATATTTGGTACTGTAATACAAATTTTTTGTATTGCACTGCTGTGGTTCAACTTACCTTACGAAAACTATTCTAATATAAATATTTCAATTTTTTTCTATGAAAACCAATTGTCGAAATGTATGTGCCTATGTGAACTATGTATTTCATCCAAAAAAAAGTGCGAAATTACACCGGCGGAGCGCTACTTGGCTCTGCGCACACAGCGAATACGGATGCTACCCCTGGACGGTGACCACGCTTCATGGGTGCGGTTAGGATTAATTCTCGGAAGCTTAGCTACGGATGCTGACGGGTGAGTGAGTGAGAGAGAGAGAGAGAGTGTACGTCCATCGTGCGTATGCGTGTGTGTGTGCGCGCGCGGAAGAGAAATTATCGTAGTCGTCATCCTGGATTAAAGAGCCGTCGTAGAAGTCGGCAGCAGCATGAGGGTGAATTAAAAATTGTATTCCAAGTATGTGGCCTCCTTTGCTACATCCTGCTCTTATCCCTACTGTTCCTTGTTCACCAGAGTACCCACACCACCCCACTTTACCATCTACATCTTACCGACACTGTTTAAGCAAAGTGGTGGTGGAAAAGTGGAATGGTGGAGGTGGCCGCGTGGTGAGGGATGGAGTGGGGATATGTGTGGGATGGAGTAAAGGTGGCTACATACTACTATTGGAAAACAAACTGAAAAAATCCAAAACACGTATTATCAAATTCATATTGATACTGTAGATTATAAATAAAATTCTAAAGTTAATATAGATAAAAATAAAAAGTAATAACTAATACAATAATAAAAATTAAAAACCTATAACTAAAATAAAAGATTGAAAAATAGTATATTGTGTGGTAAGAGGTGAAACAAGATGATTTCAGATGAGTGTGAAGTTGGCTGTCAGAACCGAAGGCGAGGGCTGACATCACACGAAGTCTCAAATCATGTTTCATCCCGTGCCACACTCTATATTTTTTATATTACCTGTATCGAAATTGGGAGTTTAAATGTCTGTAGCCAGTTGAAACGAGACAATCACAACAACTGTCAGATTGGTCGATGGTTCGAATGTGTTGAGAAATCAGCTGACGCACGGCCACGATGATCGCCGTACGTCAGCTCGTTGCTCCTGGTGTTGTGCTGCGCTCGGCTGCCATGCGTACAGCCAAGGCAGCGCTTCGTAGGCATGCTAATCAAACGAAAGACTATCATCGGTCTCTCGCTTGACAGCGGCGTCTCGCCACGACGCTTTCACAGAGCTCAGCCATGTTGAGATTTTCGACTGCTTTCGTGAAAACCGCCAAGACAGCTACAACAACTGCTCTCAGTTCGGAACTTTTCACCGCTTTTCTCAGGACGTACTCAATTCAAAAGTGCTCAACAGGACTCAAAATACTCGGTAAGCGGGCACCGTCATAATTTATACAAATTCAGTCGCGGTGAGGTGGAGAAATCTCAACTTGTGCATCCTCAAAGGTCTCACCTAGTTGCGTGCTCTGCAGCGCGGGCTGCTTTACGTTTCCACTCATATATCTCGGCACACAATTAATATAATTGTACGTACGGCTCATTCAATTCGCTTTAAATTCATTTTTCATTTTATTTTATATTTTTTTTATAGTTAAGTGAGACAAGGTCACAATAAAGACTATTTTCTCTGCCAACATCTTTCGTCTGGTTATTTCGCACCTGTCGTGAATCTCTTATTTTTTCTCAATATATTTCAGATTGAAAATTCATCAGGCAAAGCAATCCGCAACAGAATGACTTTAATATTTAGAGGCTTACAATAACGTAATGCAATTCTGACAGGGATAACATGAAGTTCGAAATTAATGTAGTGGGCGGAAAAGATTACTTTTTGCCTGCTGAATCGCATTGGCCTGAAATTGGCTTGTTTCAACTGGTTAAACAGGCATCGAAACTCGATGTTTCAATGCAGGTAATACGAAAACAAATTTCAACTATAGTATTTAGCGGATCGTAAAATGTAGTCAATCTACTTTTCTTTGCTGAAAATTCATGTTACGATATTAAATCATCAAATAGCACAGCAGAAATTTGTTTGTACAACTTTTTAATTTAGTTATACTCCTTTTCAAATTTTAGTTTTAAAAAATATTTTAGTTATTAAATTTTATATTGATTTATTTCATAGTTTCAGATTTTTTATTATAATATACAGTGGTAATTCTAGACAAGCCACCGTGTAAATTTTAATATTTATATAGATATAGCGTCTATGTTCAGTCAGTAGGATGGATATTTCTGCGAAACACAACTCAGGGTTCGACATACGTGAACTCGATTCTAAGCGTGAGAAAGAGACACCTAATTCAAATTCCGCAATTTGCATCATCATAAGTATCGTGTCTAATAAAGGGTGGTTAAATTTTAAGGGCCGATGTTGATTTTGAATAAAACACAAATTATTTAGAAAATTATTGTCAATTCTTTTTATTATGATAATATGGTATGGTTCAATTATGTATGGAACAAAATATCGGCCAAATGGCCGCCGCGACCTCGGCGGCACACCTCCATCCGATGGTCCAAATTTTCGATGACGCTTAGGCATAATTGAGGTTCTATGCCGTTAATGTGCCGAATTATCTCATCCTTTAGCTCTTGAATTGTTGCTGGCTTATCGACGTACACCTTTTCTTTCAAATAACCCCAAAGAAAGAAGTCCAACGGTGTCAAATCACATGATCTTGGCGGCCAATTGACATCGCCACCACGTGAGATAACACGGCCATTGAATTTGTCGCGCAAAAGAGCCATTGTTTCGTTAGCTGTGTGGCAAGTGGCACCGTCCTGTTGGAACCACATATCGCCTACATCCATATCTTCCAATTCGGGCCATAAAAAGTTCGTTATCATCTCACGATAACGAACACCATTCACAGTAACTGCCTGACCGGCCGCATTTTGGAAAAAATACGGCCCGATGATGCCGCCAGCCCATAAACCGCACCAAACAGTCACTCTTTGTGGGTGCATTGGTTTTTCGACAATCACTCTTGGATTATGATTCGCCCAAATGCGGCAATTCTGCTTATTGACGAATCCACTGAGGTGAACATGTGCCTCATCACTGAAGATGATTTTCTTCGAAAATTGATCATCCACTGTTGCCATTTCTTGCCACCATTCTGACCATTGACGACGTTTGGAATGGTCAAGAGGCTTTAGTTCTTGAGTCAATTGCACCTTATAAGCGTGTAAATGCAAGTCTTTATGCATAATGTTCATCAACGACGAGCGTGAGAGGTGCAATTGTTGGGCACGACGACGAGTTGAGGTGGACGGCTCTTCAGCCACACTATCGCGAACAGCAGCAATATTTTCTGCAGTACGAGCTGTACGAGCATGCACTGGTGTTTAAATATCTCCTACAGACCCGGTTTGCTCAAATTTTTGCACGATTTTTCCGATTGTACGCACATTTGGACGATTAAATTGACCGAAAAAATCACGAAGTGCACGATATGCATTTTGATTTGAACGCCCATTTTCATAATAAGCCTGAATAACTTTAACGCGTTGCTCGATTGTGTATCTTTCCATGGTTCAAATTGAGTTAGTCTGAAATTGAGAAATGTTAAATGAAATGCAGAAAAAAACTTGACGTTTAGGTGTGGTTCACATTCAACATCGGCCCTTAAAATTTAACCACCCTTTAGCTTGAATCAATAAAAACGGATTAAGGAACCACATTCATTAATTCTTTAATAAAGGAACTGATCAATTCTGCCAGGGTCACGGTGGCGTAATTGGTAACGCACCTGGCTAGAATTCTGGGTATTCCTGGTTCAAACCCGGGTTGTGGCGAATTTTTTTTCACAGTTCCTTTGTTAATGACATGTCGATTCTCGTTGCTTAATCAATTTTTATTTCCTTGGTTCAAGCAATTATACCCTGAGTTGTATTTCGCAAAATGTCAACCCTACTGACCGAACATAGACGCTATATCTATATAAATGTTATAATATCAACAGTATCAACATATACATAAATTTACACCAAGTACAATAAATAAACAGCATGTACTTCACAATACGTGCTTCGGACGTTTTCAATTTTTATAAATGGACTTGTGTTAAGTTTTTCACACATTGGGTTTATGTTGGATTACAATGGCACGTGTTAAGCGGACAACGGAACTTATCCGCAATAGAAGTTGAGCACAACGAGAAATGACTGTTCCTTGATACCTCATTCAGTTTTTTGTTGTCCACGGGAGTAGAAATTATGAAACTTGCTATCATCCCAATGTTATTGGTAAAAATAAACTGGGTTGGGCCACAGCATTGCCTAACTTCTCACGATACATCAGAATTATTATAGACATAAAAAGAATGTTTTTATAGATATAAAATATAATATTATAGATATAAAAGAATGATACCTTTTTCGTAACGTAGATTCGTGGACTTTAACAATCTTGATAATATCAGCTGGTAACCGATTGAATTCATGCAGTCGAGCCGCCATCAGTAACGCTGAAACAACAAGTGTATTAAAAATTAGCTAACTTATCAAGAAAAATTATAAGAATTATAAATATATAATTGTTACGTTCCGAGCTGAAGGCCATGGGTAGCGAAACGTAGCAAATTCCGGCGTGAAGCGCAGGGTTTATCTTTATTTTTTATTGTGGGATCTGGCTGTCCGCTTCTAAACGGGCTCGGTCTCTCGACGCGGGTGGTCACGAAATGAATTCGAGACAAATATACAGGGTGGCAGATTTATTTGAAGAAATTGAAATATTCCGAAAACTACGCATTAGATCAAAAAAAGTTCTGAATAAAATTTGTTTGCCTTGAAGGTGATCATCCAATGATACCAAAGTCGACCCCTCACCCCTACCCCCTGGGGTGGGGGTGGGGGCAACTTTGAAATCGTAAATGGGAACCCCTATTTTTTATTACAGATTCGGATTCCACATAAAAAATAAGTAACTTTTATCTAAAACATTTTTTTTCGATTCGTGATAGATGGCGCTGTAATCGCATGGGACCTGATTTTTGCGAATATCTCGAGAAATTACACATCGGATCGAAAAAAGAAAAAACACATGTTTAATTTTCCAAAAAGCTATTCAGCGATACGAAACTCGATCCACCCTCCCCCCCCCGTCCCTACCCCATTGTGGTGAAAATGGAAGTTGCTTCAAAATCGTGATTGGAAAACCCTATTTTTTTCCTGGTTTCCATGACAAAATCCATTGATTTGACTTTATTGTTGATTTGAAATTTTCTTACACATGGCGCTGCAATCGAAAGCATGTATTCGTTTATCAATAAGTTAACAACTACTTTTAGCGTTACCCAGGAACAACGACGTGGACGTAGTAGTTTTTGTTCCCATCGGGGTGCTTGTTTTAGGTGAGTCCCCTTGCCTCTCACTGTTCAATAAATTAGATTAAATGTTCGAAATTGTGACCTTGAACTTCTAGACACTTATTTATTCTTTCCTCGAATGATTGTACACAGGAGAGGCCTTCACCCCCACCCTGAAATCGTAAATGGTCATCTTTGACAACGCTGCACTGGCTTTTATAAGCCCGTAGTTCACCATACATTCACAGTGGCGCGTCAAGGTCAATATCAACAATTTTAACTGAAAACACCTCCAACATTGTCAATTCACTTGACTATCTTTACCCTTCATTCCTTAGACTGATGTACGAGTGCGAAATTAATGCTGCAACCATAGAAGAAAAAACTGAAATGATTCTGATTTTCGGTGAATGTAGGCGGAATGTTGACGATGCTGTTGCCTTGTATGCTGAGGGTTTTCCAGATAATGTTCGCTCACGTTCATTTTTTTACAAAGTTGTTCAATTCTTTATGTCTGACGGTAGTGTACAACCTTCAAAAAGAAAACGAAGAATCACTGTCACAGGAGAAGCTAATGAAATTGATGTGCTAGCAGCTGTTCAACAGAACCCTCATGTAAGCACTCGGCAATTACATCGGGATACTGGAATTTCTAGAGATAGTATTCTCAGAATATTGCATCGTCACAAGTACCACTGTTTAAGAATCCGTCCAGATGTGTTGGATGGAATCTGAGAAGATATTGAAAAAATATGAGTATTCACTCGACGCAGGGAAAAATAAAACCAGACAGAAATATGGTCTATAGAGAAAGTGGTTTTTATTCTACCATCCACTCTTTCACTACAAAATATCTAAAATAGAAAAAAAATAATAAAGATATAAATTAAAATACAAAGAATTGAAGTTAAATTTTGATTTGAGTGAAACATTTGAGCAGCACATAATTACATTAATTGTGTGCTGCATTTATGAGTTACTTGAGTAGCACACAATTAATATAATTGTGTGCTGTGATTATTGAGAGCAGTGTACATGCTGCAGCCAGTGCTGCGGAGCACGCCACGCAATGAGATATGTGAGTGCGCAGATTGATTTTACTAATTCCAGGAACTTCTCAATAAGCTAGAAAATTTGAATGGACATAGAGTCAGTGCTGGCACATGCAACTCTGGTACTTGAGTGCTGGAATTCTACTATTTAGAACGGACTGTGAAGCAGTCAACGCACAACAAAATGAGCGTATGAAGATGCACAAATGAGTAGAAATCTTCACAGTATTTTCACAGCAGGTTTACTGGGGGAAAATACAGTGAATAGAGAGCACATGCGCAATTATATTAATCGAGCAGGCAAAATGTAGTGATGAAAACCGTGGTACAGCCAGTGCTACAGAGCACGCCAAAGTGTGAGACCTTTATGTTGATGTACCGACTTATTTTCTACTCCTCACCGACATTGAATTGCATTGAATTGTGACGGTGTACTCTTACCGTGTATTTGAGTCCTGTTGAGCTTGAAAATGCTGAGAAAATCCAGTGAGCTGGTGCAAAATCCGAGAGTGTACCGAGGATGTGTGCGCGGTCCAGGCGGTCTTTTACAGAAGTGTCAAAAATAGCAATATGGCTGCGTAATACGAAAGCGTCGTTGAGCGCTGGAGTCAAATGAGGGAGATAGCCGGTGAGCGAAGCCGAAGTCAAGCGAGAGAGATAACCTCTCGATTAACGCGGCATGCCTACGAGGCCCTTCCTCGGCTATCTCCGACCCAACCGAGCGCAGCGTGCTACACAGCAGCAACAGGTTGACGCACGGCGAATATCGATCGCCGTGCGCCAGCTGATTTTCCAACAACCACCCATACCACATTTCACTGCATCAGGAAATTCATGGCGATGATTTTCGTCTGCGAGTAGAATTTTGTGAATGGGCAGTTCAGCAAATACAAATGAATTCCAATTTCTTCGCTAATGTACTATTTTCAGATGAGTCCACATTCACAAACCATGGTGCTGTTAATCGGCATAATATGCATTACTGGAGTGTGCAAAATCCCCACTGGTTACGACAAGTTGAACATCAACGTCCCTGGTCGGTTAACGTTTGATGTAGAATTGTAGGTAACAAACTCATTGGTCCTTATTTTATTGATGGTACTTTCAATAGAATCAAATATCGAAATTTCCTGGAACATGAACTACAACCTCTATTTGAGGATGTTGCATTGCCCATTCGCCAAATTATGTGGTTTCAGCATGACGGTTGCCCAGCGCATTACTCAATAACAGCACGGGAAGTACTGAACCGTGATTTCAATGGCCGATGGATCGCAGAGGTGGCCCGATTAATTGGCCTGCTAGGTCGCCTGATTTGACATCGCTGGATTTTGTTCTGTGGGGTCATCTAAACGATAAGGTTTTTCAACAAGCACCAACAACTCGTGAAAACACGATACAGCGCATAAAAAACGCTTGCACTGAAATTCCCGCAGATATGCTCGTCTCCTGCGTACAATCATTCGAGGAAAAAATAAATAAGTGTCCAGAAGTTCAAGGTCACAATTTCGAACATTTAATCTAATTTATTGAACAGTGAGAGGCAAGGGGACTCACCTAAAACAAGCACCCCGATGGTGAAAGGCAAGGGGACTCACCTAAAACAAGCACCCCGATGGTGAGAGGCAAGGAGAGTCACCTAAAACAAGCACCCCGATAGTGAGAGGCAAGGGGACTCACGTAATACAATCACCCCGATGGTGAGAGGCAAGGGGACTCACCTAAAACAAGCACCCCGATGGGAACAAGAACTACTACGTCCACGTCGTTGTTCCTGGATAACACTTAAAGTAGTTGTTAACTTATTGATAAACGAATACATGCTTTCGATTGCAGCGCCATGTGTGAGAAAATTTCATATCAAAAATAAAGTCAAATCAATGGATTTTGTCATGGAAAACCAGGAAAAAAATAGGGTTTTCCAATCACGATTTTGAAGCAACTTCCATTTTCACCACAATGGGGTAGGGATGGGGGGAAGGTGGATCGAGTTTCGGATCGCTGAATAGCTTTTTGAAAAATGAAACATGTATTTTTTCTTTTTTCGATCCGATGTGTAATTTCGCGAGATATTCGCAAAAATCAGGTTTCTTGCGATTACAGCGCCATCTATCACGAATCGTAGAAAAATGTATCAGATAAAAGTTACTTATTTTTTTATGGGGAATCCGAATCTGCAATAAAAAATAGAGGTTCCCGTTTACGATTTCAAAGTTGCCCCCACCCCTACCCCAGGGGTAGGGGTGAAAGGTCGACTTTGGTATCATTAGATGACCCCCTTCCAGGCGAACAAATTTTATTCAGAACTTTTTTTGATCCGATGCGTAGTTTTCGAAATATTTCAATGTCTTCAGATAAATCGGCTACCCTGTATAGTGTTGTAGGAATTAAACTATATCAGAATTTATTTAAAAAAAACACACTGAATCATACATACACGCATTCATACTTACAAGTTGTTCGATGTTATAATTATTTAGTCCTTCTTGTAGTGTGTACCACGATCGTCGACTATATTGAATCGAATAATAATATTGTCTGTATAATGGTCTTTAGAAATTGATTGTTTTATATCGTCTCTATAATAATAATAATAATAATAATAATAATAATAATAATAATAATAATAATAATAATAATAATAATAATAATAATAATAATAATAATAATAATAATAATAATAATAATAATAATAATAATAATAATTTGAGGGTTGATGGAAAATCTTTAAAAAGACAGAGAGGAGGGACCGTACTCCTCAAAGTGTAGGATTTGTACCCACTAAAAACCACCAACCCTTTTCCCAAATGTTGTGTAACGACCTCGGAACCGCTTCCGCATTTCGTCAGGGTTGTTCTGTTTCTTTGCCTTCCAGGCCTTTTCACTCTTTTCTGCTTGCTTATGGCCGCGGTCCGGCGCAAGCTGTGATGTTCTACCCAATTCCCTTAGCTGATACGCTAATGCCCGAACTATTTTCACTATGTCACTTCACTGTGGTTCACTGAACTCTGCACTGTTTTCTCGCACTGCACAGTTCACTCTGCCCACGATTTCCAACTAGTTGATTTCTGCTCCGGTTATAACTGTGTTGTTTTCTTCTTCTTTCTTTCGGCGTAAAACTGTTTCCGCAAAGATTGTCACCGCATCCCAGTTTTCCACGCTGATCAGCATCGATTCCACTATGTTCTCTGGGGTCATAAGACCTAGTGACTCCTCCATCCTTTCCCTCTCATCCCTCCATCGATTACACTCGGAGAAGGTGTGATGAGCGTTGTCGCGTTCAGAATCCCCGTAAATACATCGCGGATTTTCCACTTTCCCGACCTTGTGAAGGTATGCGCTGAAGTAGCCATGCCTGCTCAATAGTTGGGTCAGGTAGTAAGTCACTTCCCCATGTTTACGTTCTGTCCATAGGGCCATATGTTTGATGAGTCTGGCTGTCCTTCTTCCTCTTGCGTCACTGTCCCACAGGCCCTGCCAAAGCTCCATGGTGTGATTCCTCTCCTGTTTCTTCATCTGTTGCCGATCGTGTTCGTAGGTAGACGAATAATAACAATAACAACAACAACAACAACAACAACAACAACAACAACAACAACAACAACAACAACAACAACAACAACAACAACTACAACTACTACAAGAACAACAACAACAAGGATTGTATTTTAACTATTTTTGACGTTGGGGACTGATGTGCCACGCTCCCTACTCACAGCGTTTCGGTATTTGACTCGCGGTAACGGATCCCGGAGTCCCAAAACTGTAAGCCGGAGATTTTATAGGGTGCTATGCAGGGCACCACCGCGGAGCTTCTCTCAAAGCGATTTCTGCTCTGGTTGTCAAGAGCAGGTTGCTGTTCTCCTCGCCTGGACAGGATTCGCAAACCCCGTGCAGGAGTACAGGAGGGCAGCTTATTCTGGACCCAGCACTTCTTCCTGTGCAAAGGCCAGTTGATTTCTCTCTGCATTCGCCGAATGTAGATAATTTTTTAGTATTCTTCTTAATACTGTAACGGATGGATTAGGTAGCAACTACAAGGTAAGGACGAAGTACCTAGCTTTCAACATTTTTAGAAAAATATCATTTAGCCAGAGAGCAAGGACAGTAAGATCGAGTCATAAGCAAAGTAAAAGAAAGGAAAAGAGATAGCTAGAGAGCGAGGTAGCGAGAATCGTACTGCCGAGATGCAAACAACCTATATGGGAAAGAGACGAAGGATCAAGAGAGTGAAATATCGAGAGCAATACTTCCGAATTGTTTACGTCTCGGCGGACTCGTATTAGTCCGGTACGTGAGACACACTAGCAGGAAAGCATAACAAATATTCACGAAATTAACTACTTCCGAAATATCTTATTAGACTTATTCAATAAGTCAATACGCAAGTTGAATGACTTAATTTGAAGGATTCTGAATATGTAGCGTCAATTCTATGGGCTTCACAAAAACATCTCCAAACGTGATAAAGGAGATGCAATCATTAATAATTCAATACTGCAAAGACGATGCCATAATTCATTATTTAAAAAAAATATATGAAAGGCAATAATTCATCATTTATTAAAACGTGATAACTCCATTAAATTTCGACATAACAAAAGACAATGATCGACTAATAGATACACTAAAATTCGCTACTCAACTACTCTCCCTGACATCCAATATGCTTAACTAAGCCAAAAACTAAATAATGAATTCCTTCGGAGAGCAGAGGTAGCCAGCAATGACTTTCTGATTTTAATGAATAATTAAGGGGATTGAGTTTCATCGGAGACCTGCATCAGCTCGTTGTTGGTAGTGACGGTAGCACGCGGTGATGTGGCAATGTAGCTTTTAGTCTCTTCGCACAACTATCATGCACGACAGGCAACGCGGAAGTAGTTTCTTCAGAGGCGATGCGTGCCGTCGATCGATGGAGCTCTCGCCCACTCTGTCCCACTGCTCAAGTACCTTGCACGTACAAGCTCGATCTTACTCAGCTCCTGCGAGTTCGGGTATTCTCTCGTCTTTCCGCTGATAGTTCAATGGGCTCGTGGAAGGCCTGGCGCGTAATTTGAGTTGAAACTTTGCGTGCTAGATAATTCCCGGTTGTGTTGTAGGTAGCGAAAATGTTATGTATCGCGTCATGTTTTTTGTTCCTCCTCAGTCTCGTCAGACAGCGAATTTAACAGGCTCTCGAATGTATTCCCGTAGGATCCAGTTGCGGGGCCACGAAGCATTGGTTATGGAACTCACAACGATAGGGGATAACACAATAATTAAACCTTTTTTTCGTTGCTCTTACACATTTTCTTAGTGGAGTGCCCGGTTGGTCAGACTGCGACATGTCGAGTTCCAGAGAATGGTCCAATAACAGACTCGTAAGTTATAGAGAGGTGGGTGCATCGGTAATATTTAAACCCATTTTCCGGTGCATGTTCACGGCATCCAAAGTCCACAGACACAGATGTTCGGTGTTCACCTGCGGCACTGCATAGCAAGCGTCTCATCAAAACTGAAGTCTCAAAGCTTAAACTCTGATTTTCATCAAACACAAAATAACACCCAAAATCCTTCGTAGTCCTTTGAGTAATGTTTTCGAGCAAAATATACGTGTGGGGGACGAAGAACACGATGCATGTGTGGCAGCGCAAGGCACGCGGAAGACCATTACGTTAGGGGAGGCTCAGTCCTACGATGGGAAGTGACTGATATGGTGCGATTCCGTTGGTAGGGAAAAAAGCGGCCACGATAGCGAATCTATATTTTTCGTTTACAACGCTCTTAAAGGTAGTCCTACGCGAAATAGCGTAATGAAATGATGAACCTGAAGTGTAACGGAATTGAAATAAAACTGCGATAAAATTAGAGATAGCGAATTGAAATTATTCTAGACGAAATGTAATGAAATAAAAAATAAAACTACGGGAAAGCAAACCCCGCTCACACTCATTTCGGTTATAGTAGTGGTCCACGAGATCGAGCGCCTTCGAACAATCAACCGCGTGGAGTATCCGCTAGTTGCAGGAACAACAATGTGCAGGGCGCCTACTCGAATTTGGATTACGCTGCCCGTAGAACGTAAGAAGTTATGTATCGTAACGATCCCGAGTGTTCGAGATCGGTACGAAGAATTGGCTGCAAGGCATCGCGAGATCGATAACTATTATTGATGTAACGTCGCTCTAATATTTTTCTTTTCTCCCTTTAAGGAAAGTCATAAACAGCACTGATCATATAGTTGCCAAAAATTATAGAGTTATATTAATGGTGAAAAGGAGATAGCCAGGCCTGCAGCTGTACCGATTAACGAAAAGACTGAGAGTTGGCAAAGCAATACTTCCAATTTAATGGTCATAGTACGGAGAGCCTGGATCACGTATGAAAAGCTCCATGCCATTCACCAAGCAGCAGTTTTCGGAACTATTATGTATTTAGAAACGGAACTGGCTACCATCTATTGTAACATAGTTACACGCAAGAGCGTAGGAATAGATGCAGCGATTATGATCGTGTAGTATAATCGAGTTATACTCTCGAATCCACGTTATTAGGTCGAACGATTATAAGAGCCGGTATAGTTTTCGAGGCATAAAAACACCTGAGCGACAGACTCGGTACAAATGTACCGAGGTTCGCGGGCAATAGGCCATCGAACTCGCGTGAAAAACATGCTACGTCACGCCATCGGAATTCCCTCGCTGACATAACAGCAGGACAGCGACCAACTGATTTTGCTAGGAGGTGAGGGGAAGGCGGTGAGCGCGGCGACGGTAGATCACGAAAACGAAAAAGACGCGTTAGAATTTGAATATGATGACGTAGATTTCAGGGGAACGAGGGGAAGCGTATAAAAGGCCGGTGCGGGGACAGGGAAGCTCTCTTGTCTTTTAGGCAGTTTAGCGAAGATTAACAAGGTATGAAAATTGTGAGACAAATTAATCGAGTGAAAAGCTCATGAGAGCATAAAAATATCTGCGAAACAAGTGAAGATCATTACATGATTACACATTAGGACGGTAGTAGAGATAATCGAGTGGATTGATAGATGAATTAATACATAGAATTCAGTAGTCGATAAGTATTATTAATTTAGAGTAGTGCATAGAAATAAGAAAACCAGTTATATAAGAATAAATTGAACAGTGCGGTTTTTAAACGAGCGGAAATCAAGGGACCGAATCCTCTGGGTGAGTGGAAGTGAGAAAGAGCGAGAACAGAATAAGAGCGAAAGGGAAAGAATTATAAACAGAGTTCATACACTCTGTACACTGAGAATCTGAGGTGTGTGTGTGAGAAGTGAAACACCGAAGCGTAGCGACGCAACCGGAGCCCGAGCACCGAAATTCCGCGAATTTATGTGAAAATAAGTGGAAATCATAATAACTAAAATCGAGGGAATTCCCTGATTTTCGAGTCCAAGAAGATAGAATTAAGTAACGTAGTGGATAGGCTAATTTTAATTAAATCTAGGATAAGTAGCATTAAACATAGAACAGATAAGACGAGTGAGTGAGTGGGAGAAGCGTGAAAGATAAAGAATTGTACATAGAGTTCATACACTCTATCGAAAGAGCGAATGCGAAGCGTAATAACGACGAGTGTAGAATATCTGTGCACCGAGCGTACCATAACACGAAGGTGCACGAACAATGATAAGCCTATGAGAGTCCTGAGAGAGGTAAACAGAAAATAACTCATAATCATCGAAATAATTGCGGAAATTACGGATTTAGAGGGATATTATGTAAAATTCGAGTGACCGAAATTAAAAGTGACGTTTTTGCGACATTATTTTTTTTCTGGAATAAAAGCCTATTGTCAACCACTAAGAAGTCTAAATTAATTAGTCCTGTGATCGAGCCCGAATTCCCACGAAAAATAAAAATATATGCTAACGTGAGAAATAAACGTTACACTATGGATCAATGATCGAGCACACTTGCTATCCACACGAAGTCAGAGGGCTCAGAAAGTATTCGCTGGCGCTAAGGGTTATAGAAATCTCTAATTTACTCATTATCGTCTACTCTCTGCATAACTGTTTGAATTTTTCCTTCTTTTCCCCGTCATGTTTTCTTAATAACGAATGTTATTAATAAACATAAAATTAATATTCATTATTGTTCGAGAATTCAGTTGTTGGAGAGAAGTGAACTGTAAAAGTGTAGCAGGTGAATTAATAAGCAGTACACAGATGTGGTTTGGAGTGGCATTTATTGCTACACCTGTCAAATGCCGTGGACGAAAACATACAAATAAAATAAGTTAAGCAAATTATATAACAAAATGAGCGTAAGAAAGAGTTAATAAATTGAGGTGAGCTTGTTACCACACACGATTATATGATATTAATCGGTGTAAGTGATGAGATGTGCTGTCATGATCTGGCCTCGCGGTGAAGCTGAAGCTGGGTACACGACACGATGAGCCATTATGTTGATGTACTAGTAGGCCGACGTCAATATATCAATGCTTGTTGCATAATCAGCTGGCGTACGGCGATCGATATTCGCCGTGCGTCGACCTGTTGCTGCTGGGTAGCGCGCTGCGCTCGGCTATGCCGGAAATGGCCGAGGCAGTGCCTCGCGAACATGCTGCGTGAAGCAAGAGGCTCGCACTCTCTCGTTTGACTTCGGCATAGCTCTCTGTATCTCACTCATTTGACTTCAGCGCTCAACGACGCTTTCGTAAAGTGCAGCCATATTGAAAAATTTGACACTTATGTGAAAACCCGCTGGGACAGCGCACATATCCTCGGTACACCCGCTCGGACATTTGACCATCTCACCGGATCTTCTGAACATTTTTGTGCTCATCAGGACTCAACCACAACGTAAGGCACACCGTTACAATTCATCGCAATTCAATGACGTTGAGGAGTGTAAAATTCATCGGTACATCAACATTAATTGTCTCACTTTGTGGCGTGCTCTGCAGCACGGGCTGCACCATGTTTTCCTCATCGTAATTTGCCCGCTCAATTAATATAATTGCGCGTGTGCCTATTATTCACTGTACTTTTCCTCAATAAACTTGCTGGGAAAGTATTGTGAATATTTTCTAATCATTTGTGCTTTCTCAAAATCTCACTTTGCCGTGCTCTGCAGCGCTGACTGCATCACGTTCTTTCATATCACACATCCAGCACTCAAGCAATATAATTGTAAGTGCTCTCACTTGCTCTTAGTATTTTCTCTCTTATAAACCTGTAGAGAATTTGTTGAGAGTAAGTGAAATATTCTACGCTCTCACATTTCTCATTCCATGGCGTGCGATGTAGCGCTGGCTGCACCACGTACACTACACTCAATAAAAGACAGCACACAATTATATTAATTGTGCGCGGGTTTTCATAATTATATTAATTGTGTGCTGGTCACTTAAACCAAAACTCAATTCAGTTTATTTTTTTGTCATTTATTTTATATCTTTATTATTTTTTCTATTTTAGATATTTTGTTGTGAAAGAGCGGTAGAATAAAAACCACTTTCTCTAAACCATCTTTCTGTCTGGTTTTATTTTTCCTTGTTGTGAATGAAGCCTCATAATTTTTAATATATTCACAGGTCATTCCAACTACATCTGGATGGATTCTCAAACAATGCTGATATGATGGATGAGTTTTGTAGTGACTGTAGGTCGGCAGAGTGGAACGATGAGAATTATTAAGATGCACAGATAAGCGCGCACGAATCACGGAAACGGTGAAAACCGTACAAGAGCAAAAACGCAAGATGGCTGCGATATACAAAACAGCCGTTGTCTCGTCAAGCATTCGTGGAGCGCGTGCGCGCAGCGACCCGTTGCTTGGCACGCTGACCCAGTGCGAGATTTACTGCTCCTGTGAGGTGCTGCCGCTAAGCAATAACAGCAAGCAGTTGCCCACGCTATCCTGCAGTGCGCAGTTCAGCAACGCGTAGCAGAATGCTCAAGCATTCTCAAACAATTATTATAAGAAGACGTATTCTGCGTGAAGTAGCGGCTACGAGCAGAGCGAACCTTTCAACGCCCTACCTCACAACCAAATCGCTGTCCGTCTTCCCCTATCATACTGCATGTACCATAAAACGAAAAGCGTTCCGTGGAAATAATGCGTATATAGAAATGCATACTCAGTGGTTTACCATAAGAATAATAATTTAAGCATCAATTTAGTATATGGTAATTAATATATAATTGATTTAAACATAAAATGATTATAAATACAAACTCAGAAAAGAAATGTTTATCTAAAAGGATTTACGAAACAGCAATAATTATTGAAGCAATACAATAGTGAAGATTAGGTTTGTTACATTGTTTAATTAGTTTAAAATACTGGAATAAGAATTAAATATCTAAAGATATAAAAGGAATTAATATTTTATTACTTTGGCAGAAATTTAAGCCATTATAGAATACGTATTATTAAGATTTAAAATAAGCCCAAATATTATCGAAGAAACGCATTCTGTATTAGGCATTAAAGGGGCGGCAAGAAAGACTTGGGTCTTCAGTGCATCGTGACCCAAAATCCATATGACACCTCACTTGTCGACCGTATCGCTTTCAGTCTCTCTCAACCGATCCGTCTACTTAGAAATACATACTGGATGTTTTTCAATAAAAATTGTAAAATGGTCTGTAACTCATAAAGGGCTTACGCAATTGAGATAAAATTTGTTATGCCGATATAAAACAATTATTCGTAACAAAATTACGGATATTCTATTGAGCACTATGAATTTCGTAAGGTTTCCTTTAAACATTAATTAATAAACTTTTCAGTAAATTCTAAGTATAAATTTAAGCTGGAGTAATAATAGATAATTTAGAACGGATGGAAATAGGGTAATACCGATGAGGTGATGCCACTTGCCATTTTGTGTTCGCTAAAGAAAATTGAGTTTCTTAGCATAAAATAAGAAAATAAATAATAACCGACCGATAAGGAAGTTATTTGGAAGAATTGTTAAGGTATCTGATGCATTTTATCGATAACTAGGCATTTTTTCTTCAAGAAATGTGTAAGTGAAGAACGTATTTAAGCTCAATTCCTTAATAAAAACAAATGTCAAATTGACATGGTCTTGCAAGCGACGATGAGCAAGGCTCGGAATTTTAGCATGCCGGCACGCCGTTCTCGTGTCCCTCCGCTTAGTCGCCGTAGAGTTGTGGTATAACATCGACCACGCTGCGTTTTTGCATTAGTCATAAACGATCGGAAAACTGGCGATTGTACTTCTTGATCAATTAATGCATCAAATCAAATTATACTTATTGCACTTTTCGAGATAACGAATAGTTTACAGAACAAATTATTAATTAAGCAGCTTCCATTCTTTCCATGCCTTTATAAATGATAAAATGAGATGATTAATAATCTGAAAAGAATATACCAATGAGAAATGATAGGAAAAACCATTAGGAATGATAGGAATGAAAATAAATACCCAATTGGAATTGTTTCAAATTAGCAAAGTTTGGAGAACAATTGCATCGCTCTTAGCTATCCAGAGTGAAGTACAGCCAAGCATTAATTCTGTTGGGGTCAGTAATTTCGAAGTCCACGTCCAAACTGCGCCATGGAATGTTTGAGTGCGAATCTGGTGTGGTGAGGAAAGAAAAGTTATGTTTCAGACCGAAGCGAGGCGGCGAACTAACGAGCACGCTTCGTAGCCCCTCTTTATTTTTATAGTCAAACTGGTAAAAAAAAACACTTTAATTAATAAGCACGGTAATAATAACTGATGCGATGGTAAATCGAAGTCCAATGGTCGAATACTTCTGCGTTGACCTAGAAGGAGTTCTCGAAATTGTCGGCACGTTGACAGTAGAAGCTCTTGAAGAACAATGGCGAAACCTGCACACTGTTGGAGCCTCGAGCATGAGCGTGGTCAATCAAGAGGGGGTGCGTTATGTTAGCCGCTGAGAGGTGAGAAAGCGAATTGAGCTGCCCAACCCCGAGAGGTTGCAAAGTGCGGCCGAAACATCTTCCCCCGCCGTCAGCAAGGGTGCTGACGCAAGGCCATTACACATGAGGTGGGAGCTGGTCTACCTGGAGTGCGACGGGCACTAGCACGAACCGGGCCATGGGTCGGTCGAACGTCGAGCTGGTCGTACCACGCGATAGTGACCACGCGAGTAAGCCCATCCTTGACGGGGTGTAGAGCGAGAACGCGAGCGAGGGGCCTCTTCGTAGGCGGTTGTCACTCGTCATTGAGCAGGACAATGGAGTCGACCTTGATCTCATGAGCTGGGTAGTGCCACTTTGGTATAGACTGAAAACGCCGGAGGTAATTTGTAGACCATCGGTTCCAGAAGCCTTGAATTTACTGCTGGATGAGCTGCCAACGTGTGAGACGAGAGATGGACAAGTGTTCCAGAGACGTCTCAGGGATGGCCGTAAGTGCATGTCCGATGAGGAAATGGCATGGAGTGAGTGCCGAGAAGTCATCTGGATCTTCTGAAAGGGGCTCAAGAGGTCTGGACTTGAGCACGGACTCGATTTGCGCTAATAGCGTCGTGAGGTTTTCAAATGTAAGCAAGTCTTCGCCGATGATTCGAGTGAGATGATACTTCAGGGATTCTATCGCCGCTTCCAATTTCCCACTAAAGTAAGGTGCACGGAGGGGGGGACCAACTGGGTGCCATTCTTGAACAAAAGCAGAGCTAAGTGCTGGGATTCGCGCGACACTGACGAGAAGAGCTTCTAGAGAGTGGCATTAGCTCCAAGGAAGGTTGTCCCACAGTCGCAAAACCGATTTCTGCAGTCCACGACAAGCAATGAAGCGACGGTACGCAGCGAAGAATCCATCTGCAGTTTAATCTTAGACGACCTCGAGGTGGACTGCGGATGTGGCCATATACACGAAGATCGAGAGTCATCCCTTGTATGATTTGGGTATGCCTGCGACCTTTCCATGAGCGGAGCGATACCGGGCCTGCGTAGTCGGCGCCGGTATTTAGGAAGGCATGAACGGGTGTGAGACGGGCTGCCGAGAGCTGCCCCATGAGCTGCTGTACTCTAACCCCTCGATGGCGAGCGCATGGCATGCACTTGAGGATGAACGAATAGACTGGTGCCTGTCCACCAAGAATCCAATATGCACGTCTGAGGTGGGCGAGAGTGAGCTGTGCTCCACCGACGACTGTTCGGCAATGGGCATCACTGATAAGGAGCTGGGCGAAGCAAGAATCTTTCGACAGAATAGCCTAATGCTTACTTTCCGGGTCGAGCTGGGCTAATTTGGTCCCCACTCCAATGAAAGAACTTCCTGTTGATCGATGAAGGCAGTGAGTCGCGTCACCGGGTAAGAGGTCTCAATCTTTCGCCGTTGGATAGGATTCTAAGTTCAGCTGCAAAGTGCACCGCCTGCGTAGCCCGAATCTACAAGAGTTGAGCTTGTTTGATGTCCCCAGAAGTGAGGGGGTTTGAGAGAGATGATCGCGGAGTTCGTCGGAAGCGGGCAATAAACCGTTGGCATATGGCTGTGGCCCTGAGCAGCGTAGTAAGCGAGGAGAACCGGTGGACAATCTCCCTTAGCTCAACTGGCGTTGCATTTGCTACGAAGACGACTCCGGGTCGTTCCTCGAGGTTCACTTCTGGATCCAGCGTAGGTATCAGCGCAGTCCAAGACAGAGCGCTGCTTAGCCAGCGACGGTGATCCGTGCCGCCACAATTGATGGGAAGCGAGCTGAACTGCGGAGATTCCCCGGGACGCGTAGTCAGTTGGATCTTCCGTTCCGGGAACTAGCCGCCAGTCTGCTGGACACGTTTCGTGAATTAGTTGGACTCGGTTGCGCACATATTGCTTCCACCGTGATTGATGTGAGCTGATCCATGCAAAGTAACAGACGAGTCGGTCCAGAGGAAGGTCGGTGTGTTGGTCAGGTTGAGCTGATCCTTAACACTATCCCTACCAGGACCGGTCAAATAACCGTTTTTAAATTTTCAATTGGAATTTCCTACATTCAACGTAAGTGAATCGCCTTTAAACTTTACGACTTTTCCTCATATATATGTATGATACATTTTTCAATATTCACTTATTTTTTTATTGTTTATTTTCTGAGAAAAATTTGTAGTCTGTCTTAGCTACCACGACCGGTCATTTGACCGGTAGTACGATTTATACATTTTTGTAATAGTTTCTCTCTAAGACTCAATGCCAAAACTATAAAGTCGTTACAAACGAAAGGTAATGTAGTTGTGGCACGATTTTATCCGAAAAGTGCCTTCCAGAAAATGGTTTACGGCACTTCCAAGTGTTTACAGTTCTCGCTCGACTATCGGGTTAGCGGTGTTTATTTGCTTGATGGATATCCGATACGGTCCAGATCCTCGAATGTTCTTACGCCATCTTATCTACTATGACGTAAAATAAATAAACTTATAACTGAAGGAAATGTATAGACGTCTTCTCACGAATTCAAATCAGTATAGTCTTGCGACACGAACAGAGTGCATCGAAACGTGAAAGTCACAAAGAGCATACTTGGCAGTCTTTTATTATTATTTTGTAATATTTTATATCGTATTACGTGTTATAAGTGCCATTTTTAAAATAGTGAACAAGACTAATAATACGTCGCAGTAAGTTTCACATTTTATCTTTTATTCATTTTTTTATCTATTTTGATTTACATTTTCATATTTTAGTTTTTATTTTCTCCGTAGAATATATTTACCCCAAAATGTGAAGATGTTTGAGGAGTGCGAATATATTATTAGAGAGAATAAATGATATCGATGCAGAATGTTCTGAAGATGATCAGAAAATTCTGGATATGGAAAATGACAATACGGAAAATTATGATCCACTTGAAACCGACTCGAACACCGATGAGAACGAAGAGAATATTTCGAACGTACGTAGACGACGAAAGAGAAAGAGATTTTTAGTTAGTTCCGATAGTAAGAATGAGGAAGAGGTAAGCGAAATTGCGATGGACGGAACTGTTTGGCAGGAAGTAAAAATAGGGTCTAATCCTGGAAGAGCACCTGGTCATAATATTTTTAGGGAAACATCAGGCCCGACTGGGTACAGTAAACGTAATATTATGAAAGGCGAAGTTAGGATGGCATTTTCTATGATAATTGATAAGAATATAATCGAACTTATAAGAAAGTGCACAGAGGCAGAGGCATTTAGAGTGTTGGGATATAAATGGGAACTGTCTACTGCAAAGTTATATGCATTTTTTGCAATTCTGTATGCACGCGGCGCATATGAGGCTAAGAATATAGATATAGCACTTCTATGCAATAAAAAGTGGGGCCCGCCTTTTTTCTCAAATACTATGAGTAGACATGACTTTACGGAGATTATGAGATTTATTCGATTTGACGACAGAAATCAACGAAGCCAACGGTTACAAACCGATAAATTCGCTATGATTTCCGAAGTTTGGTACAAGTTTATTGACAACAGTCAAAATTGTTATAAACCAGGACCATATATTACTATTGACGAACAATTGTTTCCAACGAAAGCAAGGTGTAGATTCACTCAATACATGCCCAATAAACCGGACAAATTTGGTATAAAATTTCGGTTAGCATCCGATGTACGTAGCAAATATATAATAAACGGCTTTCCATATTTGGGAAAAGATGAAAGTAGAGAACCCTCAGTTCCTCTTGGAGAGTTTGTCACTATGAAATTAGCAGAACCGTATGTAGGATGTGGAAGAAATATAACCACGGACAACTTTTTTACAAGCCTACCTTTATCAACAAAACTTTTAGCAAAAAAAACTACGATTGTTGGGACAATTAGAGCAAATAGAAAAGAGCAACCAAGACTGGCAAAACTGAAAAACGACGACATGGCACTTTTCTCAACCAAACTCTATCGCTCAAATAATTGTATGTTGACAGTTTACAAAGCCAAACCAAGAAAGAAAGTTCTAATTCTCAGTTCAATGCACAACTCCGTACAAGTTGAAGAAAATGACACCCGAAAACCGGAGACAATTCAATTGTATAATAGCACCAAATTTGGCGTAGATGTGACCGACCAAATGGCCAGAAATTATTCGGTAAAATCTAAATCTCGGAGATGGCCTTTGCAAGTATTTTTTAATATCTTGGATTCAGCCGGGATTAATGCATGGGTGTTATATAAAGAAACTACGGGAGGAGAAATTACAAGACAGGAATTTCTATTCCAATTGGCAGAAGAACTTGCCATCGAATACCAACAAGAGCTCGGCAAAGAAAATCAACCAATACCCATCGCAAGTACAAGTACAGGTTCCCGTGAACGAAAAATCTGTCTAAAATGTAAAAAGTACGTATGCGGAAAATGTACAGTTGAGAAGCCCATTTGTAAAAAATGCGACGAAAAAGAATAAAATGTAGATTATGTACTCTTGAATAAAAGAAAATATATTTTTATACTGGTAAGCTGGCTATTGGTCTGCATTCAATATTGAAAAATATAAGTTGTGAAAGACCGGTCATTTGACCGGCCGCGGTAGGAATAGGTATACGTGAAGTGTCGGTAGGAATAGTGTTAAGATATTTGACCAAACGTACAAACAGGACGATGGCAGAGAGCTCGAACCGCGGTATAATGAGTTTTTTGAGCGGAGCAACTCATGTCTTAAAGCAGACTTGGGTGATCCGTGGGTCCTCGTCGCCATTTGTCACCTTAAGGTTAACGATGATGGTGAGATTTAAGGCATCAGAGAATTCATGGACTTAGACGGTCGAGTGAGTGAGCCATCGGTCGATTGTCACCTCTGACAGAGTCTTGAGATCGTTGCGGAAATTTGTCCAACGGTGAGCGGTTTGCGGGGAAACCTCGTCGTCCCATCCAAGTCGGTGAGCCAGAGCTTCTGCAGCAGAGTCTTTCGCCGAATAACGACGGGGGCAAGAAAGATGAGCGACTCATAGAGCCGTGCAATTTCTAAGAGGACCATACGTTTTGAGAGCTTGCGTTGGTAAAGTCTCGGATTGCGAAGGAGAACACGTCCGAGTTGGGCTCCCAAATTAGGCCGAAAACCTTCGCCTCGGAGGTTTCGAATGCGTGATATTCGTTATGGGCGCTGTCAAGAGAGAGAGAGAGCTTGGAGGAGCTGGACGTTGGTGGTGAGCCACTTGGCAAGCAGGGATCCTCCTGCAGCACAGAGCCCTCTGACCTGTCTAGCGGTGTCGATGAGCTGGTCTGACCTGTCAGCACCTCCGCAAATATCGTCGACGTGACGGCCACTTAACATAGGTGGGACGACTAAAAGAAAGCGGTGGCCTTCGTCCTGGATGAGCTGAATGATTGTGCGAATGGAACGGAACGGAGCTGGTCGAGTGCCGTAGGTGACGGTTGTGAACTGGAACTGTTCGAGCTTCCCATCAGAGCCGGTACAGAGAATCTGCTGCATGGGCTAGGCATCCTCATGTATCCGGATTTGGCGGAACATTTTGGTGATGTCCGTCAGGAAGATTAACTTGCGCTGCCGAGACCAGAGCAGCACATCCGAGATGTTCTTCTGCAGTTTAGCCCCGGTATGGAGGATGTCGTTGAGCGATAATTCTTAGCTGGTCTTCGCAGAGCCATTGAAGACGACTGGCAGCTTCATTGTTGCGCTGGACTCTCGAAGTACCCCGTGATGCGGCCAAAAGTAGTCAGCCCGCAAGCCAACCTGTCCTTCCTGACGGCCGTCGGAGACCCTCAACCCTCCTGGTGAGTAATCACCATGTGCCAAGGTCGTCTCTTCCAGTCGACAGGTTAGTGCAGGGATGCTCAAGGGAGCAGGACTGAGTGCATCTGAGGGTACGTGCCGCATATGACCGAGGCATTCGTATTCTGCAAGGAACTCGTAATAGAGCTGCCGTAGGCGAGTGTCCCGAACGAGCTGGGCTAACAGTCGGCGCTGACAAGCGAGTGCGGTTTTGCGTGAGTCGCCAAGAGATAAACGTGGAGTCGAGCATGGTAGTCGGACAATAGAACGGCCCGAGCTATCGCGTGAGTAAGTCTCGAGTAAGTGCTGCTCACACTGACGCTCCTCTGGTATCGATTTCAAGGCAATGCACTCGGGCACTTCCTCCTGGGTCCAAAAAGTCGTGAGTAGGTCACCGAGTTGGTCGTTGGACACCGTGATGTGAAGAGAGAATGAGGGAGTGCTCTAGCCCGCTTCCGTGGATCCGTACACAATCCAGCCTAAGTGCGTGCGTTGTGCTACGGGCGAGTCGTGATCATCCTTGATCACCTCGGGCTGGACGAGCTGGCCAAATGCAACGGCACCGACGAGAAGGTCGACGGGAGCTGGAACTCGGAAGGCCGGATCAGCGAGCTGGAGTCCCTCAATGTAAGCCCAGCCGAGATCTTCAGCTCAGAAAGGTGGAAGAGAAGTTATGAGATGGTCAAGTACATAGGCGAGTAATTCGAAGGTGTAACCTGAGTGATACGATTTGAGAACGAGCCGGACAATGCCGGTCGTGGTTCCGAACTGCGAGTCTCCCACGCTAGAGAGCAAGATGGAGAATCTCCTGCTCGTGAGGTGCAGCTCGCGAACAAGCTGCGCGGAGATAAGCGAGAGCTCCGACCCTGGGTTTATGAGGAGCCGGACTTGGCGGGTAGGACCATGACCATCGTCGAGAAGGGCAACGGAGGTCGCAAGTAGGACCCCTGGGCGAGCAGAGCGAGTGGTGCATTCCTGCCCCTTTGGCAGCGACAACTCAATTCATTGAGTGCATGGTGTCGACGGTCCAGGGGGTGCCGGACTTCTAACCCGTTGAGGAGTCGACCTCGCCGAGTCTGACTTCAGAAACGGAGATCGAGCCGGCGGCGGAATCGTGCGTGATTTTTCGCAATTGCGCTTGCCCACGTGCAGGAGACTGTGGTGACACTGATGGCATATCTGGCGAGTGCACGTCGTCTGGCAGCCGCGGAGACTGTACTTGCCCAAGCAATTCAAACATAGAGCTGGTCAACCACGGACTTTCTGCGGGAGAAAGGCGCTTGAAAGAGGAACAATGTGCAATATATTGCTCCTCTTCACAGAAGGAGCACGGATACCTGTTGGCCATAGGCCAGGCGCCTAGTGCCACGGTACGGTAGGACGGTCCTAGTAGACTGTACTTGCGCTGATCGTGGAGCAAGGGTGGCGTCCCCTTTTGTTGCTGGCCGCGTAGTCTGTCGCGAACCAGACATCGCAGGACGCCGTGTCGAGCTGGGCGTGGTCCAGCCGTCTCAAGGCTTTCCATGGCGTGAGTGCGCCCCTTAATGAAGTCTAGAAGCTGCGACAGAATTAGGTACTCAGTGGACGCACCGATCTTATTCTCCCAGGCCTCCCTGAGCTTTGGACTGAGTCGACGGGCTAGCGCATAACCACCACAGAGTCCCAATGCTCGGTTGGCGAGCCTAGAGCGCGGAGTGCGCTAAGAGCCTCTAACGTGGAGGCGGTGAGCTTGTTCAGCTCTACAGCGGTGTGCGCCGTCATCTCGGTTGAGCAGAGGAGCTGGTCGAGATGCGCTGAAACAAGAGGCCGTTTCTTCTCGTAACGAGTATTGAGCAACTCCCAAGCGGTATCGAACGACTCGTCGAAGACGGTCAAATTCGAAATCAGCTGAGCTGACTCGTCGGCCAGGCTAGTGCAGTGAAGTGCATGCGCTCCACGTTGGTGAGCTCCGGATTCGTACCCACGAGTGAGGTGAATAAATCTCGGAAGGACCTCCACTCAGCGTACACCCCGGAGAACCGAGGCAGCGTAATCTCCGGGAGAGCCCGGCGTATGAATCCACATGGCTGACAGCTGGACGAGGACGCGTGACGATAACCACGCAGACGGGCGTTACCGGCTTTGTGAGCTACGAAAAGATGACCTGCGTGGCTGAAAAGTGAGCAAGAGTTCTATCAAATAATTGACAGGTGAAATATGGTATGGTGGCTACACCCTCTTCGACTTTCCTACGCAATTCAACGATACGCCCATGGGTTGACTCGAACTTCTCCCAATAGATTTTAATCAGCTGTAGCCGAGCTTCTAGGGCTGAAACGCCGAGCTGGTCAGACTGGCCAACTTCCAGCTCGGAACGAGAACTCGCGTGCGTTGCTCACTACCGCCCGACGACCTGTCAACAGCAAACGCTGGGCCACGCACAACGCAAAGGTTATGATCGAGAGCCGAGCACTGAGGCGAGAAATACCGATCGCACCAAAGCGTGGGTAGCCTGTGAGAGACGAGCAAGGACGTGAGTGTCAGGCAACGCGAGCGAGAGAGACGGAGTATACTGACGGCCACGATAGCGCGCACAGAACGCCACGCGAAGGGTGGATAGTAGGCAAGAGTCTAACACCAGCGCGAGAGACGGGCACCAATGCGAGACGGGTAACGAGAGCGAGAGAGACGAAGCACACCGACAGTCAATATGGCACGCACTGAACGCCACGCGGAGCATGAATAGCCGAGCAACAGGTAGAGAAAACGCGCGCGCTTCCTAACGAAACGAGTGCGAAAGAGACGCTGACTGTGGTCAGCATGTGTAGCTCCTACCGCGTACGAGAACCCGGCAATACAATGCTCCCCGGCACCAACTGAGTAATTAATTCACACTACTCTTCACTGTTCTGGCTCGTAGAACCAAAAATGTTTGAGCACGGATCTGGTGTAGTGAGGACAGAAAAGTTATGTTTCAGAACGAAGCGAGGGATCGATCTAACGAGCACGCCTCGTGACGTCTCTTTCTTTCAATAGTCAAATTGGTCACAAAAACACTTTAATTAATAAGCACGGTAATAATAACGGTGCGTTGAGTTAGCCGCTGAGAAGTGATAAAGCTATACTGGGCTTGGATATTTAAATTCTAAGAACCCCATTTCTAATACCTCATAAGAAATCAGGTCACACAAAGCCTATCAATGGGCAGAAAAATTCCCGAAAACGGTCAGTGGCGTGGCCCACCGCGGAGGAAACCCCACTTCTAGTAGAGTCAGATGTAGACTTTTAAAAAATGGTTAAACGGTTTAAATTCAGTTTGTGGACATAAAAATATTTCGATTTGTTTTAAATTTTCGTGTTTTAAAAGTTCGGACTATTCTCGATTGAACTTGGCTTTTCTCGTTTTCAAACTTTGGATTCAAAAGCATTTGGACTTTATCTTATTTTTCTCGATTTAAACAAATTACTCAGATAAATGTACGATTCAATTGCGGTTTACAGTTTTTATACAAGTTCCTATTTTATTTTGTTTTACCATTTTTACCAAATAGTTAGTGACCGTTAATCACAATACTCAGAGTCTCGCGTCGGCAGTAATTACCGCTCGCGGACTTTTCGGTTATCTTTAATAAATATTAATTCTTTTAGGGCCAATTGAGTCCCGCATTTTATTTATACAATTTGTTGTCATTCCTCCACTTCAACCCATCAGTCGCCAGCATAGGAAGTACCAACAATCTCAAGGGGAATTAATCATAAGTACAAGTGCAATTTATTAATTTACGTTTTTAGACAAGTGCTGTCATTATCTTTCCCAAATCCCTTCTTCTGCGGGTTAGTTTATAGATCCAATTTCTCAGGGCTAGTGACTGTTGACGCGATAAATTCACGAGTATTCGCCGAAAGGTTAGACTCAAAAAGAGGCTTCCGTCTTCGGTGATTCCTATCAGGTGTGGTGAAGGGAGAATTAATTCTCCTTGACCAGAGTACGGAAATTCCACAGCGAAACGTCTCACACATCTTAAATTTGTTAGTTCGGTGAATCAACCCGCTATGTATGGTATGAAATGCTTGTCGTCTGTTGGAAATTACCACTTGTCGAATAATTATGTGTACTTGAATGACGAATTTGCGCAGAGAAACATTTTACTGGAAAATGTCACGTCACTTATCCTGAGATGCAATTCTCGTGTTACGAGGACGGTATAAAAAAAAATTTTACTTACAGTTATTTCTTCTGTAGTCACTCGTGCTGTAGTGGTTGAACGTAATTGGTTAGGTGAAGATAGGCGAAGTTGAATAAACTCAAGTTTGCGCTTGTATATCGGTGCGTAGTAAAAAATGCTTATTCGAAATAATAAACACTTTATTTTATTCGTTGCGCTATGGTACGTCCGATACGCCCGGTCTAATTTATACTTTATACTGGTATGACGTAAAAATATTCACAAAGAGAATATAAAAATGAAAATTAAATAACTGCATAGTTTTCCTCAGATAAAAAAAAACACGTCTCCAGGAGAATAGAACCGTAGCACTGTTCTAACGATTGTTTGCATATAATAATATTAAAAAGCCTTTGACGAACTCTCGCAGGTTATAACTGGACTGATCACAAGTTTCAGGAAGCGTGAAAATAGTCTGCAATGAACTATTGTAATTTTCTTTAGAAAACTGCCGTGGGCGTCTGTTTATCTCAGAAAAATATTTCTCACTCTCCCTAATGATTACTCTTCTCCCTTGGTACCCATATCTCGAAAGCATGGCTCTAATAGGTGACTTCTTTAGATATTCTTAGCGACTGGCCGAGTTTTTTAGATACAAATTTCATCTTTACCACAGCAGCGTTAACACGTTTTCGAGAGATAGTGATCCCTGCGTGGCTATGATTCCCGTATGTATTTCATGAACGATAGTCACTGGATTATTATTTGAAATTGAATCGATAGACTTCTAATAAAGACGGTAAATCGTAATTAAATCGAAATTCTACTATATCTAAAGATCAAAATGCGAAAAATGAAGTAACATCAGCATTTTTTGAAGTCTTTATATTAAGATGCAAAAATGATAATAAATCGGAATTCTTAGAAGTCTGAAGTTATTACGTAAACATAATACCTGAAGTTAATACTTGAAATGCGAAAAAATGAAATTCAATCGTATGGATCACAATGTGTTAACGTGGTGCTCGTCGACTATTACCTCCTACTGAGTGTAGCAATCAGCAGCTGTGATTTTTGTAATAGCGTAGCTCGGGTAGGAATAAGAATTAAATGCACCGGTGATTGTGTACTGTATTTTCATTCCTCTTGTGTAGAGGAAAATTTTGCCTTTGATTTAAACTCCTCAAGTGATACTGAACATTTTCATTGTGATTCGTGTTCGAACCAGCGCTCTAACGGTGTACAACACACGCCTCCGAGATCGAGTAATGTCACTTTGCATGATGTTATGAGACAACTACAAGTTTCTTGTGCGTCTACGGACAACAAATTGGGACAAATTTAGCAACCGCTCATTGATGTTCAGTAGGATATGACTGAACTACGTAATCGTGTCTCAAACCTAGCCACTACCCAGGAGGCCCTTGTCAATCGTATTGCTACATTTTAAACGCATTCTGAGACTGCTCAGGTTGAATTTACAAACCCGAAGAGAGGGAATCTGCCAATAACGAAATGTATTGACGAAATATCGAATCAAATTTCAACAACAGGTAGCCGGGTAGGTGTGCTTCCGTCACCTGTCTCTTCTCACGCATCGCTCTTGTCCTCATAGATTACAATATCTTGCCTCCCATAATCGATTAACGACTCCCCATAAACAATTGTTGAAAAAGTTTTTCTCGCTCTTGGCATTCGGAATCTTCCTGGTGAAGTCCTTGAAATTCAGTGTTTGGACAAAAAGGATCGACACTCTATCGTACGGCAAAACAGGTTAGCTCTACGAGCAATAAATAAGAATGAAGTTGTCTCTGAGACATATATTATTACTCTGAAATCACATCAAGTTAGGGAATATATTATCAGCAAAAAACGTGCCACGAAGAACTTGACTTTCAGGGAGATTTTTGGAGATCTACACGACTTTGTTTACGCGAACGAGTTCCTTCCTGCCACTCTCTATAAACTTCTTCGTCTTATTAAGGCTCAAGCAACTGAGTGAGGGTACAAGTACGTGTGGACTCGCTCTGAATTAATATATGCTCAGTAAAATGATAGTCAACCACTCATCACCATTGCAGCTTCTACGGACCTAGACAAATTAATTTGCTCACCAGTGAACAAGCGAAAATCGCCTCCTGTTTCACCGTTGCCGAGTCTAAAGATTGCTCAATTCAACGCCAATTCGATACGTGGACACTTGGACCTTATTCAAGCATCTGTTGTTAATCGCAAATTCCATATAACATCTAGGTATGAGACGTGGCTCCACTCGTATATCTCAGATGATATGGTGCACATCAACAGGTATTTTCTAATTCGTAACAATCGTGAAGGTATAAAAGGCGGAGGTGTGACCTGTTGTATATGCAACTCCTTGAAAGCTAACGTGGTAATATCTACATCCAGTGAATTTTCTAATGCACCCGAATTTCTTATTATTGAAGTCACTGGGTCTAATTCGAAGAAATTTCTCTTTGCATCTGTTTATAGGCGACCGAAAGGTCAAATGTACGGTGATTTTATGCAATCGTTATCCTATTGTTCTCATGCTTACATTAATATTATTATTACGAGTTACTTCAATTGTGATTTAGCTAGCACTAATTACGAATCGATATACCTAGGTCAGTTAGCGCTCTTTCACTCTTTTCACATTGTCGATTCGAATACTACTCATCATACTGCAACCTCTGACTCGTGGATCGATGTGTATAATTGTTTATAATTGATGATGAGGAAAAAATAAAATCTTTTGTGAAATCTAAGACACCGTACATAGCTGGTCACGATCTACTAAAGCAGCACTACGTGTTTGATGTTGAGTCCATAGTTGATTGTGTTATTACTCGTAGAGTTTATAGAGACATCGATGACTTGGATTTTTGTAATTTATTAATGTTTCGTTCCAATGATTCTTTACTTCATGAATTGAGTTAGATACTTAGCATCGATTCGAGAATCGGTTTATATACCATGCCAAATGATATATAGTAGATTCAATTGTTGATGTATTCTCAGCAATATTTTTAAGATCCTTATACAATTATGCGCTATTACAATCTCTCCATGTGCGTCGCCCGTAAGCCCCTTGGCTCTCTCAAAACTTAGGGAGATTGTATAATTCGAAAAAATACTTTGTATTCTAGCGTGCGTAGATCGAAAAGTATTCTTGATCTGGCGATGTATAGGGAACATAGAGATGTGCTAAGTAATTACCTGAGACGAGCAAAAAATGAATATTATAATATTTACTGACATTGACTAGTATTGCCGAACCGAATAAGCTATGGAAAGCACTAGCGGAACTTGGTCTAGCTAAATCATCTCCTCTGAACTGTTTCAGATCAATTGAACTCTACACTTTCTATTCTTCAGTCGTTTCTATTCTTCGGTCGTCATCGTCGTCATCATCTTTCTAGCTGGAAGGGGGGGGATAACTGATAATTCAACAAATGTAGTATGGAACTGAGGATTCGAAGGGATCAGAATATAATTTTCAAGGGAGGGAACTCAATGATATAATTAAATCTACACTACAAATCGGCGGGTATTGGCGGTTTCGTTATAGTGGTGTCGGCGGCTTTGGCTGTATCGAAGGGCAGCTATCCCCTCGCCCACGTTCCTCTTGCCTTTCGCAGCTTCAGCAAGCAACAACACCTGCTATTGTCTTGCAGCACCTCAACAACAAAGAGAATGCCGTCATTTTCAGCAAATACCGTAATGTTGGGGCATGGGTTCGGTAAAAAGTATAAAGCAGAAAAGCAAGGTACTAACGCCAACGTGCAGGACAGCAACAACAACCGAGTACGTGCCGACTGCGCTAATGGCCCACATAAACCATAAAGCCGTATGGTTGAAGTAAGAATAACGTGAATTCTCCCGCAAAAAGAAGAGGCGAAAAGACAGAGAGCGTCATCGATAGAGGCGGCAACAGCACCGTCACTTTGCACGACCAGCATAATTTCACGGGCAAGCCAAATGGTAAGAATGAAGAAAAGGCAAGGTATCGCACTAAGTATGGATGCACAAGGAAAGAGAGAGTAGCATGGCAGAGCAACAGAGAGGCAAGCTCAGCAGCGCAATAGGCCATGGGCAACGTGAGGCAAGAGACCCCAGCTCATACTCCAGCCGGAGTCGACAGCCATATTCACTTTACGGTGTAAAAGAGAGCAGTCGGACGAGAATGGAGCATAGCTACAGTGATAGCGTAATCTGCTTCACCTTAAGAGACCGCGTAAGCGTCATAGAGACATGTCATGATGTCCCTTTTGGAAGGTACCAGAGCGTCAAAACGACATTGGTGCCAAACAATATTGGTTCGACACCAGGAGCAAAGCTGAGAGAAAAGACCCACATGTCAAGTTAGGCAGTAGATATGGGAGATCTGATATGATCAAGTCCAACGGATGTGTGAGTATGAATAAATGCGTAGATGAGCGAGTACGCACAAGGCCGTATGGTGTGGAAACTTAGCTGGAGTGACCCCCAGAGGATTATCTCGAAAAATTTACTCGCTATAGGCGCGAAGGAAAATGGTCGAAAGGAACACAAATTGATATACCGATGGTGCTTCGGAATGAAGAAAAATGAGGCACCGTATGTGCCGCTAAGGAGAAAGCGAATGTCGAATTCAGCAAGGACGCGAAACAACGAAATTTCCACGTCAGAGATGGGGTGTCGCTGAATGATTATAACGAAGGACGCGGTAGGACGTCAAAATTATCGCCAAAATGAACCGGACTACGGGAAAGAGTCAAAAAGAAATCGCCCGTTAATTATGCAATTAAAAAAGATTGGAAAACCACGACCATGTATGGAATCGACCGTAAATATTTTGTGAAATATTAATGCTGACGCGGGACGGTATTTAGAGCAAAGAATGGATAAAAATATGTAGTCCAAATAAACTAGCAATAAAAAAGATGAAGCCTCGTAAAACCAACAAAACTTATTTAATTTCGATGAATAAGTCGATGTGGACACTCTATACCGTTAATATTTACATGTTTATCGGTTAATCGATTTCTGCAATTCAGTGATATACGATAAAATTACGATATTTCATTGATTACTGACACCACATCATGTGAAGCGTGAGAATAAGGGAGTATGCGTAATAAAGTTTAAGACGAATACTCGAGATTTATTTTCTCTGTAACTAACGAGTGCCAGCAGTGTTGGTTGAGCGGTCAATGTGCGGCTTCGGCATTACCTCCAGATAAGCAGCGTTTTGTACTGAAAATACTCAGATGGGCGACCGCGTAGCCATGACTGGTTGATGCATCAATTAGTGAGCGGGAAGCCAGTTTTTCTGACCTCAGTATCTGCACCTAAATAAGCTATTTTCATGTATACACCGGGGAATCAGAAGAACTTAGAGCCGACTATACCGACACAGGTTTTCCGCTGTTTCCATATGCATATGGTAAATGCAGTACAATGCAGCTAAGTCGGCGGTGGATGCATCGAAAGTTAGGCCAGATTGGAGAAGTGCTGAGAGAAAGTAACTGCAAGGAATGGTTGAGTCTGCTAAAGGGAACGGACTCCGGGTATTGGAACTTTTCTGTCACACTCTCCCTATGTAAAATTATTAGCTTCAAAAACTTGTAAATAACTACGCTCTATCGTTACGCTTTTTTGTTCTTCTTTTTTTATTACGATTATTATTTACATGGTAAAATTATTGTAATTAAAATTTTCACATTCGTTCGACATTAATCGACCAATCATACGCCCTATTCCCCTGGTCGAGAGCAGTCCGGGAATATGATAATAAATCCATCATAAATTTGTTCAATAGTTTTGATAATTTCAACAAAGACGAGTTAAACGGATTCTTCTTCTTTCTCCTTACTGTCTGTGTGGGGATCTGATGGGTGATGGGGTGACGTTCGCTATCTATCTGGGCATAATTTTTCGATAATTATTCGATCGTTCGTCCTCGCCCTCTTCTTGTTTTTCTATGTTCTCCTCCTGCTCATCCTCAATGGTATCGCTGTCAGGTGTGAGCGGTAACTCGCTGCCTGTGTTTGAGTGCGTGGATTCGGCTTCACTGCTGCTGCTATCGCTATCGCGTGGCAAAATGTGACGCCTCTGCGGTGTCTACGATAATATGGGGGTAGGCTCGTGGAGTAACTCGAGATTACCAATCAATTTACTTGGCATCGGTATCGTTCGCAGGAGTTTTGCATAGTGGCATCGGCCGACGAGTGTCTGGCGTTTTTTAGCACGCATAGCATCATGAACAAGATCAACGATATTGAAACTTGAAATTCTTCTGCCGTCTATGGAAACAACAACGTTACGATCCCATGTCATTTTTTTACCAACCGCACTGCGATGCAAATTCCGAAGTAACGATATTGCTTTAGTTTTTATTTTTTGGGCACGCTATTGATAATAAGCATGTTATAAGCCGAGATTTTACTTTATTTATTAAGACGACATCGTTTGTATCCTCGAGGTTGTCAAGCGATTCCATTTTTCGTGTTGTCGGGATATTCGGTACTGTTCGATCGTACTCGACCAAAATAAGATAGCGTTGTAGAACTTGCTGGTACGCTGTTTATTTCTCTCTTTCGATCTTGTACGAGTGAGAGCTTAGAATTTCACTTAGTTCGGAGTCGAGGCGAGATAATCGTGTACCGGAGTCTGTATAGAAGGCCCTGTAGTAGTGAGTCCCACGAGAGGTTGTATGTTATCGTGAGGAATAAGCACTATCTTTCTAGCATATTTCATGGCTTCACGCAAAATTGCACGTTCTTGCTCTAGCTTCAGATAACACAGTGCCTAAAATATTATTATTTGCTCTTTATCGAGAGGTTCGTACATCGCCATTATAAGCGCATTATAGTGGATTCCCATAAACCCGGTGGCGCGGATCGCATTTAAGCCCAACGAATTAGAATCCTTGAAACCTGCACCGCACTTTGTCACGGTCTCGCCGCTTAAAGTAGATTATATTTGTATTTTCAACGGAGCGAGCCAGCGGATCGGTGGATTGGGAATTGAACCTATCTGTCGTAATATTCCTATCTCTTTTTATTGTTTACATTGTGACCGATTCCTATAATTGAGGAAGGGTCAACAAAGAAAATTAAACCACTGCACATAAATTGTATCATAATAATGTGGGTATATTTCAAATGTTGTATATATAAAAAAGAAGAGAAAGCCAAAAATAAAATAAATACATGTATAACTAAACCGGTGACACGGAACTAAAATAAAACAAAACAAAATATATCCTAACTCGAAATCAACGGAGGCAGGGAGGAAAATGACAAGGTAATACTCATAATTCAAAGAGGGGGAAGCTGGGAGAAATATAACAAAATGATAAATTCAAATAGAACGCTAAATAAACCTCAAATAATAATGTTAGGGCTCTCGAAATATAATATTTAATTAATAATAACTCAAATGATAAAGTCCATTGGGGCGGCCAAAAAGGTACAGGGTGCGCCATCTCAATCTGGTCGATGGAAGTATTGAATAACTCTGACAGATTTCAACCGACCAGCGTCGTACAACACGTTTCGTATAGGTTATTTCAGTACAATTTCAACCATGTATCGCTATACGCCGAAAGAACGCGCCGAAATAGTTTCGCTTTACATTGAAAATAATCGTTCAGTTGTGTCAACTCAGCGTGCGTATCGTAAAAAATATTGCGGACGTTCTGCGCCCAAAGGCGACACTATCCGTCATTTAGCTTCAAATTTCATGGAGCACGGGTCTGTAGCGAATCTCCAACATCAAGCTCGACCGCGTCCAGGTCGTTCAAATGAAAATATCGAAGCTGTTCGACAGAGTGTTGCAGAAAATCCAAATGTCTCATACCGCCGCCGGTCTCAGCAATTAAACATCAGTGGAACCACTTTGAGAAGGATTTGAAAGCAAGATCTTCACATGTTTCCGTACAAAGTGCAGTTGACTCAAAGATTATTGGAAACTGACAAGCCGCGACGCTTGGCTTACGCTAATAACGTTAGTCGAATGAAGGAAGCTGAGCCGGATTTTTGGGAGCGAATTCTGATGACCGACGAGGCTCATTTCACCCTCTCTGGCGCTGTCAACAAACAAAACTGTCGCATGTGGGGCACCGATAATCCTCATATTATTCACGAAACTCCATTGCACGATGAGAAAGTGACAGTTTGGGCCGGTGTTTGCTCAAAAACCACCATTGGACCATTTTTCTTCAGAGCTGGTGAAACTGTCAATGGGGATCGATATCGGTGGATGTTGGCACACTTTGTTTTACCACAAATGCGTGAAAAAGTTCTTAAGGAATTTTGGTTCCAACAAGATGGTGCGACATGTCACACTGCGCGCTCAACAATGGACTATTTGCGTCGGAAGTTCCCAGGACGTGTGATATCAAAGAAAGGTGATATTGACTGGCCATCAAGATCGCCGGATTTGACTGCACCGGACTTCTTCTTGTGGGGATTTTTGAAAAGCAAAGTCTATGCCAACAAGCCGAAGACCATAGAGGAGCTAAAAAACAACATTCGAGCCGAAATCGCAGCGATATCGCCCGAGACGCTGGCAAATACAATGGAAAATGCCGAAAAAAGAGCTCATTTTTGTCTCAGTAATAAAGGCGGACATTTGATCGATGTGGTTTTTGGAAACTAATCAAAATAAATTGTAATGAATCAAATTTAATAAAAAAATACGACTTTGTGAAATCTGTTGAAAGTTCTCTAAGTTATTCAATACTTCCATCGACCAGATTGAGATGGCGCACCCTGTACTACTAAATAATAAACTCGAAATACCAAAACATCTCAAAATATGATATTGGGTCTGGGAAAAAGTTCGTGGCGTTTTTTTCGTAAAATTCAACTGATTTGCTTATAGTGTGAAAATGAATTTATTTAAACCAAATATGCTCCATTATTATCGACAATGTTTGGCCATTTTTCGGGTAGAGCCATGATCCATCAGTGAAGAACTTCTGTGGTTTCTGGTTGAAAAACTGAATCAAGTGGTTTTCACAGGCTTCTTTTGAAAGCAGCTTAATTCCTTTGAGAGAGTTCTGCAGAGATAGGAATAAGTGATAGTCAGAGGATGCTATGTCTGGACTATACGGTGGATGCATCAAAACTTCCCAACCAAGCTCTCGCAATTTTTGACGGGTCATCAAAGAAGTGTGTGGTCGGGCGTTGTCATGATGGAAGACAACATCTTTCCCATTAATCAATTCGGGCCTTTTCTTTCAATTGCTTGGCGTAATCTCTCTAGTTGTCCACAGTAGAGTTGAGAATCAATCGTCTGACCAACTGGAAGTAGCTCATGGTGGACGATTCCCTTCCAGTCCCACCACACACACAGCATCACCTTTTTCGCCGTCAATCCTGGCTTCAGGAACACTTGTGATGGCTCACCATCCCTTATCCGCGATCTTTGACGCTTCCGATTGTCGTACGTGATCCATTTTTCATCACCGGTTATGACACGTTTCGGAAATGGCTCGATTTCATTGCGTTTCTGCAGCGCATCGCAGATGTTAATTCGGTCTATCATGTCTTTCGCGCTCAACTTATGAGGAACCCATACATCGAGCTTCTTTTCGTAGCCAGCTTTGTGTAAATGGTTCAAAACCGTTTTGTGGTCAATGCCTAGCTCCATACCAATATCGACACTACTGAAATGCTTATCTTCGTGGACTTTTTCAAGAATCTCATCAGCTTTTTCAGTGATTGGACGACCAGAGCGTGACTTAACTTTCACATAAAAATTACCAGAACGAAAGCGAGCGAACCATTTCCGCGCAGCAGATTTTGATAAAGTATCTTCACCGTACACAGCACAAATTTTTTCACAAGCCTGCGCAGCGTTCTTCCCTTTGTCGTAATAATATTGCAAAATATAGCGTAATTTTTCATTACTTTTTTCCATTTTCAAACGCAAACAACTTTCCAACCACTGCACCAATTTCGATTTTATACACTCAAAGTAAAGCTCGAAGTGTCACCTTTCCAACGAGCGTTTAGTGGTGTCGCTGCAATCTCTGTTTCCTGACTTATTTGCAATTGATGCCAACTATCGGGAAAAACGCCACGAACTTTTTCCCAGACCCAATATAATAAAGAAAGAGTGGGCGAAAAACACAGTCCTCAATATAAACTTAAAATAAACTGCAAGTGGGGGGGGAGGGCTAGAATATAACAATAATAATCACTCGAGATATGACAGGAAAAGAAAGTACAGGCAAAACTATAAAACAGATAATATCATCACTCAAAAGGAATATTTGGCAGTTAGGAGAAATGGATAGCATAATAATCATAATGTTAGAAGAATTTTACTTTAAGCCGAATAATAGATAACCATGCGGTACGACTGTGGTGTCGAAATATGCTTCTTGCAAAAATTTCGGGTCACTTGGCGTACTAAATGCTACATTTCTGCGTGATCTCGTGGATTTTTGAAGACAACGATGTAATTAGCATTTAAGAAGATGTCGTGGAATCCGTAATCTTGATAAAAAAAGGTTTTGCGTAATGAACATGACGTTGAGAATTTTTGATGGCTGCCTTTGATAAAAAGATCAACCACGGTATTTTTCACCGGGATTTGACTGCAGACCATTTCGATCGATACGTATATCCTCCAACTCTTTCTACAACGCAATGAAACGCTAAATTGCTTCCTCGTCATCGTTACAGTCGCCAGCAACCCATTCGCGTCTTACTTAACTTTTAGGAATATGTTGATGTACTCGATAAAATGCCACCTCGTCGCATTGTAGAGTCATCTCGTATAACCCTGTATTGCCAAATTTCGATACGAATCGAAATTTCGATACGCTCAAACGGGTACACTTCACGAGGCCCTCGACGGCGCTCAGATCGTTTTCAAGTCCTACAAATTCTCGACACTCGTCACCATGTACAATATTTGATGTCCAACGGGAAATTTTATTGTCTCACACACCTACGGGTACAGAGAGCACACATCCACATAACGTATCTGCTTCCCTATCGTACCCGACCCAAGCCAACGAATGCGTCGCATGGTTCAAGAGGCGTCTGCTTGACCGAGGGGTGGTTTTACACGTATGAGGACATTCCATCGTCATTTACGAGTAATCTGTCAAAATCGCATTGCCATATCTCGTCGACGACTTGTTTTTTTTTTCATTGATGCCTCTGGTTTCTTAAGTGGGGCTGTAAAACATGTCCGAAACATCGGTCGTTTTTGCCTGCAATGTAATACAAAACGAAGTACCGCATACATGCGTCTTTTTATTCGTAGTTTTAACTATACGCAAGCAACCTCTACAGATTTTCAATGCGTTCCAAATGCTATACCAAGTACATTTACGAAATGAAAGCATTTAACAAGATGTACAAACTCTTAATCGAAGCTGAAAGGTTCGCTAACAACTAGTAGCCTAATTGAAAAAAATGTTGTAGATGCAAGTCATACTGTACAGGTACGACTTTTTAAATATCACGTACTCTAATTAGAAATAACAAAATATTTCAATCAGACTAGCAATCATTAGGAAACCTTTCTGTTTGGATTAAGACCTCGAAGAACTAAATTCATTTAGAACGACCATTTTTGACCGCATGAATGTATCCATTTTTCAGCCAACCCGAGCGTTTAATGCTAGTCGTACTGCACTGGTACATTTTTTCATATCGAATACACTAATAATCACAAAACGATTCAATTAGTTCCAAATTAATAGGAAACCTATTTGAATTAAGGAAGTAGTCCGGTGTGACGACCGAAATTTCGACGTTTTTTCATGAATTTTTTTAAATAAGAAAATAAAATGCGTTCGTTTTGAAATTTTTACATATTTTTATTGGTATGTTGAAGTGTACAAAAAAAAAAGTTTTTTTACTGAATTTGACATTAATTTGTTTGTGATTTTTTATGTTAAAGTGGAGTCCTCGAAAAAAAGGTGGGTTGCTTCGGGGAAGCACACAGCCTTCCGTAGTCATCTAAAATAAAAGATTCACAGAGGTTATTGTTCTGTAGGCTTAATACTAATGAATTAACCTATAATATGCATATTTTTAAAAAAATGGCGGACTTGTGAAAAAAGGTTTTCCAAATCGAATTTTTCTTTTGAGAAATTGTTTAAAAAAATTAATGTATTATTAAAAAATTGAATGTTTTAAAGGTTAGGTATTTAGCTATGTGTGTCTAAAATAACGGATAAAATTTTTAGCCAAATCGGTCGAGTAGTTCAGTCAGTGCTTCCCCAAAATTCCGAAAACGAAGTTTCGAGAAAAACGCGTTTAAAGTTTTGACAACAGATTTTTTATAAAAAAATTATACTAACATTAATCAGCTATGCCTGGTGCATAGAGCAATCCTTCCGTTTTCTTCACATGCAATACGCATTCTTGCTTTTCTACTTCTGGGTCGCCACCGTAAGGTTTATCATCAATCAAAATTTTGTGGGTTTTACTGTCCCCATCTTCGATGTATCTCACATATATTTCTACGGCGCGCTCTCTTCTTTTGGCTATAACTTTAGAAACATTTTAAATTTCGGTCTGAAACTTTTACAGTATATTTTAAAGATGTTTTTCTTGTGAAAAATGTAAAAAAAATCTATTTTTTGGACCCGCTACACCGGACTACTTCCTTAAGACCTCAATGAGAAAATTTTGTTCAGAATTATCAGTTATACGAGGGTGGATCAATAATTCAGTGACTTTTTGAAATTTCCGCGTTGTAACTTGAAAAGCAATACTGCTCTCGTCAACTACCACCTGTCGATAGACTGTTGTGACATTTTCAGCAAGCTGCATAATTTAGTTTGTGTTTGGCAACCATTGAAAGCAGACAACCGCGTGAATTTTTGCAAAAATGGAAAAAACTGAATTTCGTGTGCTCATCAAGCATTATTTTTTACGGAAAAAAACCATCACTCAAACCAACGATAAGCTTGATAAATACTATAGGGACTCTGCACCATCAATGTCAATAGGAAAGAAGTGGTTTACTGAATTTCGTTATAGTCGCACAAGCACGAATGACGCTGAACGTTGTAGACGCCCAATCAAGGTCACTACACCCAAAACAAATGAAAAAATACACGGTATGGTGTTGGCCAATCGAAGATTGAAAGTGCGCGAGATTATAGAAGCCGTAGGCATATCACATGACGCAGTGGTTTCGATTTTGAAAGATCATTTGGGTATGAGAAACCTATCTGCAAGATGGATGCCGCGTTTGCTCACACTTGACCACAAACGCAATCGTGTGACAACTTCGAAGGAGTGTTTATCGCTGTTCAACCGCAATCAGGACGAGTTTCTGTGCTGTTTCATAACCGTGAATGAAACATGGATCTACCACAACATACCGGAGACCAAACAGCAGCCGAAACAGTGGGTTTCTCCGAGCGAATCGGCGCCGAAGAAAGCCAAGGTGGGTTTGTGGGCCAACAAGGTCATGGCGACAGTTTTTTGGGTTGCACACGGCATAATCCACACGATTACTTTCAAAAGGAAAAATAATCAACGGTAAATATTATGTCAACTTATTGGACCAGGTCAACGTCGATTTGAAGAAAACACGACCGCACTTGACCGAGAAGAAAGTGCTTCCATCAAGACAATACACGGACGCACATGTGCGTAGTCGTCATGGCAAAATTCCACGAATTAGGATACGAATCGATCTCTCATCCACCATATTTTCCGGATTTAGTAATTATTTTCTGTTTCCAAACCTGAAGAAATGGTTCGGCGGAAAAAGATTTGGCCCCAACGATGAAATCATCACTCAAACAAACGCCTATTTTGAAGACCTCGACAAATCTTGTTATTTGGAAGGGATCAAAAAATTGGAGAAACGTCGAACAAAGTGTATTGAGCTCAAAGAAAACTATGTTGGGAAATAAAAGGTTTTTTTGCCGAAAAAAACTATCTTTCCATCAAAAAGTCACTGAGTTATTGAACCCCCTTCGTATAAACGAGACCATTTGACAATTACATATGCGAATTTATTTAAAAAGCTGCAAATTGAAACTATGATGGACCATCTTTCTTAATTTTGGCATCCTATTTGTCTATCGTGTACATTTCGCTCGAGATATTATAAAGTGAGCTGACACAGTTCTAAAACCGGAGCATCAGCAAAAGTCTGCGACAGAGAAAAATTAAGAAAACCGTCAACAGTTGAGGCCGCGGACGCTCCGTCTTCCTGAAGCTACATCTAACTATATTGTGTATGCCTCCTCCTCCTCTTGTTTCCCTCAACAAAGCGTTTAGCCAACAAGTGATGATTGAGTTATGGCGCTTCTGCTCGCTAATTATATCACAGGATCCCCTGCCACACGTGTTGCTACGCTAGACAGCGTGTCCTGGCTAGTTCATCGTCTCACTCGCACGCCTGGTAATTACGATGTTGTCTCGCAGGCCTGCGTAGCATCCGTAGCTGTAGAGGTATTAAGTACCTTGTCCCTTCCGTCGATCCGGGATACTTCTCCTCTTTTAGCAGACTGCTAATATCAGTTTCTCCCTGAGACCCTTCGCGGAGAAAGGAAATTTCTCTGCTGGTTCGCAACTGTCGACGGAGGCTCGCCTAATGATATTGATGGAGTGAGAGACTCGATGTAGTCTACCTCTGGCTCTCTTCTTCGGAGTGGTCGCCAAAATACCCGTTACATATGTCGAATCAATCTTATGTTCGTTTAGCTCAAGTGGTCCGATCGCATCGCTACAGGACGCAATAGTTTTCCTATTTGAAGCCCTATTGGCTTCGAAGTCATATTCTGACATGCTGGTTGGACACGGTGAGCAAAGTTTAAGGCAATACTTAAGTGGGTTTGGTTAAAATAATTTTTTTAAATATATTCTTATAATTTGAGGTCTTGAAAACGTGTTCTTAACATTTTCCAATGAAATTCGTTAAAATGGCTGAGCTATGAAGGTTTAACGGATGTGACTTTATAGAGCACATCAGACCGATTTTTCGCGCGCCAGGTAGCAATGACGATGCTAGCCAGATGCTGCCGTGCGTAGCTCGAGCCGATCCTTTGTTATTCCCTTATATACTGTCCCCTCATATACAAGTTCCCGTTACAAGCGATCAGTATACTCCTTTAGTCGACTAAAGGTAAATTACTGAAATCAGTAAATATCTACCGTATAACTGCATCAGAAACTTTAAACCCATTTTTCTTAAAACAACATTTTTTCAATCGGGCGCCCATTTTTCTCAGAAACTTGTATATTTGCACACATGTAGAGTATATGTCCAGCTGTCGTTTGGTTCTCTACTTTTTGATTGCTATATAATTACTATTTTTCCGGGCTGCAAATACTGAACATTTTATTCCAAAAATCGGAGTAATCTTTTTCAAATGCCGCCATTTTATCAAATTTTCCTAAAATTTTCATTAGAAGGCCGACTGATAACCGCATTCGTAAAGAATAAAATTTACAAATATTGTTTGTTTTAGATGATAAGAACAGCCGCAATCACTGCGCCCAATGAAATTTTCTGACATGACCTGCGCAACATCCTGTAATACGTATAATTTGCTATAAAATGCTGTCAAAATTTTATGATGTTACTTTAAACATGTTTAAATATAACTGCGAAATACTAATACTGTAGATTAAATCATTTTTCTAAATTTCAATTCCCCAAAAATCACCGTGAACATGTAGTAAGGCAGAATAATTCCGTTTGCGGCGGGTCATGCGAAATGCCACGATCCAAGTTCCCCTTATTTAAACGCGCATTACTGTTTGCAAAGTGGGCAGATACCGCGAGCATTCACGATATGCGATTTCCTAGAGCTTAATTTCGACATATGGGGTCCGAGCAATCGATCAGTCGAGCGAGTATAGGGCGATCCAAAACAACATATCCAAGAAAAAAACAAAGTAACAAACTCAATTACATTTTCTCCCGTCTCGGCGTTCCACTACTAACTACTATCAACATCCAAAAATGAAACAAAACACAAAAAAGTTTTACCGTGCGTATTATTCATTCCCTAATAGAGTATAAGAAGGGTCCACCACCTGGGAGTCATTCTGGCCTGTCTCTTCTGTTCCTAACCATACTGAGCAAGGCTGAAGGAGGGAACGCAGGAATTGAAATGATCAACCGCTCGGTAGTAGTCTTTACATAAGTTTTTTATTTGGGGATAATCGCTATGCAGGGCCTGCGTGAGGGTTTTCCCGCGGCACTTGCTTGAAGCTGGTCCCAGCCATCGGGGTTACTCTGCCGAAAATAGGGTCCTTCTGGACAGGTGGCCGTGGTGGTCCCCTGGCGACGTGAGACCTGACAAAAGGCCGGTCGTAGCGACTTCGGTAATCATTTCCAACGGCGTTCAGTCGCGAAGCATTTCACGCAGACGAGGGCGCCGTCGCTAAAGAGACGATGGCCATTGCTGGTCCTTTTGCGGGGGGGGGGGGGGGGGGCAAGGTTGTCCGAACAGTTTGTCGCAAGACTGTAGCCGAAGAAGGTCGTGAGTATTCCGACCCAGCGTCGGAGACCCGCGTAATGGGTCGAGGCGGTGGCAAATTTGACGGCGCCCAGCTGCGGCCCCTTGACTACTGAGAGGTTCCGAAGACTCAGGGAAGGGGCTAGGCTCCCTTGAGATATCTCGGCGGAATGAGTCCACCCACTCGTCATCTGATTCCGGCAATACGTGAACCGTCCCCTTCACATTCCTTTCGGATTATTAGTATTTGGGAAACTCGGTCTCGTTCTCGACTGGACCGAATTTATATTCGATAAAGAAAATATGAAAGGAAGGAAGGATGATTCGTACCTCCTCCTCTTTCAATGAGCTTTGTTCGGTAGGTGGAACTTGCAGTACCGGCCATTTTCCTGTGAGGTGCCGCAAACGTATTGATTGAATCGTTGTTGCCATATTAGTTGAAGGCTACGTGGTTTTATTAGGCCTTTCGCCAGTCGCGCGACGAAAAGACTTTCTTCTTGGCCCCCAGTAAAGTCGAAAGCCCCATCGGTTCGTTGAGTTGCCCCAGATTAGGAATTTATTATCAGGAGTACAAATTGAAAATGCGGGATTTTTTTCTATTTTTGAACGTTTATTCTGAAAAAATGGTAACAAATGAATTATTCAAAGTATTGTCCATCGCTAGCCACAACTTTTTCCCATCTTTCTGGCAATTTACGGATACCGTCGCGAAAAAATTCGGCCGGCTTGGCTGCTATCCAGTCATCGACCCATTTTTGGGCTTCTTCGTAAGAATGGAAGCGCTGGTCAGCTAGGCCATGTGTCATCGATCGGAAAAGGTGGTAATCGGAAGGAGCAATATCTGGGCTATACGGCGGGTGGGGTAAGACTTCCCATTTCAGCGTTTGTAGGTATGTTTTGACCGGCGCTGCAACATGTGGCCGAGCGTTGTCATGTTGCAAAATTACTTTGTCGTGTCTTTGCTCGTATTGTGGCCGTTTTTCTTTGAGTGCGCGGCTCAAACGCATCAATTGAGTTCGGTATAGTGCTCCTGTGATGGTTTCGTTCGATTTCAATAGCTCATAATACACCACACCCAGCTGGTCCCACCAAATACAGAGCATGAGCTTGGCGCCGTGAATATTTGGTTTGGCCGTCGATGATGATGCATGGCCGGGGTAACCATATGATTTTTTGCGCTTCGGGTTATCGTAATGGATCCACTTTTCATCACCAGTGACAATGCGATGCAAAAAACCCTTCCGTTTTTGCCGTTCGAGCAGCAGTTCGCATGCAAAAAAACGGCGCTCGACGTCTCTCGGCTTCAGCTCATACGGCACCCAATGTCCTTGCTTTTGGATCATTCCGAGGGCTTTTATACGATGGGAAATGGCTTGTTGTGTCACTCCCAATGAATCTGCGAGCTCTTGTTGAGTTTGACACGAGTCTTCATTGAGTATTGCCTCCAATTCAGCATTCTCAAACTTTTTCACTTGGCCCGGCCGCTCTTTGTCCTCAACGTCAAAATCACCACTTCTAAACCGCACAAACCATCTCTCGCACGTTGAAACCGATGGAACATGACTCGGATAAGCCTCGGAGACCAATCGATGTGCTTCAGCAGCACTTTTCTTCAAATTAAAGAAGTAAATTAAAACTTCCCGCAAATGCTGTTTTGTTGGCACGAAACTCGACATATTGAGAGCTCAAAAAAACTATGAATTTGACACTGCGACAAATTGACACATACTGAAAATTAAAGCTATAAGACGTAGCTTTGACATGAATATAGTCACAGTACTGCCTGATGCGTATAGCGTTAGTAACGCCATCTGTTATCAAACCCGCATTTTCAATTTGTACCCCTGATAGCTAAGGTATATTATAGTAAACTATAATGTTGGTCTCGTTCGCAAATTGATACTGGTTGAACTGTAGTTGCTTTTTGTACGATTAGCGAGATCGTCTCGCTAATTTTCATGAAGGCTCGAGTGGCATGTGACGCCTATCGGCCACACGAATTTTAACGTTGGTAATAAGTTAATTTATTTTCTTGACTACTTTCTGGGAGTTAATAATTTTTACGCGATTTAATTTCGTCATTTATATCTTTTCTCAATTATCATCATCTAGGAATTATTTTATTACTAGTTGTAAATTAACGCGTCATTGTTACGTCTAGATTTTATTAATTAGTATGTATTTATCGCAACAGTTGTGCCAGCAAGCACCAAGCCCCCCTCAGGAACTCAAAATATGATAACACAGCGCATTACGCGCATATTCAAGTCATCTCAAGTGGAAGTTCAACGGGCTGTATTTTTAATATTAAAATATTGTGCTGTCGCTCGTACATCGTGTGTTGTATCGAGAACCACTCTATATATGAAGTATACAAAACACGCCCTCCCTGTCCTTGCGTCATTGGCACTGAACGCCGTTCTTCTTTGAGAAGCAAGGTCAGTTGCTACTGCAACTGAGATGCTAACATTTCAACTGCAGTATCTTCCACTATTCGCAATCCAAATCGTCTGTAACAAAATCTAGTGAAATATTTTCAATGTAATCGAACGGAGTCACATTAAAGCCCGATCCTGAGGATGGGAAATAGTACCGATAGAAAGGCGGAAAATTTGGCACTTCTAGTCGTAACTGGAATTGCAAAGAAATACTTGTACGGGTACCAGAAAAGTACTTAAGCGGTAATAAACTCATAACTCCTATCGAATGCGCTGTCCAGCTCTCCAAAAGATACACACCAGACTGAAGAGAGTCCCCGTTGTCGACAATATCTAAAGTGTCGTATGTATGAAGTGCATTAGCGATTCCTCCCTTTGTTGTACTCTTTATTTAGTGTAACAATATTCCTTTGTTAAGATTACATTCATTTATCTAGAGGATCTAGAATTTGGACTCGGAATAGGAGGGAATAAATTATAGACTTTTGTAAAAGGTAAAAGTTTGGCTTATTTAATGAAACATCATAAATACGAATGATACGATTAGTAGCGTACTCAATAAAAAAATCGCATTTCGCCGTGCTGCTACAATCGGGTTCTGTTGCTCTCCACGCTATTGGTGGCTTCGATACCTATCGGTCTATTGACCGTGGTGAGTTTACCAACCGCGCGCATTATCTATATCCTGAACTGCGGTTTAGAAGATGTCGGCTGTCTAACAAAACGACCTGGAGTGTTGTGTCGCGCAGAATTTGAGCGTGTTCTCGACTGTTTTGGTTTGAAATTTTGTTTGATCAGGGCCTGCAAGTGTTTAAATTAAAACGATTGAATTAATCGTACTTGCTAATACGGCTGCAGATAAGTCGTAAACAGAAACGAATTACATCGAATTTTCACACAAAACCATGCTGTCATAGGCGACGTATCTGATGCAGAAAGGAAACTATTTTATAAAGTAAATTTCAGTGATACTGCCAGCAGGAACAGTACAAATGCAATTCTTGGTCAACCAGCTAATGCGCACATACTATCTTGCCACGTATATCGAATTTCATTATAAATTGTTACAATCTCTTTCTCATACAGGTTTTGAGGATTATATATTCAAACCAATGCAATACTTTATTTCCGTAGAGGTATTCACCACAATCACTAATTGCGAGATTCATGAACACAGTATTATAGCTCGGTAAAAAATTGAGATATCAACAGCTCCGACAGCTCGAAGTTCATTTGGCGAAATCAAATTTTCAAGAGAAGCGAATTTTATAGTGAAAGCACAACTTCAGTATTGTGAATAATTAAAACGCTCAAGCTGCCTTGGTCTATGTTATTACAAAGTGACTATATCAATGGACGAGATTGGCTTGAAATATTAACAGCATGTGGAAAGTACACGGAAAAACATTTTAGAGAAGAAACCACCGATGAGATTTCGGGAGCGGTGGCACTCCCTGAATACGCCAGTCTTCGAGTGACGTTAATGACCTAGTTCTCTAGTTCGTTTCGATTCTAAAGATTCAAAAACTTTTAAATGTTATCTAACCCGTATCAAAATATTTCACCACATTTAGGTATATACTGGCCGACCCGGCCTAGCTTCTCACGGGTGGATAAATACATAAACCTCACGTCTGTATCCCTGTATATTTTTATTGATTTTTAATAGATCTAAGATCTCAAGGATTATCAGTAGGCATAAGGAAGTAAGAATGATAGTTAGGTATCAAAGTATTTTATTTAAATATTAAAAGTTATTACTTAAAAGATCTCCTTATATAAATACAATATTTCGACTGTTTCCGCCAGGCGCTAACAAAAATAAGATTTTTGTGCGGCTAACACGGGACAGAACCACATAAAGTTCGCCATGCGAAAAATATTGCACTCTGAAGTCGATTCCCGTTACGTCTAAAGTCTGGCCCTGGGCTTTGTTTATCATCATCGCAAATAATAACTTGACCGGGAATTGAGTACACTTAAAATGAAAAAGCAAAAAAATGTAAACAATTTCCCCACTTCCACGCCCAGTCAATATTGTACATTCAATAATATAATTTTTAAGTGACTTGATCTGTAATCTTAGCCCGGTACATAGTTTCGGTAGGTTTAAATTGCGGAGTAGAATTATCGGTGCTCCGACTTTCAGTTTGTAAGGGGTGTCCCAGCAAGAGCGCCGGATTTAAATTTGCCGCCATTCTGTTAATACGAGTTGTACGGTGATTTTTTTTTGACATTTGTCACGTACAGACCACGCGATTTAAGAATATGGAGAAGTATTCAAACCAACAACGTTTAATTATTGTAAAAACACATTACAAAAATGGTAAAAGTTTTGCGAAAACAGTTCGCCAATTACGTCAAGTTTTTGGTCGCAATAATGCGCCAAATGAATCGACAGTGAGGCGTTTAATTACAAAATTCACTCGAAAATATAGTCACAGTAACGGAATCTGTGGCCGAGAATCCAGGAACTTCCATTCGGCATCGTGGTCAACAATTAAACATTTCCAGTAGCACTATGCAACGAATTTTGGTAAAAGATCTGCATTTGCACGCGTACAAGGTTCAATTGGTGCAAGAAATCAAGCCAAGGGACCATGCGCAGCGCCGTGAATTTGCTGATTGGGTGTTGGAACAACATCAAGTTACTGCGGGTTGTTGACCACGATGCCGAATGGAAGTTCCTGGATTCTCGGCCACAGATTCCGTTACTGTGGCTATATTTTCGAGTGACCGACAAGGACGACGACGAACAATGATCTTCTGATCCGTCAGCGTAAATTTGGTCTCAAATTTTGTAATTAAACGCCTCACTGTCGATTCATTTGGCGCATTATTGCGACCAAAAACTTGACGTAATTGGCGAACTGTTTTCGCAAAACTTTCACCATTTTTGTAATGTGTTTTTACAATAATTAAACGTTGTTGGTTTGAATACTTCTCCATATTCTTAAATCGCGTGGTCTGTACGTGACAAATGTAAAAAAAAAATCACCGTACAACTCGTATTAACAAAATGACGCAAATTTCAATCCGGCGCTCTTGCTGGGACACCCTTGCTGGGACACCCTATATTTTTGTGGAGGCACTACAGGAGGATTTAAGGAATTCAATAATTCTGCAATAATGAATTGCATCTTCACTATCGACTACAGTGTCTACAGAATTATACAGGGTGTCCTATTTAAAAAAATATGTTCAAATATATTGAAAACTAAGAAGTAAATTAAAAAATGTTTCGGAATCTTTTGAAACATTTTCCAATTATCATGATAAATTCTTAGTTTTCAATATATGTCTGAGCTGCAAATCTCCGCGTTTATATATGCGTCGAAAATCTTTATCAATGGGTTATTTTAAGGAAAAAACCAGCGATTATCGATTGTATGATTTCTAATCACAGCAATACGACTGCCATCTTCAGGTGGAAGTCATTGCTATCTCGGATAACCATTGTCACCAGTGGGTGTATAATTTTGAAATGGCTTTGGGCAGTTTTTCGTACATTTCCCTTCCCTCATGCACGATGAGTTGGTATTCAAAGCTACACATGGGCCGCGAATGTTAAACCTCAAACCTGTATCGTAGAGGATTAGGTCTGCATTTTGGGCAGGTAATTGGACTTAAACGATGCTGTCTATTTAATCCGGCCTAATTTTGTTTACTAACCACACCAAGAGATGAATATGCGGCAAGCCACTTTTCTGTTACTTGACAGTGTACACGTAACACTGAGTTGGACCAAATACCGTCACCTTTAGTAATAAGATTAATCAATTCTTGTATTATTAGTTCTATGACCTTGTTGAGAATGTTATATCGGTGTTGTGGTGTTGTGTGAGTGTGTAAGTTATCTTTAATCTCGGTCCAATTCGGATTACATGTTACTGTAATGGAAAAATCCGATTTTCCATAATTTTTGACGTATGTCATAGCATCTTGCGTCTGTTGGTGTACATATTTAGGGCCACCCGTAAATGTGGAAGGCAGAATCACCATCAGTCCTATTTGGTTGTAGAGGTTCGTTAGTGTTGGATAATCAGCTGGCGCACGGCGATCGATATTCGTCGTGCGCCTACCTGTTGCTGTGCTCTAGCACGCTGCGTTCGGTTGGGCCGGAGATAGCCGAGGCAGGGCTTCGCGGAGTCGAGGCTGTGCCTCGTAGGCACGCCGCGTTGAGCGAGAGGATGTCTCTCTTGCTTGACTTCGGCTTCGCTCACCGGCTATCTCTCTCAATTGACTTTAGCGCCCAACGATGCTTTCATACCCGCAGCCATATTAAAAAATTTGTCACTTTCGCAACGCATCGGCTGAACAGCACACGCACAAAAGGACTCTCGGGCCGTTTTCTTTGCTACAATACATCGGACTTGCTTAACTTCTCGCTCACCAGGACTCATAGCTCAAGGTAAGCGTACACTGATATAATGCAGAGAAATTGACTATCAGTGAGGAGGAAAATCGCGGTACATCAGCACTTTTTGTCTCACTTTGTGGCGTGCGCTGCAGCACATGCTGCACCACGTTCTCCTCACTTTATTTTGCCGGCTTAATTAATATAATTATGCATGTGCTTTATACTCACTTAGTTTTCCCCAGAAAATCTGCTGGGTAAATACAGTGACTATACTCTGCTAATTTGTGCATCCTCAATCCATGTTGTATTGTGCTACGCAGTGCTGACTGCGTAGCTGTTCTCACATTCTATCACAGCGCTCATGCAAATTCAATTGCAAGTGCTCTCATCTATTCACTGCAACTTCTCTTTAATAAATCTACTGAGAGCTGGCAGTGAATAATTTACACATCTCACGCACTCATTCATCTCTTGGCGTGGCGTGCTCCGCAGCACTGGCTGCAGCACGCACACCGCTCTCAGTACCTACAGCACACAATTAATATATTTGTGTGCTGGTTCCCAGTCCAGACATTCAATTCAATTCAGTCATTTTATTTACAATTTTAATTCTCAGTTTTTGGTGTATTTATTTTTATATCAATTTTGTGTTTTTTCTAAATTTAACTTATTTGACATTTTCCAAATTATACCTAAAAACTGTATTTGTATGAGAGCTGACGGAAGGTGAAATAAACCGCTTTCTCAAGATAACAACAATGTGTCTGGTTTATTTATCACCCTGTATCGAGTGAGACTTCATTACTTTCAATATCTCCACAGATCTGTCAAGTCACACCGGACGGATTCTCAACAGTTAGCCTATAGAGCATCCTGTATATGTACATAATTTTTTGCTCTTAATTTTGATTGATTGCGTCGAATATAAGCAAATCGTTCGGACTATCTTGGCGTATTGATCCACTAAGTACTGGTTCAACATGCCATACCTAAATAGTGGGTTAAAATTGTTTAGCCTGGTCATTATTCTGTATCAATAAAAGTTCATGTAGGAAACCATTTTACACTTTGGAGTACCATTGACAGAGTCTACTTGTGATATGTTGATTGGATAACCATATTCACCTCGGCAGAATAACAGCGAATATTAAAGACTATAGTAAGATCTGTGTATTTCAGAAATCTCTTGCAAAGTATCGTTGCGACCTCGCAACACGACGTCTCTTCTATCAAATTGCCGTCCTGCGATGACTACAGCAACTTCACGCGTAGTCGGCACGTTATTACGACTACGATGCTTTCCAGTCAGAATTTTGTTGGCGTGCATAGCAATGTCAGGCGTGTTTAAAGACACGGCTACAATTGCATTTTTGAATGCACGTACGTACTTGTTGTATTTGTGCAACATGTCTTGTAATGGTCACACTTAAGTACCATCAACTGGATGCGAAGATCTGGCACACCGAGCAGATACTTGTGTTATAGGACCGGCGATAAAGTAAATTTGTAAAAAATTTGATTATCAGGTTGGATCGGAAATGAACTACCAGCCAGATGATAAATTTGTCCTTAGACTTTAAAAGTGGGTATTAAGCCACGCTGGGCAACCTGATTACCTTTAAATAAAGTAATTTGGAATACATCGTTGTACGTTTTAATGCCATGCAGAATTCTTTTGATTTCAGGTGGTCACCAGAGAGGAGCGAATACAATGGCTCAGATGCCGTTCTAGTTGAATTTTACCGTCTAGGCAGCACAAACCTTTTGACTCGTACTTCTATCGTAATGCAGAACAAAATATGCACACTTCAGACATTGTGCCGAGTGCTACCATGGAATTGTTCTTGTAATCAAGAGAAGAGTGGTAATTATAAGCAGAATATTCTTTCTTGGTCCACAGATAGTTTGTTTCTTGAGTCCTTCTTTGGTTCCTTTGTGATGACAAACATGCATTCTCTCTCTGTTCTTCTGACTCATTGTCCCGAGTCAAACGCATATTTGTTGCTCGCGCTGTATTGTGCCGTAAACGTGATCTTCGTCGCCGTGACATGACTGAAGACTGATGATATCTGAAAAAATTGCTGAAGTTGACCTACGTAATTATTATCGTGGCATTATGGTCATATTCCCCAAATCATGTTATGCCATTTCACTTTATTATTCATATAACTATACTTACCAAATTTTAGAGGTATCCAACTATGACGAAAATATTTATATTGTATTTGCTTATTTAAGTTAACAAATACATTCATCAAACGTGTTTTACTTCGTAGCCACACAAGGAATAGTACATTTTTTTACAAAACAAATGACTGTTTATGATTGGTTCAAATGACTGGCTTATGATAAGTAGTTTTACGATTTTATCGCAATACTGCAGTAGTACTGGAGAAGTGTTACAGCGCAAAAAGCAAATTTCATTTATAAGTAGTAGAGAAGAAAAGAGAAAAAAAGAAAAGAGAAGAGAAGAAGATAGAGATACGCGCAGCCTTTTTATATTATCTACGAAGGCGGATCAATAAGTCAGTGATTTTTGAATTTCCGGCAATGTAACTTGAAAAGCAACACTGGTCCCGTCAACTGCCATCTGTCGATAGACTGCTGTGGAATTTTGAGTAAGCTGCGTCATTTAGTTTGTCTTTGACAGCCATTAAACACAGACAATTGCGTGAAGTTTTACGAAAATGGAAAAAAGTTAATTTCATGTGCTCATCACGCATTATTTTTTGCGGAAAAAAACCATCACTCAAACCAAGGATAAGCTTGATAAATACTATAGGGACTCTGCACCATCAATTTCAATGGTAAAGAAGTGATTTACTGAATTTCGTTGTGGTCGCACAAGCACGAGTGACGCCGAACATTCTATACACCCAATTAAGGTCACTATACCCAAAACAATTGAAAAAATCCACGATATGGTGTTGGCCGATCGGAGATTGAAAGTGCGCGAGATTGTAGAAATCATAGGCATATCACATGGTTCAGTAGTTTCGATTTTGAAAGATCATTTGGGTGTGAGAAAGCTATCCGCAAGATGGGTGCCGCATTTGCTCACACTTGACCACAAGCGCAATCATGTGATAACTTCGGAGGAGTGTTTGGCGATGTTCAACCGTTGAAATTAGCACTTAGTGGTTTATAATGTTAGAAACAATAGTGTGTGCATTTATTTTAAGCAGAATTATTTACGTATCCACACACACATACACACTTACAAATTCATTGAGGTATCCTTTTTTCGTAAATGGTTATAATTAATCTTGATTCGATAATATTCTCTATAATATCCTATTAGTTATTATACCGGGTGTCCCATTGTAATCTTACACCTGATTTATCTCGAAAAATACTGCTCCGATCATGTATTGAGTACAGTGCATCTTTTGGGACTCAAAGAGGGACGTTAAAAACAAAATTGTTTTTGGCCCAAGATTCAAAATAGCGACGTCAAGATAACCGACATGTATTTTAAAATGGAAACATGACTTTTTTTTCCTCAAAAATTTGCCAGGTAAAAACTAACAACTTTTGTAGGAATTTTTGATAAAGTCCTGTTGAGAAATCATCTCTCACGGTAAGACAATGGTCACTGCGTAGCAGCGTATCTGTGCTATTGCGCTATTGCGCTCAACGGCCACGCGGTTAGTAGGTGGGTGGCAGCACCTCGCGGACACATCTCTCGCGCGTACGTACAACGATCGCATTCTCATGGAGCGTTAGCATCGCCAACGTCGTTTTTGAAACGAGCACCATCTTGAATTACGTTTATCGTCAACGCCAAGTGAACAACAGGTGCTTCTCGCTAAGGATATTTTTCTACACCATACATCGGATCTTCTCAACTCAAATCGTGCTCAACAGGGCTCAATTACATCTGGTAACGTGACGCACTGACAATTTAAACAATTTCCTCAGTGTGACGGTAAAAATTAGTCATACGTGCATCCTCATTCGTCTCGATTCGCGGCGTGCTTTGCAACTCGGGCTGCTTTCACGCTCTCTCACACTTTATTTACAGGGTACGCAATTAATATAATTGTACGTGCAGCTCACCCTGTAAATTCAGTGCTCAGTTTTATTTATATATTTTTATGTAGTTTGTTTTGAATGAATATAGACCGTTTTCTCTTTCAGCATCGTCTGTCTCGTTATTTTCTACCTGTCATGAGTCGGTGACTATCATACTTTCAATATATTTTAGCTACAAACATCTCGGCTATGAGGATTATTCAACAAGTCCATAATTTTTAGATCAGAACACTATTTTTGACTTTCAGCACTATCCCGGATGTACCACGAGGAGGTAAAGTTTTTAACATGCCAAGTGTAAGTTTGCGTGTGCATGCGCGTGTACTTGTTATGTGTGTGAGAGTGTGTGTATGAGAAAGAAAGAGAGAGAGAAAGAGAGAGAGAGAGAGAGAGAGCGTGGGCATGCGTGGCGTGTGGAAGACGCATAAGGATTAGATCTCTGTAGCTCGTCACATCCGCAGTATTTTTAGACTCCAAATCCCCCTCGTGTGTGGGGGGCACCAAGAAGAACATCAAACTGTTACCAAATTTGCGTTACAAAAATTCCAACGATTCGAAAAAATCATTTCATGTCTCTAGGCGAACTTAAGACTCCCAAAATTTCTTCACTTGAACGACATTTTAAAAAGTTACATACCTCCAAATTTGCTATGGGGGACCATGAAAATGTATTGTCCTATCCGTATCCAGTTTCCAGAAAATTTCCAACAGCAAATAATTCAAGAGAAAAAAATCCAAACAGCGTCGAACCGTTTCAATATTATTAAAAAAAATTAATACTGACGGCAATTCAGCTATAGCTGATTTCAGTCCCAACGAAATCGTTGATATGCTTCTTATTTTAGGGAGATGTAGGGAAAATTATTTACCCAAAAATTTGTGTCGACGCGAATATCCGTACGATCGTCACCCATCACGACGGACAATCCGAGTCCTTGAATGGAGAGCGAAAGGAGGTCGGATAATTCGCCATTGTCGCCGTTATCAAAAACGTCATCAATGATTTTGATGGCTCGCATAAAGCTCAAATTATGGCTATTTTAGCCATGATATCAATCAATCTTCATTTAAGTGTTCGAGTGATCTTGGAACGACTGGAGTTTCCCAGATCCACAGTGCACCGAGTAATGAGAAGTGCATAACTCCAGCCGTACCGGCTACAATTCCACCAAGCCACGCCTAATCCTGATTCATTGCGAAGGATGGCGTTTTGTCGGTGGGCATTGAGACTAATCGATCGATTCAGGGACTTTTTTAAGGTTCGTTATGTTCAGTGACGAACACACATTCAACAAACGAGGTCAGGTAAATCGACGGAACTTCCGGTATTGGTCTGATCAGAATTCACATTGGGCGAGTCAGATCGATCACCAGCATTGGTGGCGTTTGAATGTTTGGTGTGGTATTATTAACTGGCAAATAATCGGTCCTCACTTTTTCAAAGGAAGTGTGACCGCTGTCAGTTATCTTGATTTTCTTCAAAATAAATTGCTTATTTTGTTAGAAGATCCTGATATAGGTATACGTCAACAAATGTGGTTTCAGCAAGACGGTGCACCCGTTCAGTGGGTTCGTGTGGTTCGGTATCATCTGAACGCAACATTCGGTCGACGGTGAATCGGTCGAGATGGTTCCGTCCATTGGCCTCCAACATCACCTGATCTTATCTCTCCTCATTTTTTCTTGTGGGGCTACTTTGAAGATGTTGTCTACCGTCAAGCTCCAACAACACGAGAGGATATGAGGGAGCGGATGAGAGCTGCCTGCCATGCAATCCCGTGAGACGTTCTTTGACGAACAGTTGATAGTTATCAGAGAAGGGTTCAGGCATGTTTAAATATGAATGGTGGAATATTTGCACACCTTCAGGAAGGGTTCAGAGTATACTCACCAGGAGGGTTTGGAGTCTAAAAATACTGCGGAAGTGACGAGCCGCAGAGACTTAATCCTTGTGAGTGTTCCACACGCACGCACGCGCGCGCGCGCACACTTACGATGTTGAAGATTACTTCCTCATGGTAGATGCGCGATAGCGCTGAAATAGTAAAAAATAGTGTTCTAACCTAAAAAATGCTAGACTTTATGAAAAAAAATGTCCTACAAAAGTTGTTAATTTTGACCTGACAAATTTCTTGGTTAAAAAAAAGTCATGTTTTCATTTTTTTTAAACATGACGGTTATTTTAACGTTGCCATTTTGAATTTTGGACCAAAAAATAAATAAAAATTTGAATGTATTTGAACCCTAAAAGTTTCACTATACTTAAAACTTCATCGGAGCAGTATTTTTCGAGATAAGTCAGGTGTAAGATTAAAATGGTACACCCAGTATATATTTAATGTCTTGAGTATTAATGCAGAATGATGATACACAACATACATTGTCTTTAGTAATTATGTTTATAATACGCGGTATATATAATTGTCACTGAATGATAAAAATAATACACGTTATGAAAATTGTCTGTAATAAGTAATACGAGGAGGACTAACATATGACGCACTCTACTATTGAGGGTTGTGAGGACTCGCGATATGGTGTCCCGGAGTCCAAAACTTCTATACCGAATTTTTAATTGTCCTGTGCATTGTATCAACGCGGAGTTTCCCTCAAGCTGTTTCGTTTTGGTTGCGAAAAGAAGAATGTCGTTCTATTTGCCTGAACGGGGATTTGCGAAACCCGGCCAGGAGAAGAAGAGCGTAGTCAATTCTGCACTTTATTCTAGTGCAAAGTCCAGTTGTTTCCTCCTCGGCTCTGCCTGGCAACGATGATGTCATTCCCAGGTGAAGCGAGGAGGAAAGATATTATTTTCCGCTCAGCTGTTTCCTGTCCAAAGACCGCCGCGTGACAGTCTAAGGCGACCTGCGCGCGCTTTCCTCTAGACAAGGAAAGAAGAAGGCCGCACTGAAGGCCAGTCCGGGAGGCGAGGGTGGTATTTGCTCGTGCATACGTGTTGGCTACAGCTTTCGGGAAATTTCAGAGAACCGTGCTTGGAACGTGACAGTTATTGGCTCGCAATAATGTATGAATTTTGTATAGGACACCTTGGAGCCATCGCACATCAACGCAAAAGTGAAGAAGATTTTTTTTTATGGTGTACTGTAACGGAACGCCACTAATGCGATCCGCTACAATACAGAAAGAAGAGCGAACCCTCCCACCAAGAATTAAAAAAGACTAACCAAGCAAACATATCAAACTAAAACAAACACACATAACATACCAAAACCAGACAAAGGAAGAAAATCATCAATAATTAGTAAACAAGTAATTATCCGTAGACAAAACAACCCAAAACGTATCAAAGAAGCACCCATCGGATAAGGAGAACATAACAGATCAGTAGGTACACACATAAAATCGTAAGTACCCACCCTAAAGATATCGGCGGCAATAGTAGGCCCCACCTAGTATGAAGACCACCATCAAAACAAAGCAGAGCACACGAGGGGAACCCCTCCCCCACGAAGCAAACTAGAAAGAAGGCAGGACGGCTAGCGATACCACGCACTACATCTACCGGACCCAGCGCAGTAGCCCCCGCCCTTACACTAAGACCGGGCGGAACCACTCGGAAAGCCAAACACCTCACCGGGAAAAGACGAGCGCAGTCGGCCCTGCCCCCCAATAGGCCATACCACTCAGAAGGCAAAACACCAAGAACGCCACAGTACGGAGAAAAGATAAAAGAATTTGTGGAACTCTCGAGGTTCGACGAATCCTCGAGACAAAACAACAGGGTACCGTCCCATGAAGCCTCGCTACATACCCCCTACTCACGGATAAACATTAATATTAGGAAAAACACAACACCAACAATAACAAAGACGAGTACGATAGGTAGGTAACATCTTTCCCCCTACTCTACATGACAAATCTCGCGATCCCATACTAAACTCACCGCGGAAACACCCAACAAGGCGGAGCTTCGAGAGGCAAAACCACGCAAATCAGGCACACTTCACACGAAAGCGCCAAAGTAGCATAGCATCAGCAAAGAACACCGTCCAATGATTATACAAAGGCCGACCGGTATATCTTATGAAAATGCCACGGGACGCCCCGTATGAGGACCAGTGCAGGCAGGATACCAGAAGATCCACCACCTCGTAATCTTGCGTAAATAACGCGATAAACCGAATAGGAAAAATTGAGTGTTAAGCTCCGTATGGGCGATATCTCATCGCCATACGAATAATCGAGTCAACCCCAAAAATACCGGAAGACATTGGGCATACGTAGAATTAGGATAGTCGCGTCAAAGCATAACGCGATAACCCGAATAGAAAAAAAATTGAGTGTTAAGCTCCGTATGAGCGATATCTCATCGCCATACGAATAATCGAGTCAACCTCAAAAATACCGGAAGACATTCCGCATACGTAAATTTAAGATAGTCGCGCCAAAGCATAACGCGATAAACGGAATAGAAAAAATTGAGTGTTAAGCTCCGTATGTGCGATATCTCATCGCCATACGAATAATTGAGTCAAACCCCGAAAATACCGGAAACCATTCCGCATATTTAATTTTAAGACTATCGCGTAGAGCAAAACGCGATAAACCAAATAGAAAAATTGAGTGTTCAAGCTCCGTATGTGCGATATCTCATCGCCATACGAACGATAAAGTCACAAACCCCAGATACCGGAAACGATTCCGCATATGTAATCTTAAAATAAATCTTCAACGCGATAAAACCCGAGAGAGCTCCGCAGGCACGAGAGCTCATCGCCACACACATAATCGTGTCGAAACCTGAAAATACTGGAATTCATTTCACATCCATAAGTTGTAAAAGAGCATAGCATAGAAAAGGACGCGATTGAAAGTTAGAGTACATACGAACGATACCAGATCGTCGTATTAGACCACAAAACTCCATTCCGATCCCATCACGAATACTACAAAACAATCAGTGTCTTAAGCACAAACAAAATTCAAGAAATACCCAACAAATACAAAAGACCAATGATGAAAGGGTAATGAATCGCACGTCCACCACGGACACATGCAAATCAATCAAACCCAGGCTGAGGTCTCTCAACAAAAACAAAATTAAAATAAAATCAATCACAGACTCTCATAAAACGATAGACACGACCCTCTTCATACAGCCCAGAGCACGAACCTATTTCGAGTCATCAATCCTCTCCCAGTGGTATACAAACAAAACTCTCGCTCGAAACAATTAAACAAACTACGCGATTTCGCTGCGACCTCCTAGCAGACGTGCATAATACCACGCGCGAAAAGGTTTGAGTAAAGCGCATAAAATATACAAAATCGCGAAACGTTTCAGTATACTAGTAATATGTGTACACCTTTGCTTCATGCCACTCCTTCCCCCACCACTCCACTTTTTCACCGCCGCGCTACCTACTCTCCTTATCAAGTGTCGGTAACGTGGTGATGGTAAAGTAAGGTGGTGTGGACACTCTGGTGAACAAGGAAAATTAGAGATAAGAGCAGGATGGAGCAAAGGTGTACACATACTTGGAAAAATGAATTAAATTATGTACTCACCACCACAGCTGTTATCGGCATCTACCCTCCTTCCGCAGCGATTTTAAACTCCTATCTCTCGAATGTACTCTCACACACACACACACCACAGGGGGAGTCTGTAACCCCTACGTGGCGCGTCCCCAGGTGGCGGATGGGGGAATGCTCTCTATATTTTGGGGGAGGCTAATCGCACAGTCCACGACGTACGCACGCGAGTCAGCAAACGGGATCACCAAACGACCGCTGAACCACGGAAGTTAACCACCTGGTCTCCGCGGCGCACAATGTACCAAGGGAAGAAAAGGAAGAGAAGTGGAGAGAGGAGCTCCATACACTAGGGAACCAAGCCACTAGCCTCCTGGGCTTCATCAAAGGCAAGTCAAACGTTCACGGTGAAATCCGAAAGTTCGTCAGCTCCATAAGCACATCGTACAACCGGGTCGTCAGGCTCGAGAAAGAAGCAGGCAAGACGGTGGCGGGCATAGTACCGGCGCACAGTGGGACAGATCTCAGAAAAGTTAGCCAAAAATAGAAAGAAGTTTTAAATTTAAACGTACATTGGTATATAAGGGTTTTCGAGGTCGCTGATTACGAATTTCATATTATAATTTCAAAATTCAAAATGGCGGATCTAATATGGCCGACCACTTCATTAAACATTGTTCGGAATCTCATATAAATTTGTATATAAGGGTATTCAAGGTTGCTAATAACGATTATAATATTACAATTGCGAAATGAAAAACAGTTTGTTTGATTGATTTTTATTTGAAAAATTGTCGGTGTAGCAGTTATTATGTAATAATGCGTACAGTTAAGAAAATAAGTAAATAAGAAAAAACTGTAAAAATCAGTCGCTATCACTGTCGGGATAATTATCATGTTCGAAATCAGAGTCAGTATCATGCTTATCAGAAATTTCTAGAACATTTTAAGACTCATCATCATCAGGGAAAAATAAAAGCTCTAGGGTCTCCGATGACAAATTTTTACTTTTTTTGCGTTTCATTTTTTTCATGCTCGAAATAAGTGGATCCGAAGATACCAGGAGCCAACGAAACACATCTTCCATTGTATTTGTGCGTGCATTTTTCCTGGAAAACCCTTCACGATTTTTTTTGATATCCTTATTTCTGGCTTTCTGAGCATCTTCAGATAATTTACCGATTGGCAATACGGCTGATTCTATCATTTGAGCACCATGTATTAAAATTTTATGAACTGTCGTAGACATGTAATACTTGTCTACGCACATTCCGCAGTATCATGACAATATTTATGAAATTTATCGACGTTCACTTTATAGCCACATGACATGACCTGCAAGATAACGTGAAATCGATGAATGAAATCTTCATCCAATCCCAGTATTTGAGCAGACACTGATGAGTTTTCAAAAAAACGACGAGCCGTATTGCCGTCGTTGGAGTTGCCGTATCCTACTTTTTTCGATTTTTGGCCCCCTTTTTTCAGATCTGTCCCACTGTCCGGCGCCAAAAAATGCTGCCTCGACGCAGACTATACCAAAAACCTTTGCCGAGGTGGTGGTCACGCCACGATCCCAGCCCGGGAAACGAGAAGAAGAAGCGCACTCCGCCTTCGATGGAAGTCCGCAAGCCTAAGAGGAAGAAGAAAGTAGGAGAGCAACCACCTCAGGAACCATACCAGAACAACGGCAATCTGACCATAAATGCTAACAGTGCCGACTGGAAGCAAGTGAAGTCGAAACCGAGAAGAAAGCAGCGTTAGAAGACTGCACTGCCTAATGCCCTGATCATGGACCGGAAAGGACAACTCAGCTATGCTGAGATCCTGATCAAGATGAAGAAGGACGACAAGTTAAAGGGAGTGGGACAAAGTGTCTCGAGAATACGTCGAACGACAGGGGGTGACATCATCCTCGTCCTCGATAAATGAAGCCAAGACAAAACCGATGAGTTCTCTACGGCTATCGAGACGGCCCTCGGTGAAGAAGCCACAATAAAAAGCAGGGTGCAGCTCACATCGATCGAAATCAAAAACCTTGTCGATGATGCTATGAAGCAGGAGATCTGCGAAGCCCTCCAGGACCTCCTCGGCGAGAATGCCTGGGTACAAGCTGTCAAACCTATTCGGAAAGCATACAGCGGCACCCTAACAGCGGTGGTGACACTACCTGCCTCGGTTGCGATGAAGACTACCAATATAGGAAAGGCTCGAGTCTGCTGGGCAGTTTACCGAATTAGAGAGATAGTGAGGCCAACCAAATGCTTCAAGTTCTGGCACTATGGGCACCTGGCTAACAGTTGCAAAGAGACGGTGGGCAGATCGAAGTGCTGTTTTACCTGCGAAGGCGAAGGTCACAAGGCCAAAAAGTGCACTGCAGGGCCCCGCTGTGCCCTGTATAGCGGAAAAGAGGACGAAGGTGTTTGCAAACACGCTGCAGGAAACTTTAAATGCCCAGTCTACAAGAAGGCCTACGAGACGCTCATCCGAAAACAAGAATGAGAGTACTGCAAGTGAATCTTAATCACGGTGAAGCGGCACAAGATCTGCTCATGCAGACTGTGCGGGAGTACAAGGCTGATGTGGCGATCATTTCGGAGCCATACAGAAGCCTCGACCACCACTCGTGGGTAATGGATAAAGCGACTCAAGCCGCTGTCTGGGCTTGCGGCCAGTATCCATTCCAGGACATCTCGAAGAGACTGGAAGACGGCTTTGTAAGGGCCAAAATAAACGGCGTTCACTTCTTTAGCTGCTACATGCCACCGAGCATGACGTTGGAGAATTTTGAAGGAAGTCTGGATCGGCTGGTAAATGACGCCAAGGATCGGCTCCCACATGCTATAGCGGGTGACTTTAATGAATGGGCATCGGATTGGGGCAGTAAAAAGACGGGCAAAAGAGGTCAGGCGCTCTTGGAAGCACTGTGCGTACTAAACCTAGTTCTGCTGAACGATGGCAAGGTACCAACGTACTGCAAGGGAGATGCATCCTCGCTGATAGACCTCACCTTCGTTAGTGGGGGCCTTGCTAACGGCGATACCTGCTGGCAGGTATCGGAAACCTACACACATAGTGACCATCGCGCCACCACATGGGAAGTGTCGAGGCAGTAGTGCCAGCGACGCACCTTAGGTGGACTTAAAGTCCACGGCTGGAAAACGAACATGTTCGACATGGACGTGTGTCGCGAAGCTCTGGACGACAGTGAAAGTGAAACCGATAACCAAAGCGTAAAGACCAAATTTCAAGAACTGATGAGGAGGGTAGCTATAGCCTGTGATGCTACGATGCCGAGAAGACTGGAAGGAAACCAACAACACCCTGTGTATTGGTGGAACGTTGCGATAACGATGCGAGAGCAACCGAACGAGGAGGCTAGCCCAACAAGCCAAGGGTAAGAACTCGCGTCAATCCCTGGAGGCACAGCACAAGGCGACACGAGCTGCCCTGACTAAAGCAATCAAGCTAAGCAAAAGGCAAAGCTGGATGGAGCTACTCGGTGAAGTCGAAGGTGATCCTTGGGGCAGGCCTTACAAGGTAGTCATGACCTGTTTGAATGGGCAGTCAAGACAGCAACCTACCTGCCCAGACCAACTCAGGGAGATAGTGTCAAGTCTCTTTCTCCAACAAGAGGAACTCAACTACCGGGTGGACGTCGAGGACATCGAAGCTATCCAACTGGTTACGCTGGAGGAGCTGCTACGATCGTGCCAGAAGGTGGGAAACAAGAAGGCACCGGGAATGGATAGTATTGTTCATAGAAACGTACAACCCATGCCTCAGGGAAGGAAAATTCCCTGCACCATGGAAAAGACAGAGACTTGTTCTCTTGCCAAAAAGCAAAAAAACCGCGGGACCATCCATCGTCATATCACCCGTTGTGCATGTTGGACACCCCAGGAAAAATCCTGGAGTGAATTGTACACAATCGTGTAGAAGATGCTATCGGAAACTCTCTGGCAGTCAACCAGTACGGTTTCCGTAAGTCGAGATCGACGCTAGACGCTATCAGCCATGTAGTCAATACAGCGAACGAAGCAATCTCAGGCACAAGATGGAAAGGAGGGCTAAAAAGTACTGCCTCGTGGTCGCCCTTGACATCAAAAACGTTTTCAATACAGCCAGGTAGAGTAACATCTGCTCTGCGCTGGATAAGCTGAACGTGCCTCCCTGCCTGAAAAGGATAATAGGGAGCTACCTGAACAACAGAGTCCTGAAATATGACACAGAAGATGAACCGCAGGAGTACAGGATCACTGGGGACGTACCTCAAGACTCTGTGCTCGGTCCCATCTGTGGAATATAATGTTCGACGCCTTGTTAAAACTAACACCGCAACAAGGAGTAGAGATAGTCGCTTTTGCCGATGACGTCGCAGTGGTTATCGTTGCGAAATACCTTGAAGAAGCCGACAGGATGTTTAAAGAGACATACAAACAGATCCAGCACTGGATGTGTTCAGCTGGTCTAAAACTAGCTAAGCACAAAACAGAGGCTGTACTGATCACCAGCAGGAAGGCGATAGAGACGAGCGAGCTGACTGTGGGACATCATACAATCACGTCGCAACCGAGTATAAAGTATCTGAGTACCTGGTCTGATGATCGACGCACGACTCAGCTTCAAGGAGCACGTGGAGTACGTCGTTGGCAAGGCGGTAAAGGTAAGAGCGGCGTTAGCGCGACTGATGCCAAACATAGGCGGCCCGAGACAGACGACAAGAAAGTTACTGGCATCAGTGGTTACTTCGGTCTTGACCTACGTTATTGCTATTTGGGGCAATGCACTGAATACTGAAAGGTACCGACGGAAGACGGCAGCGGTCTACCGACTCAGCGCCATAAGGGTTACCAGTGCGTTCCGCAAAGTGTCGGAGGATGCAGTATGTGTACGCGCGGGAATGCAACCCATAGAGGTCATGGCCGAAGAGAGACAAAATCGGGAAACTTAAACAACAACGCTGGCCACAGAAGTGGGATGCATCTCTGAAGGGGAGATAGACACACCGTCTAATCCCGCATGCAGAGGGTTGGCTGAACCGCAAACACGGGGAAATCAACTACTATCTGACGTAGATGCTCTCAGGCCACGGCTGCTTCAGAGCATATCTGTATAGGTTTGGTCACGATGAGTCTGCGGAATGTCCAAGCGGATGTGGAGTACCAGAGAATCCTGAACACGCATTTTTCCAGTGCCCACGATTCCAAGGAGGAAGAGAAGAACTGGAAGAGGTACTAGCGGAAGCACCAACCCCAGAGAACTTGGTGGGGCTCATGATGAAGATGGAAGAGAATTGGGCAGCAATTAGGAGTTTCACTACTGCGGTGCTGAAGAAACTGCGCCAAGAAGAAACGAAGAGAAAAAGAGAGACGGCGTTGATAGCCGCTGACGCCTGAGGAAAAAGCCCGTCAGCACCATCAGAGGAAGAGCTACGGCTATGAACACTCTTGCGAAGAAATGCTTAGCGGCGGTCCCGCAGGAGTAGGAAAAGGTCAATGAGAAAGAGGTAAAGGGTTTAAGTTGGTATAGCAAATGTGCGAGTCCAACACACGGGCTGCAGGAGCAACCTACGGTGCATAAAGCATTTCCCTCCACTAAATAAAACACACGCACGCACGCACGCACGCACGCACGCACGCACGCACGCACGCACGCACGCACGCACGCACGCACGCACGCACACACGCACGCACGCACGCACACACGCACGCACGCACACACGCACGCACGCACACACGCACGCGCACACACACACACACACACACACACACACACACACACACACACACACCACCGTATCTTTAATTTCTTGCTACGTACTCGTCAAAGCCCTCGTCCACGGCATCGATATCGTAGCCGATATCTATCTCATCACCGAGGGCCTCTATAATACCCGCCGCCATATCCGCGCGTTCCCTGTTCGTTAATCGAACCCGCGGAGCATTATCGCCAGCAAAAGGCCGCATCATGACAGCGATGAAGGCATCGCTGTCGCACGCTTCTTCGATGAGTTGCTCAATACCTACAACATCTACGAGTTCGAGCCTGTATATTGAACGGTCCATGACAAGAGCCGGCAGCATACTTGCTAGAGGCTACGGATCAAATAGGTGAGACCAGTCAATGCAAATGGTTTCGAAACGAGGCACAATACAGGACATTCCGATATACTACTGTGTTCGAAAAGTAAAGTGAATTTTGTTTTAAAATTAAACATTTTCATTTATTCATCCAAATCGATTTCGTCCCCCTCAAAATAATCCCCCCTAGCTACAATACACTTATGCCAACGTTTTTTCAAATCTTTGAAGCATGCTAAAAAGTCGTCCTCAGGTATAGCCTTCAATGCGCGTAGCGATTCACGTTTGATCTCTTCAATCGACTCAAAACGATTTCCCCGGAGTGGTCTCTTGAGTTTTGGGAACAGCCAGAAGTCACACGGTGCTAAATCAGGCGAATACGGTGGTTGTGGAGCGACATGAGTGTGCGACGGTGCATTATCGTGGTGCAAAATCCAAGTTTTGTCTTTCCATAATTCTGGCCTTTTCTTGCGAATAGCTTCACGCAAACGACGCATAACACTTAAATAATATTCCTTGTTGACAATTTGGCCAGTGGGAAGGAATTCGTAATGCACCACACCACGATAATCGAAGAAAACTGTCAACATAACCTTGATTTTTGAGCGACTTTGGCATAGATTTTTCGGTCTCGGTTCACCTTTGGCACGATATTCGCTCGATTGATCGGTTGTTTCCGGATCATAGGCATAAATCCAAGTCTCATCGCCCGTAATAATTTGTTTGTAGACGTCCTGATAGTCAGAAATCATTGATTCAGATGCTTGAACGCGACGCTCTTTTTCGAAAAAATTGAGAAATTTTGGCACCAAACGCGATTTGACTGGTCTCAGGCACAAATGATCCTTCAAAATTGCTTGCACTGATCCAATTGATATTGCAAGCATGTCGGCAAGGTCTCGAATTGTTAATCGACGATTTTCGAGCACCAATTCCTCGATTTTCTTGATGTGTTGCTCATCAATTGACGTCGATGGTCGTCCAGAGCGTTCCAAATCATCAACACGTTCTCTGCCTTCTTTGAAGTCTTTGTACCACTTGTAAACATTTTTCTGTGACATAGTCTCGTCACCGAAGGCCTTTTGTAACATTCGATACGTTTCAGCGGCGGAAATTTCATTCCGCAAGCAAAATTTAATAGCACTTCTTTGCTCAACAAAATTCGAGGTCGTAAAAATCGCCAAATTCACTTTTCTTTGTTCACAAAACCAAGCGTAAACTAAACACTAATGATGATATTGACATGTAATTTGTCACAAATGTCACTAACAGTCCTACCAACTTGTAAAAAAAATTCATTTGTCCGATTCGGTTAACACGGGAAGTTTAAATTGAAAATTCACCTTACTTTTTGAACACAGTAGTAGAGTTCGCCAAGTCTAACGGGTCTTCCTCGACGCTCCACTAAATACACGCTACGTAAGAGCTCATCCAGCTCATCGTACGCATCGCACATTTCTCGTGTACGCAAGAACACGCTCATCACACTCTCGACTAAAATTACTCGGCACCAAAACGCGTCGCTTAAAATCTCCTTGCCGTATTGCGGATACATAATGCTTTTTATTGTTTGATTGTAGGATGCCAAAGACAGACTGAATGCTCGATATCCTCCTAGAGAGTATCACGGGAATAAAGATAACAACCTCCTATAAATCATAACTAGGTGTCCAGCACTTTGAATTCTGCGAAAGCGATTTTCGAGTATGTATAGCCGTGCGCTGTGCTCCTCATCAAACGCTTGCTCTGCAGTAAAAGACATAGAATATGATCCCTCACAGAGAGAGATAGAGATAGAGATAGAGAGATAGAGAGAGAGAGAGAGAGAGAGAGAGAGAGAGAGAGAGAGAGAGAGAGAGAGACTTCAATTATAATTCTCTAAATATTACGCTGTAAAAAAAGAAACACAGTAAGATCAGGTATTTTTTGAAAATTAATCAATATATTATGGAAAGCACTTTACGAATTTACCGTCGTAAACAACAGCCTTGCAAACATGGTTATCCGCGCTCAGAGATTCCTCCACCGTTAATTTTATTTTTATCGCTATACGGAATTAATTTGTATTATTACTCGTCATATTGCTTTTAAATTATTTTTCGCTGTGGGTGTTGTTATCACAGTGTACTTCTGAAAAAAGAATGAAACAAATATTTAATTGAACGCACTGGTCAATAAAAACAACGTGTTCAGAATAATCGATATTGTCTCACCTGATATGCCTCATCTCATTATACAAAGTTGGCAGCGTTGATGATCTGCTACCACCGACGTGAACTGCGGATGAGGATGGCGGGTGACACTTTTCTTTCCCGAAGATAGATCTATCTGTACAGTGTATGTATCCTCCTCTCGCGCTCCATAACACGAATATCGAACCCTCGGTGTCGGTATACCAGGTCTAGAAATATGAAACCGGCATTTGCCCATAGATGGCCCTAGCTGTCAATGTAGTTACCGTCAAACCGCGTCATTGGCGCCATTTCCTTCTTGACATCTCTGACAAACATTTTCAACTCACAACAATACAAGTTTCATACAACAGCATAGTTTGTAATAGCGTTGAACATGTCGAATTTTATGCCTGGAAACTACGATTTGCGGACAGCATTGATTTTCTGTTACCAAGTGAAGAAAACTGCTGCAGAATCGCATCGAATGCTTGTCGAAGCTTACGGTGAGCATGCTCTTGGTAAATCACAGTGCTTTGAGTGGTTTAAAAAATTCAAAAGTGGCGATTTTGACGTGAGAAACGAAGAACGTGGAAGACCACCGAAAAAGTTCGAAGACAGCGAATTGCAAGCATTGTTGGATGAGGATGACGCTCAAACGCAACAACAAGTCGCGGATCAATGAAATGTGACACAAGAAGCCGTCTCCATACGTTTAAAAGCATGGGAAAGATCCAGAAGATGGGAAAATGGGTTCCACATGAACTGAATGAAAGACAGCAGGAAAGCCGAAAAACCATTTGCGAAATGCTGCTCGCCAGGTACAAAAGAAAGTCATTTCTCCATCGAATTGTGACTGGCGATGAAAAGTGGACATATTTTGAGAATCCTAAGCGTAAACGATCATGGGTAACTCCAGGCGAACCATCGACATCGACTGCAAGGCCAAATCGCTATGGACGGAAGACAATGCTGTATGTTTGGTGGGATCAGGAGGGTGTGATCTATTATGAGCTGCTAAAACCTGGCGAAACCGTTAATACTGAACGCTACCGACAACAAATGATCGATTTGAATCAAGCTTTGCGTGAAAAACGACCAGAATATTAAAAAAGGCAACACAAAGTGATTTTGCTTCATGATAATGCACCATCATACACAGCAAAACTGGTCAAGGAAACGATTGAGGCGTTTAGTGGGGAAATACTTTGGCATGCGGCTTACTCACCAGACTTGGCTCCGTCCGATTACTACTTATTTGCATCGATGGGACACGCACTTGCTCAGCAGCGCTTTACTTCTTACGAAAATGTACGAAAATGGCTCCATGACGGGTTTGCCTCAAAAGAGCAACAGTTTTTTTGGCGTAGCATTCACAAATTGTCAGACAGGTAAGAAAAATGTATAGCTAGCGATGGGCAATACTTCGAATAAAATATTTTTTTATCATTTTCATACAATAAACGTGTATTTTCTGTACAAAAATTCCGGTTTCATATTTATAGACCTGGTATACGCAGGGACTGCTCGCTCTGCAAGACGGTATTTTTTATAATTAAAAATAAATATTACATGCTTTTAAATCACGATTTTTAAATTATTTTTTATTTTTCACTTACCAAACTTTGCTGCTTCACTGCTAATCGACATCGGCACGTATTCCATGATCTGCTGTGTTACTGAAACAAAGACGAGAGCTCCGTCTTCTTTCTGTCGCAGACCTTTGCTGATGCTTCGGTTTTAGAACTGTAATAACTCACATTCTCTCTCTCTCTCTCTCTCTCTCTCTCTCTCTCTCTCTCTCTCTATTTCTCTCTCTCTGTCTGGACTCAGTGTATACTTTATAATATTTCGAGCGAAATGTACACTGAATATAATTATCTACAACTGTGTCTTTATTACAAATAGCTACACACATGGAGAATTATTGCGTTCGCAATGCAACACCCGATGCATAATTAGCGATATGAGCCCGGTACAGCACAATTATTTCGGACAAAATAATTTTCATAAGCTTCGTTTCCTACGGCGCTAGCAAGGTCGTGATGTGCTCGAGCGCTTCTTGAAAGAATTCCTTGGCACCGATGATTTCATATGCTGTGTAACGGTAATTTTTATCGCTGACATTAAATTTATTTTCCCAGGGGAAATTCGAGCTCAATCACAGGTGTAATTAATTTTAGACTTCTGGGTCGGTGAGAATAGGGTTTATTTATGCCAACAATTAAGAACAGAATGTTAACGTTCGGTTTCCTGGTACCGATGACCAATACAATTAATTTTAATTCGTTAATTACGGCGATTATTTTTACAATTCTTTTCGGCTATTTTGTTTACATAGGTTCTTGGTACACTCGACTCGGCAGTCTGTTATTGCTTTGTGCGTTAGTAGTGAGCCGTTCACTCGACGCACACACACACAGCTAAACGCGTCGAACTCGCACTTCGGACCGATATCTCTATTATATCTATAACTCTCTCTTTCTCTCACTCATTTCACTTCCTCACTATCTCCTTTCGACTCGCACGCTCATACACTTCTTATTTATCCTACCGGTTTATATGCTACGCAACTTGATTCTATTTGCCTAAAGACTATACGCTTAATTCTATTTAATTAACTCTAGACAATTCATTATATTCACTTAAATTCTATCAAAGCTAAATCTATTATCAGTTTCTCCTAAATTTCAATGATCATTTTTCATATTATTGAAATAACTCGCCTATCTTTCCTCTTTCTGCAGTATTCGTTTTTCACTGACTCGATCTTTCTTTACTCACTGAACCACGGATTTGTGTAAAGTATAGTCGAAGATAACTCTCGAATACTAACTTGTAATCAGAATGTTTCGTTTTTGATCGCCTTGTACTTTCACACTTGTGCTAAGAGCGTTAAGAGAGCTTTTCCCTCCGCGCAGGCTCTTTTTTAACCTTCTCCCTTGCCACATTGCCCTCTTCCTCATTTTCGATTGCAATTTTTAAATCTAACGAGTCTTAAGACTTTTGCGGCTTGCCGTTACCGCGCTAGCCGTCTTCCCCTCGTCACCAAGCAAGGCCAGCTGGTCGCTGACCTGCTGTTTACGGCAGCGAGAGAATTCCGGAGGTGTGCCGTAGCTAGTTTTTCTTAAATTCCGGGTTCGGTGGCCTAGTGCCCGCAAACCTCGGTTCGCTTGTACCGATTATACCACTCATGCTTTCTCGGACTCTCGCTTTCATTATTGCCCTCTTTATTCTTCCTTTGCTGTTTTTTGCCCACTGGTCATTGACCCGTTTTTCTAAATAGCAAAATTCCCTCGTACTTGTTGCTTGCTGTCTCGACCCATGTTTCTTACATCTTTCTGATTCTATTATATCCGATAATACCGCGGTCTGTGGCTGTGGATACTACACAGCTGCTGCACGAGGCGTTTCACTGAACACTATCTTTTCACGGGCATATGATACCACCTCGTTCATTCACCGCTGAATCGTTTTACTTTTGCTCTCTAGAGCCTGCATATGAACATCAATTCTTCTACTTATTTCGACGAGCATATCAAATGTCAGCCGCTGCAGAACAATGTTTGGAGAGTATTTTCGGAAGCGTTTCCATTTCGATTCTCCAGATTCCTCTTGATTCTCGTATTCCTCATTAGCACTACCGCTTGTTTTACCAAATGAGACAGCTCTGTGCTGATAAAACAAGGTTAAAGCTCAGAAATATCGTTGTACGCGAGAAATATCACTTTTAAACACTCGCCACTCGTCTGCACTGGGTGTAATTCCGGTAAAAGTATTCGACAAGATTTACACCGCTGGTGTAAAACACGCAGAGTTCAACTCGAGCCCGACGACGATTATTTTACCAAATAATTTATTTAAACCGTACATAACGGGGTTCGTTATATATGGCGATATCGTCTGAGACGTAGTACCGTTATTTGCCATTTTTATTGCTTTCTTATCGACTGTAACTTTTCAAATGAATAGTCGGTGGTGTTCATACTCCGTTTTATACAGATTACCCCCACCATCTAATTGCATCGCATCTTCTTTTGATACTGCAAATAATACAAATGAAAATTTCTCACCATTATCCTTTGATATTTGTTGCATTCTCCTTAACAGCCTAGTAACAGCAGCAGCAAATATATCCCAAAGCTATTGCATACTATCGCACACGTATGTGCATACGCACACCTTTACATACGGATAAGATGTATCATGAAAACTAAATAATATTCGTCGACGAAATTTGATGGTTTTTGCTCATGGCCGAGTGCCTTCAAATTAGATGAAAACAATATGACATTCATGAGCGAAACTCGATAACTTAGTACACGACGGGTTTTACATTTACATCACCACCGCTAATTATTTCCCTAGGTCTTGCTTTTGTAAAGTGTTCGTGTGCGGCCATCTTCTTGGTTAGTCGTGTTGATTACATCGCTGCAGTATATGCAGAGAGAAAAATAGAGAAAGAGCGTATTAAATGAATATATATAAAAGCGTGCCGCTTTGAAAAATCTCTAGTTAATTGTCAGATTGACTGTGGTTACTAATACTTTAACAGCACAATCATGGTCAGAGTGGTTAATCGCTAATTGATAAGAAAATTGATTGTTCGCAGTAAGGGAGAAGAAATTTACAGATCACCCTATAAGAACTTCCGACACAAGCGTTTGTCGTAAGATTCGCGGTATGCTGTGCGAGTGTCATCTGCGGGATTTAGTTGACGCGCATAACATTGGATTCTTTCATAATCAAAGAATTATTGATTCGGTGGTGCGTGTTATTTGTCGACGCGGTTGGCTGAATGAGCCTGCTTCTCAGCCCATACTCAGTGAAAGACGTAAGTAATATACTGCATTAATTACTTTTATTTTATTTCCTATATTTCACAAGATTTTTATATAGTTCGACGGTATGAAGAAAAAGAAATGGGATCCGACACCTATGATTTCGATGGGGAGGGTAGAACCGATTCAGATGATCATAGCAGGGACAACGACAGTGACAGCACTGCAGAGAATCGTTGGATAAATTTTACCCAGACGTCTTAACAAACGGTCTTTTCATGGTCGGTCCTGCGAGAGAACCAGATGGAGCCGTCGCAGGTCCATCGCGACAATACAGTTCAAGCAATGATACAAATAGCAATACAGACAACGAGGAAGAAGAAGAAGAAGTAGGAGTAGTAGAAGAAGAACAAGAAGAAGAAGAAGAATGGAAGGAGGAGGAGGAGCACGAGGAGGACGATGACGACGAGAAGGAGGAGGCAAAGGAGGAGGAGGAAAAAGACCCGGTACATTCATATAAGCTTTTAACGCCTTGACATACAATGACGTCTCTGAGACGTCATTCATTGCATGACGTTCCGTTTTATTCGTATGTCGAGAGTTTAATAATACAATTACGCTGACAAAAATTAAAAAATTACGGGGATAATAACAGTAAAAATGAAAAAACAGGGTACGAGTCGGACTCAAACGTTTGTCGCTGCACGATTCACTGTGCCGCGATCGCCGACAAGCGAGTTGGTGTATGAAATGCGTCGGCGGTTCCCGGGTGCTGTCGACGGATTTGAGGACTAGAAGCAAATATAAGTTCGTAATTCTTACGTTACACAATTTATATACAGGGTGCGGCATTTTTTATGTCGGTATGTAAACATTAAATAACTTTTAAAAAAAAAACGACCGATTTCCATATATGAGGTATTTTTATTTCATTTGGTCCTTTACAGTTTATTTGGACTAGTTTTTAAACACAACATCAATCAAGTAGCCGCCTTTATTGGCCAAAGCAAAATGTGCCCTTTTTGTTGCGTTTTCCATCACTTTTTCGAGCATCTCGGGCGGTATAGCGATGATTTCGGCACGAATGTTTGCCTTGAGCTCATCAATGGTCTGAGGCTTGGTGGCGTACGCTTTGCTTTGCAAATAACCCCACAGAAAGAAGTCCGGAGGGGTCAAATCTGGAGATCTGGGTGGCCAGTCAATGTCGCCATTTTTTGACATCACACATCCAGGGAATTTTCGTTGCAGAAACTGCATTGTTTGATTTGCTGTGTGGCAAGGCGCACCGTCTTGTTGAAACCAGTAACCGTCCAGACCTTTTTCATGACAACCTTACCTTAACCTTTTTCAGACATCCACCGATATCGATTCCCATCGACTGTTTCGCCACCTCTCAAGAAAAATGGCCCAAAGATCGTTTTGGCGCAAACGCCAGCCCAAACAGTCACTTGCTGGTCATGCAATGGTGTTTCATGGATCTCGTGTAGATTCTCCGTTCCCCAAATGCGGCTATTTTGCTTGTTAACGGCGTTAGAGAGTGTGAAATAGACCTCGACGGTCATCAAAATTTGCTTCCAAAAAATCAGGTTCAGTGACAACCATACGAGCGACTGTTTGGCCGTATTCCAAGCGACGTAGACGGTCTGCCGGCAATATTCTTTAAGTCAATTGCACTTTATACGGAAACAAATGCAAAACATTTTTCAAAATGAGCCGCAAAGTGGGTCCACTGACGCCAAAATGCTGAGCGCGGTGACGATACGACACATGTGGGTTCTCGGCAACACTCTCTCTTATCACTTTAATCAGTTCATTGGAACGTCGTGGACGTTGATAAACAGCACGTGGACGATCTCACACTGTCCCGTGCTCAACAAAATTCGACACTAAGCGACGAATAGTGTTGTCAGACGGTGCTTGTTGCACACGATAATTCGACAATATGCACGTTGAGTTAACACATCTGAACGACTATTTTCAATATACAGCGTCACTATTTCAGCGCGTTGTTTCGGTGTGAAGCGATCCATGGTTAAAATTGAACTGAATTGACGTTCCAAAAACATGTCTAATCAAGTCAATCGGTTGATAAATGTCAAAGTTATTCAATGTTTACATACTGACATAAAATATGGCACACCCTGTACATAGTATATAGCTAGCGACAAACAAAAAATGTAATTGAATAAAATAAAAATTCTAATAAATGGTTTAATTATGCTTGCAGGTGGACACACTGACGATGGAAGGACTGCTATACGGAGAGGTGATATTTTGCCTCCTGGTGAACGCTTCGGTATCGACAATAAGCAGAGCCGATATTAACCACGCTTTACGATGCAGGGTCGGGAGATAAATTTTTATTTTCGTCAGCCACGGGGCGGTATTGATCATCTGACTTGGTTCGAGGGCGGTGTACGAGATGTTCTCACACGTCTTACAGAATCGTGCGAAGGACATGATTATGTGGGTATGACTCTGAGCGTACCGTCTTTCGCGCAAGGACCTGTATGGTTATCATTTCGACCAGCTCGTAACATTGTTCCTGACTATATATGGCGACTGATTAATAGTGTAGCTGGGAACGCGTAGGAATTTCGAGTAGACACTGGTACATGTAGAATGACGACATGTATAGTACGAGGCGTCAAAAGAGCCGGTGTGGGCAGCAGGCTTACACACAGAGTCTATAGCAAAAAAGTAAATTTTACGCATAAGTAATAGCGATAATTTGTGTCTACAATGATCCCTTGTCACAGCCTGCGCGCATGCCGAACGCGGTCAAATTTGTAAGGGCGAGCTACACAGACGATGGTGTCAAATTCGGAACGGGCTTCGAGGAGCGCGATATACAGTAGCGATAGAGTTCAAGCGTAATGCGGGGGTAACGACACCGTCTAGAGGGTGCGGTGCGCGCGAGATTCAGTTCTTTCAGGAGTACTTGGTTCACGAGGGTAGAGCGATTGTTGTTTATGAATTTCTCACCTTCGGAAAACGCGTTCCGGCTCTGTACGATGGGCGAAAATCCGTACTCTCTGCAATAGGCAAAATTAATCATATACTCTTCATTCTCTATTACGAACGCTCTCATCACAACCAGCCAATATTAAATTTCGCCTGTGCGCGTAGTCGGGGGTTCTGCACACAGTGTAATTCCAAGTACGAGGGTCAATCAATAAATAATAGTCGGCCTTGCGCCATCTGTTGGTCGAGGAAAGAAATCAATAGCGACGTTTAGTAGTACCATCCTTCACATGACTGTTGTCAAATTTTCAGCTCGCTGCGATGTTTAGTATGCGTTTGACAGCCATCGAAACACAAACAACTTTTGTGTATTTACAAAAATGAAAAAATTGTGTATCGTGCTGTGATTCGATTTTTGTTTTTGAAAAAGAAAACGAACAATGAAATCAAAGCGGAGCTAGACGAAGTTTATATGGACCATGCACCTTCGTTATCAACCATTAAATATTGAACAGCTGAATTTAATCGCGGTCGTACGAGCATTGTTGACGATGAACGTCCAGGTCCTGCAAATGAGGTCGTCATACTAGAAAGAATTGAAAAAGTCCACGATATGGTGTTAAATGATCGGAGACTAAAAGTGCGGGAGATTGCTGAGGCCACAGGCATATCATACGGCTCAGTGATTTCAATCCTGAGTGATCAGTTGGGTATGCAAAGGTTATCAGCAAGATGGGTGCCGCGCTTGCACACTGTCGACCATAAAAGAGAACGTGTAGCTGATTCAAAGTCGTGTTTGTCGACCTATAAGCGTGATCCTGTTGAGTTTTTGCGTCGTTACGTAACCGTAGACGAAACATGGATCCATCACTATACACCAGAGACAAAGGAACAATCGAAACAATGGACTTCACCGACCGAACGTGCTCCGAAGAAGGCGAAGACGGTGCCATCGGCCGGTACGGTCATGGCCACAGTTTTTTGGGATGCACGCGGCATAATCTACATCGATTACCTTCCGCCGAAAAAAACGATTAATGGCGAATACGATGCAGCCGTACTGACCCGACTCAACGACGAATTGAAAAAAAAACGTCCACATTTAGCGAGGAAATAAGTGCTATTCCATCAAGACAATGCACGCGTTCATACGTGCCCAGTTGCCATGGCCAAAATTCATGAATTTAAATACAACATGCTTTCGCATCCACCGTATTCTCCAGATTTACTACTTTCTGTTTCCAAACCTGAAAAACTGGCTTGGCGGAAAGAGATTTGATTCCAGAGATGACCTCATCGCCAAAACAGAGACCTATTTTGAGGACCTTCCGAAATCCTATTATTCGGAGGGCATCAAAAAAGTGGAAAATCGTTTCAATAAGTGTATCGAGCTAAAAGGAGATTATATTGAGAAATAAAAAGATTTTTGTCCAAAAAAACGCGATTTTCTTTACCAAGCCGACTATTTATTGTTCGACCCTCGTATAATGGAGTACTCGAGCATCGCTCCAGCATCGCTATCAATGTGCTCGATGTAAATCCACTTATGGCAACGGCAATAGAGACTCTCAGCCTGAGTATTGCACAGACTGTAATCGTTAGTTCTTTGGTGCTTTTTACCTCGCTTATCACAAGGGTGAGGGCTCCGCGGGTATTACGTCTCGTAAATATAGACGGTACAGCGTCTGTGAAGCATGGAAAAACTGTGGAGGCTGCTGGCGTATAATTAAAACCACAGATAAAAAGATACATGTATGTGGTATATCGTTTTGTATTACATGCAGATGCGCCAAAGGAGAAGAAAAAAGACAAGCCTTCCACGAGATTTTTGTTTTATGATTTTGAAACGCAACAATACGAACGATTGCATGATAATAAATCGACACGAATTCACGAGCCGAATTAATGTGTTACACAATGCGTACGTATGACATGTCTGGAAATCACAGATCTAGAGACCGATTGTGCTGACTGTGGTAGACGTGAATTCGTGTTTATCGATGATCCTGTTGGGGAGCTCGTGAAATTGGCATTATCGCAAAAATTTAAAAAGACCATCTGTATTGCTCATAATGCAAGAGATTTCGTCGCGCTATTTATTCTACGGTATTTAATCGAAGTGCAAAAAAACACAGTTGCCCTCTCTGATTATGAATGGTACGAAAATTGTCTCGATGAAGATTGGCGATGTCGTTTTTCTCGATAGTCTAAACTATTTACCCATGGTTCTTAGCGCTTCACCTAAAACCTTCGATTTAGCGGATGAGGTGGCAAAAGGTACATTTCCGCATTTATTTAACACAGTGCAATATCGGAATTACACAGGTCCTCTGCCTCCTCTGCATTTTTACTCACCAGATACCACGTTCTCAGCGGATCGCGAGCGATTTTTAAAATGGTCTGAGGAAGAATCAAGTCGCCTTGATTATAAATTTGATTTTGCGACGAAGTTTGTGCAATATTGTCGTACAGATGTTACGGTTTTGAGACGCGCGTGTCTAGCTTTCCCAGAGTTACTTATACGTTGCGGAAGCGTGTGCCACTTTACAGAAGCATGCACGATAGCATCAGCATGTATGAGAGTATTTCCAAAGAATTTTCTTCAAAAAGATCGCATCGCGGTGTTACTACCAGAGGGGTGCCGCTGGGGTGAGAAGCAGTTGTACAAAGCCGTCGTATAGCTCGTATGGCTCGAGCGTGAGCGCATCTGCATTATCGCTCATGCTGGACGCACGAGAGAGTATCGCCTTCCGACGGGCCTATCGGCGGTCGATAGATACTACGTGGAGGTAGGAATCCGTCACGTTACTCAATTTCACGGCTGCTTTTGACATGGATGTCCGCGATATTATAGCGTGAATAGAGATGCTTGAATGAAATGCGGTGATACAATGGATGAGCGATACGAGCGTACCGTTCTTATCTCCGGGCGAATCAGATCGAAAGGGAAAGGGAAAGTGGACGAGCTGAGAAAAGTTATGTCGCTCGGATATAAGGTGACGCGTATCGATGAAATTTGGCAATACGTTGTTACGCAGTATGACTCGACAACGCGACGCGGCGGTCATTTTGCTGAGTACATCGATTCATTCCTAAAAATAAAACAGGAGGCGAGTGGACCGCCAGTAGAGTGTAACGATGATGAGGAAGCAATAGAGGGTTTACGTTCGCTCGCAAAATTGGCGCTTAATTAGTTCTGGGGTAAGTTTGACCAACACGAGAATCTCACGAAAACCGTTATCGTTTCCACGTGCTCGGAGGTAATGAATTCACTAACGAGTCCGGAGATTGAGGTGACGGGAACGCTTTTGAGGTGACGGGAATAATTAATACCGATTAATCACAAGATGATGTATGTGAACTATGTAAGCAACCGCAATACTATCTAACCATCCCGGACAACAAACGTCGTGATTGCAGCATACACGACGGCACAGGTACGCCTAAAACTATACAGTTATCTTAAGGGGCTCGGGGGGCAAACATTGTATTGCGATACGGACTCCTGTATTTACGTGAGCCGCCCCGGTGGCAACGAGTATGAGCCGTCAATCGGTCACTTTCTGGGAGATCTCACGGATGAATTAAGCGAATACGGGCCTGGTAGTTATACGAGGGTCGATCAATAATTAGTCGGCTTGGTAAAAAAAATCGCGTTTTTTTGGACAAAAATCTTTTTATTTCTCAACATAGTCTCCTTTTAGCTCGATACATTTATTCCAACGATTTTCCAATTTTTTGATGCCCTCCGAATAATACGATTTCGGAAGGTCCTCAATAGGTCTCTGTTTCGGCGATGAGGTCATCTCTGGAACCAAATCTCTTTCCGCCAAGCCATTTTTTCAGGTTTGGAAACAGAAAGTAGTCGGAGGGGGCCAAATCTGGACAATACGGTGGATGCGAAAGCAATTCGTATTTAAATTCATCAATTTTGGCGAAACGTTCTCTTTCATGGTCGACAGTAAGCAAACGCGGCACCCATCTTGCGGATAACTTTTTCATACCCAACTGATCACTCAGGATTTAAATCACTGAGCCATATGATATGCCTGTGGCCTCAGCAATCTCACGCACTTTTAGTCTCCGATCATTTAACACCATATTGTGGCCTTTTTCAATTGTTTCTGGTATGACGACCTCATTTGGACGACCTGGACATTCATCGTCAACAATGCTCGTACGACCACGTTTAAATTCAGCTGTCCAATATTTAATGGTTGATAACGAAGGTGCAAAGTCCATATAAACTTCGTCTAGCTCCGCTTTGATTTCGTTGTTCGTTTTCTTTTTCAAAAACAAAAATCGAATCACTGCACGATACTCAATTTTTTCCATTTTTGTAAAAACACAAAAGTTGTTTATCTTTCGACGCTGTCAAACGCAAACTAAACATCGCAGCGAGCTGAAACTTTGACAACAGTCAGGTGAAGGATGGCACTACTAAAGGTTGCTATGGATTTCTTTCCTCGACCAACAGATGACGCAAGGCCGACTATTTATTGATCAACCATCGGATAACTTCGTTTGTTTCGGGAGGATCAAAATTTTACGCATACCTCGTTCGTAATCCCGACGGTACGATTATTGAAAAATGTAAAGTAAAGGGTCTCACGCTAAACTTTTCGAATAGCCGTCACGTCAATTATGACGACGCTATTATGATTCTTCGTGACAGGAGCTAGAAACGTACTTATTAGTTTTAAATTTGACACTATTTGACACACGGAATTTCATCAGGTAGTAACATGTAGAGGAACGAAATCATGCGAGCCTGTTAATACGAAGCAAAAGTGGCAGAGGAAGTACTCTACTGTACCGTATGGCTATTGTGAAATACGCTACTTAGTATTACGCAAAAAGTATATAGTGTTATGGGTCAATTAACGGTATTTTGAAATAATCTTTTTGTCTTCAATTTCATGTATCGTATTTACTGTGTACAATACGTTAAAAAAAAGAACTATTGATTTATCATGTATAAAACCGTTGTCTGCTCGTTCTTTTTGTGCTACTATTCGTAGCAGTAGCTGCTATCTCTCTACCGTTCCCTTCTGTTATGTCTTTCTCATCGTTGATTTTTTTTGTCTCGTCTTTCTTATCGAGTGTTTCCTATTGTTCTGACTTTTTCGTGCGACCTCCGTGGATATAATATTGCCGTTTAGAATGACATCATTCGTAAATTTTGCACATAAAGATGTATGCATAGTGAAATAAAAATATTCTTTATATGTGAGAAAATGAAAACTATCGTTATTTAATTTACATATTAGCTTATACCACGGACCCAAGACTCATCAGCTAATACAGGCGTGCTTAAGCTTATTTAAGAGTTAGCTGATTAATTTTGATAGACACTCATCGATATGGACACACGTTGGAAATATCCATGGACAGCCGTGATAAGCGGTCTACGGGCTGTGTTAAAATATATTTCGTCAAAAAATTATTTAAATACATGCGCGAAATGACGTATGTTCGAGCGTATACTTTTTTATTACTCAGAGTAGCAGTCCGGGTATTCAGAGTACGGTGATAAAATCGAATTTCGCGAGGGTTTACCGCAAGCAGCAAACTACTCGAATGATACAAGGCCTAAACTTGTGGTCATTGACGATCTAATGCGCGAGGCATCGAACAATACCGTGATCGATCTTTTCACCAAGGGTAGCCATCATAAAAATCTTAGTGTCATCTTCATCACGCAAAATCTCTTCCATCAGGGTCACGGGCAGCGCGATATCTTTTTAAATGCTAATTATATCATTTTCTTCAAAATTCCGTGAGATTGCGCGCAAATTCAATATCTAGCACGCCAGGTATGTCCCAAGAATCCGAGATTTTTGCAGGAGACATATTTCGATGCAACAGCTGCACCGCACGGCTATCTATTATTCGATTTAAAACAATCGACGCCTGATAATTGTCGATTTCGCGCCTGTATAAATCCCGATGACCAATACCATTACGTTTACGTGCCTCAAAACGCAATACAGGTTTGCGATGCGACGCGCGATGTACCAGTAATGCGCTTGTAATAGCGTTACAAGGACCTCTCGATGAAAAACAAATAATTATATTGCAAGCGCTGTGTTATCTGAAGCAAGAGCAACGACGTGCAATTTTGCACAAAGCAGATGTAGCGCTCGTACGGTGTATATGCGAGGGTGCTTTAAACGTTTTACAGGGAAACGTGAGTCTGAACAACGTGCAAAAGAATCATCTTTGGAGCACGCGATAATTCTGCGACGACTAGCCGCCAAAAGAAGAAATTGGAGTAGTAAGAGGAAGATCATCGTCGAGCACTGTGGAGGATTTCCCAAGTTGCTTCTTGTGCCTGTCTTGGTCGACACGAACCATGGAGTATGTCAGAAAGACGTTGCTTTCTCCTCATGATAACATACATTGTCTCGCGGGTCTTACAACTACTGTTACTACTACTAATACTACTACTACACAGGGGGAGGTGTACCTCTACGTGGCGCGTCCTCAGGTGGTGGATAGAGGATGCTCGGTGTTCGTAGGGGTCAGGCACACTGCGCTGAGCTGAACCTGATCGATCGTCGAGTTGGGGCGAATATCTCCGCGGACCAAACACCCCAAGCTAAGGAGTTAACTATCGTACTGAAGGCTGCGTGGTGCTAGATTGTGGTGTCTCAAACAGTGTGTTCGGGATAACAGACCGCCCCCGGAGTACTCTGGGGCTTACCCCTGCAAGCGGGGCTCTGCAGGGGCGGATTTACTACTTCCCTAGCTACTCGAGGGATTCAATATGGATACAAATTTTTTACAATCAAACAAAAACGACGGTGAAGACGGGACAAACAGTTCTGTCAGCAAGGACATGGAAACACAGGCTGTGCCAAGAATAGACGACAGGAAGGCTTCTGGAGGAGCAACTAAAAGAGGCGCTGGCCAGAGAAGAGACCGTCATGGCGACACTGAAGGATTGTATTGAGGCAATCGTTAAAGTATCGAGGAGCGTCTCAACAATGCCCAAGAAGATAAAAGAGGGAGCTGAATCCGCGGAGGATGCACTGGCGACGGCAATGCGAAACCGCTAGGCATGGAAAAAGGTGCTTACGACCCTGCTGGCGGAAATGAAGAGGCAGATCTTCGTGGGCCCATAGCGAAGCAGATCGGAGCGCGGAAGCGCAATCATCGTGGTGGGTGAGGTCCTCACTCCAAATGCTGACAGCAAGAGTAATAGATTAGGAAATTGCACCCCCAGCCCGCAAGAGGGGAGTCTGCATGTCTTAAATAAGGAGAAGAAAACCCCAAAACAATCAACGGTGGCGGCTAAGGAGGGCCATAGAGAGGAAAATCGCGGCCCCCAGCGGGAACAGGCACGCAGGGCCCGATCAGAGGCAGTATTGATCCAACCTGCCGAGGGGAAGAAGTACGTAAACGTGTTGAAGGACATACGTACAAACGTCAATTTTGGAGACATGAGGGTCGAGATAAAAGCCATCCGCGAAACGAGGGCAGGAGACTTCCTGTTGAGCTGGGCGCAGCCCTTAAGGACAAGGAAAAGTTTAGCGAGGCGCTGAAGAAAGCTATCGGAGGAAGGGGAAAAGTCAGGCAGCTGGTCCCGAGGACGACGATCGAGATTCGGGACATTGACGCGGTCACGGACGAAAAGGAAGTGAGGCTCGCTCTCCAGGGTATTATAGAGGAAAAAACTGCGCGGAGGCAAGTGTGTTCCTGACGAAAACGACAGTCAGAGGGTCCAAGATGGCCATAGTGGAGCTCAACGACACCGCAGCCTAGAATCTCATGCAGGCCACGCACCTGAGAATAGGGTGGGTAAGCTGCAGGGTGAGTCTGATGGTTCAACCGACCTGCTGCTTCCACTGCCAGGGCTTTGGTCACTACGCGGCTGACTGCAAAGGCCCGGACAGAAGTGGTCTGTGCAGAAAATGCGGCAAGAAGGAACACAAGGCAGCAACGTGTAAAAGCGACCCCCACTGCCAGCTTTGTGAGGCACACGAAGATGGCTGAAAGATGGACCACATTCTGAGTTCGTCAAGATGTGAAGCTTATAAAAAGACATGCCGAAACGAAAGGGCGTAATGGCGGTTTTTTTCCTGGCCAACTTGGGGAGGGGCAGTTTAGCCCAGAACATGCTGGCCCAAATTGCCATTGAGCACAGGGCCGACCTGATTTTTATTGCGGAACAGTACGGAAAGGCAAGTGGAAGGGGATGGTACGCGGACAACGGGGGAAGCGCGGCCATTTGGGTTTAAAACACCGATCGTCTTCCTATCAGTGCAAACGGAGAAGGAGAAGGTTTCGTCTGGGTGAGGAGTGCGAGCACCACCTAGGTAAGCGTATACCTCTCACCAAATGAGGGCATAGCTGTCTTTAGACGCAAGCTGAAGGAGATCAAAGACTTTATCCGCGGTATTCATGGCGAGGTTCTGGGGGGGGGGGAGACTTCAGCGCCAAGTCTCACAAGTAGGGCATGTCGTGGTCGGATAGACGAGGCATTGAGGTATCCGAGATGGCTGCTATGGTCGGCCTCACAATCATGAACACGGGTGCCACTGCGACGTTCCACAGAAGCGGAAACCGTGGTACCATCATAGACATTACTCTCGCTTCACTGGGAATAGCAGCGAAAGTCGGAGGATGGCGAGTGCTGGAGGAGTTGACGGCCAGCGACCACCAGCACATCGTGTTTAGGGTTGTCGACGCAAGCGGATAGAACGGCGCGGGCACATCGAACGCTGAGGCAGCTGGCTGGAACGCCGCCAAGCTGGACGAACGAGCGCTCTGCGAAGCGATTTCAAGAGGGAGCACACTGCATGAAGAAGCAGGACAGGATGTCGCAAACAGATAAGCTGCGGACCGGTTAGTCGATTGCACCATGAAGCACATCACCATGGCCTGCAATAAGGCTATGCCAAAAAAGACAAGGAGGAAAAACCGAGAACCAGCGTACTTGTGGACAGACGAGATTGCTGCCATTAGACGCGAATGTTTGAGACTTCGGCGTAGAGTTCAAAGAGCGAGGAGGAGGGAAGACACTACGTCCGAGGAAGAAAATGCCGCCTACAAAACGGCAAAGAAGCAACTAACCGCTGCCGCGAAAAGCAGCATGGCCCGGTGGTGGAGGGAGCTGTGCCTGGACATAAACATAGATACCTGGGGTAGGGGATACTAGGTTGCTATGAAGAAGCTAGGCAGAATGGCGCCGGAGGGCCCGAAAGACCTGACGACTATGGATGAAATAGGGACACCCTGTTTCCCACACATCCGGACAGAGAAATCAGGGCGTACAGCGTGGTAGAGAAGGTCCCAACTTTCAGCGTGGAGGAGCTGTACCATTCAGCGGCTTCTATCGCGATTCGCAAGGCACCTGGCCCCGACGGCATCCCCGCGGAGGTTATCAAGACGATAGCAAAAAAGTTTCCCCACCTCTTGCTTAACATGTGCAACCTTTGTCTTAGGGCGGGGATGTTTAGCTTGAGGTGGAAAAAGCAGCGGCTAGTATCGCTCGATACGGGAAAGGACCCACCCATAACCGTGTCATCGTACCGACCTCTGTGTATGCTTGACACCGCGGGGAAGGTGTTTGAAAAAATTATCATAGCGCGGCTTCGGGTCGCCGTGGAGGCAGCGAGAGGGCTTGCCGACAATCAATATGCCTTTCACGAAAAGAGGTCCACTATTGGGGCCATTCGGGAGGCATTGAAGCCGACGGCGAGAGCCTGGCAAGGGAAACACAGATCGCGTAGCGTCTGTGTTCTCGTGACGCTTGACGGAAGAAATGCGTTTAACTCGGTCAAGCGGACCGATATCCTCCGGGCGCTGGAGGAAAGATTTGAGGTATCGCAGTAACCTGACTCCGGGTGGTCAGCGACTATCTCGACAACAGGAAGCTCGCTTTTCGTACAACCGAAGGGCAGCGAACCTGGAGGGTAACTTCAGGGGTGGGCCGGGGCTCAGCACAAGGACCGGACCTCTGGAATGATGTCTACGATGATATTCTGGGGCTGGAGATGCCTAATGAGACCAAGTTAGTAGGGTTTGCGGATGACATCGCCGCCACCATCACAGCCAGAACGGTGCCACAGACAAACAGGAGGGTTGCACAAGTGTCCCGCCTCGTCAGCGACTGGCTTGCGGAGCATGGCCTCGAATTAGCTGCAAGGAAGACCGAGATAGTGGTTCTGACCAGGCAAAGGAACTTCTCGGACCCGTTCCCTTTAGAAGTAGATGGAGTCCGATCGAAGCCGCGAAAGTGGTCCGGTACCTGAGGCCGGTACCATATTAGACGCGAAGCACACCTTCTGGCCTCACATTCAGGCTGCCGCTGACAGGGTTAAAACCATGGCTGGTATGCTGTCAAGGATCATGCCTAATACCGGTGGGCCAAGGAGCAATAAACGGCGCCTGCTCATGAGCGTGGTACATTCTGTGCTGCTGTTCGGAGCGGAGATATGAGCGAACGCACTTCGGACCAAAAAATACCGGAGGAAGATGTCATCGGTCCAACGGCAAAGTGCCACCCGAATCGCGGGTGCCTACCGGACGGTGTCCGAAGCGGCAGTGTTGGTAGTCGCAGGTATCATCCCTATCGACCTACTAGCCGAAGAGAGAAAGCGCGTCTTCGAGCGGAGGGCTGAAGGAACGATGTCCATCACGAGGAGAGAAGAGCGGCAGCGTATCCTAACGGAGTGGGAACAGAGATGGACGGATTCTTCAACAGGGAGATGGACGATGCGAATTACAGGAAGGGTGGGCCCGTGGATCAACAGGAAGCATGGAGAGGTACATTTTTATCTTACCCAGCTCTTTACTGGTCACGGACACTTTGACAGCTACCTTCACAGAATGGGTAGAAGACCGCACCCTTATTATGACTACTGCCCTGACAGGATTGATGACGTGGAACACACGTTTTTCGAGTGCGAGCGGTGTGCCTCGGAAAGAGTTGTCCTCCGAATAATGCTCGAGGAGCCAGTAGCACCTCGGGTCGCCGTGTCGTCGGTGCTGGTCTCCCGGGGCAACTGGGACGTAGTTAGGGTGTTCGTCGAGAATGTGCTGCGGACGAACAAGCGAGAGGAAAGGGAGAGGCTACAGGCCGGACAGGTCGTCTGAGACTCGAGAAGAGCGATGTCCAATGAACGCGACCGGTGACGATGTACCAATACTGGTGGAGAACCGCAGTGGCAGGGATAGCCCATAACCATGAAGTAATGCGAAATCGGTTCCGAGGTTATGGTGCTGGAGTCGGGGAGGTTGGTTTTTAGTGGGTATGGCCGTGCAAACGGATCAGTCCCACACTCTGTGCGTAAATGCATTTTATCCCCCTTCCAAAAAAAAAAAAAAAAACAAAACAAAACCACAAAAAAACTTCAGCCCCGTCGCCCTCCGTATAGACTACAGGTACACCATTATCGCGCTTCGACTCTAAGCTGAGTGAAATTCTAAACTCTCACTCGTACAAGAGCGAGAGAGAGAAATGGACAGCGTACCAACAAGTTCTAGAGCGTTATCTTTACTTGGTCGAGTACGATAATACAGTACCAAATAATTCATCAAAACAAAAAATAGAAATACTCGATAGCCACGAGAATAAAATCGACGACGTTTTAATGAACAAAGTTAAATCCCGACTCAATGACACACTTATTATCGATAGCGTTCGAACAAAATTTTAATCTAAAGCAATATCGTTGCTTCGCAATTTGCATCGCAGCGCAGTCGATAAAAAATAACTAAGGATCGTAACGGTGTTGTTTCCATAGACGGCAGAAGAATTTCAAATTCCAATATCGTTAATCTTGTTAACGATGCTATGCGAGCTAGAAAACGCGAGAAACCCATCGGTCGATCTGACTTTGCTAAATTCCTGCAAACGATACGGATGCCGCGAGAATTTATCGGCAATCCCGAGTTACTACATGAGGCTACACCTACTACATCAACCTCGACACCGCAGCGTCGTGTCATTTTACCACGCGATAGTCATAATAGCAGCAGCAACAGTAGCAACAACGAGGCCGAGTCCGCACACTTAAAAAGAGATTTAATGCTCACGGCGGACAACGACATCATCGAGGGAAGGAGGAGGAAGAGGAAGAAGAGGATGAATAATTGCAAAATATCGCACAAGTAGAGAGCCAACGACACCCCAGTGAATATCGATTCCCCACGCAGTTAGAAAAGAAAAAGAATCCGTTTAAATGGTCATCGTTAAAATTATGAAAATTCTTCAAAAAATCTATTATGACACCGCTCATTCTGCATCCTATTCTCGAGCAAAAAATTTGGTCCAGGTGGATCGGAGAGTAGCGCGAAAAAATGTTTTACTATGGCTCGAGACACAGGATTCATATGACATGCATCGTCTCGTGCGACGACGATTTCCCCGTCGTACATACAATGTGAGTAATATAGACGATGCATGGGAGGCTGATTTAGCTGATCTTCGCTCGATAGCTACGTACAACGATTTATCGGCACTGCATTTCAACAAATTCTCAAGAAAAAGAATATCGATTTTCGCGCCGCTCTTAAACCCGATATAAAAGCCTCGATTGCCGAACACTTTAATCGCACAATAAAAAAGCGAATATGGCGTTACTTTACATACACGCGAAATAAGCGATACATTGGTGTTTTACAAAAAATTTTATATGCTTATAATCACACTAGACACAGCGGAACGCGTATTCCTTGAGCGAGGTGACCCTCGGAAATGCCTTTATAGCCCAAGAAAATTTTGCACGGCGTTACGAACGTAACACGAGAAAAACTAAAAAGCCTAAATAAAGTATCGGTGACTTGGAACGTATGAGGACAGCTAAAGTAGCATTCGTGAAAGGATATGAGCGTGGTTGGAGTAATGAATTATTCAAAATTCAACGAATATCAGTGAATCGAGAACCATTCGTGTATATTTTACACGATCTGAATAACGAAACTATCGACGGTATTTTCTACGCGGCAAAATTATCGCAAGTACGAGTGCCTTCGTCGCCTGATAAGACGAAAGAGAAGAAGAGGACAAAGAGGAAGAACGCTAGGAATCACCATCCCTGATCAATATGAGATCCAAAGATAGCTCTTTCTTTGTCGTACTACCGAGCAACAGTAGTATGCAGTATTTTGCGGATAATACGACGACTAAATTTGTTACAAAACTACCGCGTCAGATACGTTTGCACGGTAAATGGTTTGTTTCTTTTGTGGAAACTGCTTATACGATGACTCTTTGACATGCTCCTACAGAAGGAAATCTCGTAACTTTTGGGGTTGGTCATTATGATTTATCAGGTTTAAATCTTTTAACACGGAGAGGCGTGGATAGAAACCAAGATCCATCTGGTGTATATCACTCTATAGGCGCTCTTTTGGAGAGTATACATAAGTTACGTCACGTGGCCGGTCATCTGGGCAGGTCGAAGTGGCGTGCTTATGCGACGATCTACGATACCACGACTTTCACGTATCGCCCGCTATCGCAAGGCTACTAGGATTCTCGGAAGAGGCCTGTAGGTCTGTAATGATAGAACCACATTGTGAATACACAGGGTCGGGGCCTGCATCTCTCACCGGTGCTATACCAGGCAGCATGTTTCTATATACTGATATCTGCGAGAGCTATATTAGAGGCGATGTACAAACACCCCTCTTACGAGATGTTTCTATTCATGCTGACGACTGTCAGAATAATTCGATAAAAGTTTAATCGTTTTCAACGCTACCTGTCTTGACCACCTGATATATACCTGTCTTGCGCAACAATTTACACACTATCGAGATCAATATAAGAGACGAGTTTGGAAATCCTATACCATTCGAACAGGGAATGTTGACTGTGGCACTACATTTCAAAAGGTCCCACGATTGGTTACGCCATTATGGATAGTATTGACAGTGTGCAGCATGGATGGGGCGGTCGCGGGTACGGCGGTATTAGCCATATTTATATCGGAACGCCTAATCAACGAGGACACGGTATCGGCAGCTTTCTCGGAGGCCTGTTTCGTTAAGTGTTATCACTTTTGAAGAAGGGTGCTAAAACAGTTGGAAAAGAGTCCTTGCGAGCTGGTGTAAATGTAGCCGGTGACATCCTCAATAGAAATATAGCTGTTAAAGATGCTATTCGCGAGAGAGCGCGAGCATCAGGCAGTAATCTCAAACGCAAAGCCTCTGAAAAAATTCACACTCTCATGCGAAGATCTGGTTGTACAAAGCGCAAAATTTTATGAACTCCTCATTCATCGAACGAACGTAAACCACGACGTATCTCCCGTAAAAAGAAAAGTGTAATAAAGACAAAGAAGAAGAAGACACGCCAACGAACGGTGGCAAACATTTTTGGATAGCTGAAACAAGATGGCTTTTCTACATGCGCACACGTGCCAGTGTCTTAAATCGGAACTTGAATTATTTTCGCTCCCACCGACGCAAACTACTATCGAAGGCTCCAATTGGGTGTATTATAAGCCACGTTCTTCGCTAATAGGTGATTCATCTATTGAATTTGTTATTCCTGAACAGGGTGATGAGTATATCGATCTCGCGCATACTATGCTTAGTCTGACAGTGAAAATAACATCTCTTTCTACGGAAATTGCCGCGGGTGCAGCGCCGAAAGTAAGTACCGGCCCTGTAAACAATCTCTTGCATTCTATTTTTAATCAGGTGGATGTATACCTGAATCAAAAACTAGTTTCACCTCCAAATAATGCCTACGCTTATTAAGCGTACATAGAAACAATTTGAATTACGGTTCAGCTGCCAAAAATTCGAATCTCACGAACGTTCTCTGGTACGACGATACCCCTGGAAAAATGGATGATATTTCATTGGGAAGTGTGGGTCTGGTAAAGAGAAAACAATTTTTAAATGTCGGAAAAACTGTAGACTTGCTCGGCCATCCGCATTGCGATATATTCAATCAGGAGCGGTAACTATAAAACGGCGTCGAGATGCTACTACGGCTGGTGCGGTCTAGAGATTCATTTTGTCTTGTAGGCGATACAAAGAATGATCGGTGCGGATTAATGATTCTCGAGGCATCGCTTATCGTTCGTAGAATAAAAGTAGCTCCTGGTGTGCTGATCTCGCATGCTAGAACTCTGGCAAAATCTGCGGCTAAATATCCTCTTACGAGAGTCGAGGTAAAGGCCGTTTCAATACACTCCGGTGTTCATGGAGAGACTATCGATAATATCGAGCTAGGTCAATTGCTGAAGCGTATAATTATCGGTTTTGTTGATAACAAAGCTTTTAACGGCGACTTCAGTATGAGTCCATTCAATTTCAAAAATTACAAGATAAATTATCTCTCGTTGTATGTAGATGGTGCTTAAATACCTTCGAAACCGTTACAACCTGATTTCGCGAAAAATCATCTGTAACTGGATGCTTTTCAAACGTTGTTTTCGGGATCTGGAATACATTTCTTGAACAATGGTAAGTCGATCGATCGCGATGGATACTTTTTTTTTATTTGACACCCGATCTTTCGGCGAACAGCAATTGACATTGGAATTTAATAAAGCACGGTAGTGTGAGAATAGAGGTACGATTTGAGGATGCGCTTGCTCCAACGGTAAATTGTGTAGTCTACGCGGAATATGATAATGTCCTTGAAATCGATGCCTCTCGGCAGGTAATAGTGGATTTTATTGGATAAGCGAAAAAATGTGCTGATGTCGGAATAAAATTGTTTCGTGTTAAGAGACGTAGAAGCATCTTTGTAAGTAACTGATCAGTCGAGCCTGAGCGTCTGTACAGATTAGACATTAAAATGGATATCGTTGTGGATATACAGGGAATGCGTGGTAAAGACTCGACATTTAGTCCGAAAGAAATTGCCGTGGTAGCAGTCGATAGACCGTACTCTGCTCATTGGATCGTCGCACCACCATGTCACTTTGCCGAATTGCCGCAGTATTCGAGAAGCCAGAATAATTTTCTCTCGAATTATTTTCACAGACTCGAATGGTACGAGGGCGATGTGAGCTGTAAACAAGCATATGCTAACTTGCGTGAAATTTCGCGATAATCAAGACGTACCTATACACGCGGTCACGAGAAGTGTATATTTCTTTGCGATATCACGTGAAACCTGGAGGAAACCGTTTCCAACCTGGAGGAGGAGGAGGGCGCCCCAGCATACACATTTATGTCGAAATCTATGCGAAAATGCTTCAGACACGCTATGATAAACGATACAGCGTGTTCGCATTGTACAATACGCCAGGCTTTCGAAATCAAAAAATGGCTTCGCGAGCACCCGTTTAAAGGAGAATCATACATGGATGTTTGGTCGGCGGACGAAGAGGAAGAGAATAAGAAAGAGGAGAAATCTTCGCTATGTAGTCGTGACACGATCGACGATGCTGTAAAATAAATTTTGCATATATATATACGTCTTTCAAAGCGTATAGGTCATTATTTAATCATCGACTGTGTGTTCAGCATGAATACTAGACAAATCTACGAGAGTCTGCAGTGTCTACCGCTTTCAACCGTTGGCGTATACTCAGCTAACAAAATTCCTCGTGTATCGTCGTTACCGGCCGGACTCGTAGTTAACACGGATAACCACGACGAACCTGGAGAGCATTGGATCGCCATGTACGTAAACCATCATGGAAAAGGAATGTAGTTTGATAGCTACCGGCTACTACCGGTTATACCGCAACATCTCGCACGACTACGAAGACACTGCAAGTTCTATCGGTACGGCCTCAAGCAGCTACAGAGTCATACGTCGGATGTGTATGGATAATTTTGTATCGTATTCCTGCATCTTATGTCGTGCGGCTTCACCATGTCGCGATTCAATTATCTCTTTAGTGATAATGTAAGGAAAAACGATAGAATAGTATGTGAATATTACAATACTTTTACCTCTCGACGATCAGACAGTGATAAAAATAAATTCAACGGCGGAGGAATCTCCGAGCGAAGATTATCGTGTTTGCAGGGATGTTGCATGCGACGGTAAATATGTGTAAAGTGATTTAAATAAAATATTGATTAATTAAAAACAAATACATCGTCTCACTGTGTCTCTTATTTTTATATATTTATATAAATATATTTTTTTATATATTTTGATAACTATCTACTAACTAAGACGAGTGACTGAAGACTGATCGACTGACACTCTGGACCTCGTCTTTACACTGTAAAAATAGCTGATCTCCGCACAAAATAATGCTCTTTGCTAGATAACTGAGCAGTATCTTAATATTTGAGACTAAGGTGCAGATGCTTCGAACGTGACAAATAGCGACTAGGCTCTTGTAGGTAAATGTGTAAATATATACACATGGCATGAAGTTGTGTGAGATGAATGTGCGTGTCAGATTCGTAATTTATATGGTAATTGCTGAAGTTGGCAGAGAATCCACATTTTAAGAGTAGTGATATTTCTGAAAAAGGGGTTTAACCAAGATAAGAAAAGTTGCAATGTATTAGGAGAACATTCTAGTCAGGAGTTCCTCCTGGTTTTAATATTGTAATTGGTGAGAGAGAGAATGGTAGTTATCAGGTAGCGAGAGTAGCCAGGTTCCATCCCCTGGTAATAAGCGCAGCGTCTGTTATTTACCTCTGGTTGTCACGTCCTGAAGAACATGCGCTGCTGATCCACCATTTAACAGATGGCTCAACCCACTATGCATAGCGAATAAATTTATAATTACATATTTTGACATTAATAAATCGAGCCGGACGTGACACTGCTTCTAATATTGGAATAATAATAACTTTTATAAGTGACACTTCGTTATTGCTTAATAAGCTTTCAACTTTATTGTAACTTTTTTAAACACCTCGACACAAGAGTAATGAGTTACGTTCTGCTTAATAAAGTTAAATCTGAACTGATTCTGCTCTACGAGGTCTTAATCGAAGCTGAATAGTTTCCTAGTTATGGTTAGACTAATTTTACATTTGTCTACGCAGTATGAAAAAAAATGTAACTATGTAGTACGAATAGCAACAAATGCTGGGATTGGCTGAAAAATGTATATAGGGGTATTGATACATGTTTACGTTCAGGTAATTCATAATTTTGAACCAATCGAAACAGAAAAGTTTTCTAATAATTGTTAGATTAATTGACTTTGTAATCATTAATTAATGTACGCGATATTAGCAAAGTGTACCTATGTAGTACGTCTGAAATTAAACCATGGTAGTGGCTAAAAAATGGAAACAGGGCTATTGAAAGATGTTCTCGTTGATAAAACTGATAGTTCTGAATGCATTTTATTCTTCGAGGTCTTAATCGAAACAAAGATTTCCTGAAAATTGTTATACTAATTAAAACATTTTGTGATTATTAATTAGTGTGCGTGACATTAAAAAGATCGTACCCTTGCAGTACGACTAGCATCTACAACCAATTCCCCAATTAGGCTACTAGTCATTCGCGAACCTTTCAGCTTTGATCAACTTGTAAAGCTACATTGGTTCAGAATTATCAGATTTACCAAAAACATATATATTGTAACGATACGATTATGATAGACAACATACTCATAAATAAAAGAAAAAGAACATAATTAAATTCTTTTATGAACAATGTTCGAGAACGCAGATGGCAGTGGACTGTAATATATTGAAAATGAAATGAGACGGGGTACACAGACGTTAAACAAAATATAATATTTTATTGTACACAACAACAAAAAATGCACTGGACGCAGTACAAATACAATATGGAAAAGTATTAAGTTAAATGTCAATGCACACAAAATAAATGTTACAAAAGTGAGCAGTACTTACTCAACACACGATTATATTAATCGGTGAGTAAACCATACGAGTAAACTTTCCGATGCGTGCGGATTCAGCCACGCGTTGTCGCAGGAGGCGCGCGAGCAAGACACAACACGAGGTGAGCCCTGTTTTGAGGATGCACCGATATAGGTATAACACTTTGAAGCACAAATTACTGGTGAGTAGCACATCCGCGACATGAGGTTGAGAAGTACCGTTCCGCCAGCGTTCCACAAGTAAGATGGCTACGTCTTTGAACAGACCGTTGCTACTGACGTTGTCGACGAGCGCGTGCGCGCAGTACCAATCCCATGTGCTGTACACCCCCGTGAGGTGCTGCCGCTCCACAGCAGCGACGAGAGCTTGTCCACACTCGCTTACAGTGAACAGTTTAGACATGCGTAGCAGAAAGACCAATAATTGTCAAACAAACATACCTCAGGTATAACGAAACACCATAAGACAAACCCGTTATTACAAAACAATATACTCATTAATAAAATAAAAAGAGCATAAAGGCATTCTTTTATGAACAATAAATCTCACGACTGCAAAAATGCTATAACCAATAGACAAAAAACATTAACAATTCAGTAATTAATGACGAATAAAAAGCGCAACATCGAGTTGAAATACCCGGTGACTAGGAACAACAAGGAGGCTCTCTCTCTCATAAGCGCAAGACATACACCGAAAGAAAACCCACCTCAGGACGGCAGGCCGAGCGACTGGGATGTAAGCTAGTCGAATCGACGAGGATACCACCCAATCAAGACAAGTAAACACAAACACATTCGTATGGCCCTCGAGGACTCGAGGTACGCGTATTAGAAAAGAGGCGAAGCCTGTAACGAAAAGGCACAATCACCATCAATGTTATTTAAAAAAACACAGTTTTGAAATTAAATGGGATAGCAACACGACACCCCTATTTAGAACCTCGTGAGAAACTCCAAATACCTTCTCTAAACATCCCCCCCCCTTCTGGAAAAATTAAGTGTTAAGTTTTATATTGCGGCACCAAATCGCCGCAATCGTAACGACCAGGAAAATCAAGACATTCCCTGTTTGCATAGCGTTAAGACGAAATTGCGTAAACAGACGCGATATCAGCTAAAATAATTACAAATTGAGTAATTCCGTACTCAATTTGTAATTATTGCTCCGTACAGCGATACCAGCTCGCTGTGCAAATTTATAGTCACTACCATTAATAAACCCAGAATATACCCTGCATGCGTACACCGAGAGAAAAGATTTCATTAATTCGAATTAATCGGCACATTAATTTTTTTTTCATTTAATCAACTAAATATTTAATTCATTGAATGAAAGTAATTACTTGATTTCAATGATGTGATGCATTTGAAGCACGATGAGAATATTTTATTGCCTTCAAGTAAATATTTATTTGATAGTACTTACTAAAGAAGCGATTCATTTAATTCAAATGAATAATATATTTGAAATCATCATTTCAAAGAGATCCGCTGCTTAATGGAAGACGTGATTTATTTTCTTTTTCTAGTAATGTTACAAGGGTCAATCAATAAATAGTCGGCCTTGCGCCATTATTTGGTCGAGGAAAGAATTCAATAGCGACGTTTAGTAGTGCCATCCTTCACATGATTGTTATCAAAGTTTCAGCTCGCTGCGATGTTTAGTTTGCGTTTGACAGCCATCGAAAGACAAACAACTTTTGTGTTTTTACAAAAATGGAAAAAATTGAGTATCGTGCAGTGATTCAATTTTTGTTTTTGAAAAAGAAAACGAACAATGAAATCAAAGCGGAGCTAGACGAAGTTTATATGGACCTTGCACCTTCGTTGTCAACCATTAAATATTGGACAGCTGAATTTAAACGCGTTTGTACGAGCATTGTTGACGATGAACGTCCAGGTCGTCCAAATGAGGTCGTCATACCAGAAACAATTGAAAAAGTCTACGATATGGTGTTAAATGATCGGAGACTAAAAGTGCGTGAGATTGCTGAGGCCACAGGCATATCATATGGCCGCAAGATGGGTGCCGCGTTTGCTCACTGTCGACCATAAAAGAGAACGTGTAGCTGATTCAAAGGCGTGTTTGGCGATCTATAAGCGTGATCCTGTTGAGTTTTTGCGTCGTTACGTAACCGTAAACGGAACATAAAATCCATCACTATACACCAGAGACAAAGGAACAATCGAAACAATGGACTTCACCGACCGAACGTGCTCCGAAGAAGGCGAAGACGGTGCCATCGGCCGGTAAGGTCATGGCCACCGTTTTTTGGGATGCACGCGGCATAATCTACATGGATTACCTTCCGCCGAAAAAAACGATTAATGGCAAATACTATGCAGCCGTACTGACCCGATTCAACGACGAATTGAAGAAAAAACGTCCACATTTGGCGAGGAAAAAAGTGCTTTTCCATCAAGACAATGCACGCGTTCACACGTGCACAGTTGCCATGGCCAAAAATTCATGAATTTAACACTAGATTTACCAGCTATTTAAATATACCTATTTCTACCAAACCAGTTAAAATGACTGGTGTATAAGAAAAAATGCTTATTGTGGTTTCCAGTCTTTATTCACTCTTAAAAAATGACAAAAAAAGTTGAACAATATTAATTGTAATAGATAAATGGATTTATAGACATTGTCAAATAACGAAACACTTAATTGTTTACAGTTTGTCGCTCACAATTTCTACATATGTAGATTTTGCTGTGTGTACACTTTCCGCATAGACTTTTTTTGCATTTATTGCAAATATTTGTAGTCTTATTGTTATTGCAATATCCTATTTGACACCATTTGCGTACAGAAACCGTGCAATTTGCAGCTGGTATATCAGCTTCGTGTGGTTTTTGCCTTGAAGTCTGATATTCTGAAGCAAGTTCTTCTGCTAATCGAAACAGAAAGTCTTTCCGTGAGATATTTTCTCCTGTTGTGTTTTTGTACAATATCCAGCTATTTATTCCGGAAAAATCTAAAATATTGAAAAACACTTGAAGTGGCCACCTTCTGGAACCTGATTTCACCGTATATTTTCGTGCCATTTGATCAGTGACATCGACGCGAAATTTAGTTTTATTATAAAACGATACAGTTTCAGGTAATTTCTTAGCAGCTTTATCAATTTTGATGTGTTTATGTTTTGTACTTAGTATAAGTACTTTTTTATTCGGCTTGCTCTTATAAACAGTAAGTGTGCATCCATTGGATTGGTACAACAACGTTGAGAAACGTGCCATGCTGTCTTTTTTCAGTTGCAAGTTTTCGGCAGTTCCTTCTTGTTTGCGCGTATTGTTCCAAGCAACGAAGTATTTTTAGATCTTAATTTTAACGCCAAAGGAATACTTGTAAAAAAATTATCAGTTGTTACAGTTCTGCCCTTCATGGTATACGGTTCAAGAAGTTTCATTACGACAAATTCGCTTAGGTGGGTTGATGCATTTCGAGTCTCGTCTTTTCCTAGATACGGAAAGCCATTTACCACATATTTCGTCTCTACATCAGACGCCAACCAAAATTTTATGCCAAATTTATGGGGTTTGTTTGGCATATACTGAGTAAATCTGCATCTGGCCTTCGATGGAAAAAGTTGCTCATCCACGGTAATATAAGCTCCCGGTTTGAAGCAATTTTGACTGTTTTCAATAAATTTATCACAAACTGCTGGGAGTAAAGCGAACTGGTCTGTTTGCAAACGTTCACTCCTCTGATTTCTTTTGTCGAAACGAATGTATCGCAGAATCTCAGTAAAATCACGTCTACTCATAGTGCTGGAGAAAAATGATGGTCCCCACTTGTTGTTCCACAAATATTGAAGCCTCAAAGTATTTCCTTCGTACGCCCCACGTGCGTACAATATTGCGAGAAATGCCTTCAATTTTTCTTGCGTAATTGTCCAGTTTTTACCCAAAACTCGAGAGGCTTCTAACTCTGTACAAATTCGTATATGTTCCAAAATATGGTTGTCAATCAGTAATAGGAACGCACTAGTTAGATTCCCGTTTATAATGTTTCTTTTAGCGTGTGCTGTTGGCCCGTGTACATCTTTGAAAGCACTATGAACTGGTAATCTACCAGCAACACTTCCTTCTTCAATTCTCGTCCAAATAGTTCCATCTGAAGCAATTTCAGTTTGCTGATTTGGTACGTTACTTCCACCTTCGTCTTCAGAACTGGAAGGGAATCGCATGCATCGTCTCGTACGTTTGTTTGGAATATTTTCGCAATCACTGTCACTTGACTGATCTATATTATCTTTATCAGGAATTTCCTCATCACTACTCTCGATAATAGAAATGTTATCACCACTGCCTTGTTGATCAATTTGTCTATCTAACAATTCACCGTCGCTATCATATAAATCACTTTCCACATCTGAACATTCCAGAGGTATGCTGGTTGCATTTTCTAAATATGTAGAAACTTTTATTCGTTTTGACATTTTCAGAGACTGACGATCGCTGTAAAAATATGTTGAAACTAAAACACTTTCTTCGTATGTAGGCTACTTACTGAAGAATATATTTTTGAATATTTCCATATCCACATAAATGTTTCTTACCTGTGTCACTGTGCGGGTAAAGATGAATGATTACTCTTGGAGATCGCTTGGACTAAGATTTTATTTCCTGTGTTGAACGAAGCTCGAAACAGGACTGTCCGTGCCTCGTGCATTTACAAAGTAAGTGCTCGCAAAAATATCGTAAAGGTACCGTAATCGCTATAATCGGCTCAATGCCGACAATGTACGGACAAAAGACGCATGGGCGCTACAAATACTGCAATGGTCTCATCATTCTCCCGAAATCATACATTTCTTCATAGAAACATGCACTAGTCATTTTGACTGTACTGGTATAAATGTCAATAACAAAAAATATATTTGTTACTAATATATATAAAGTTACATTAAGTTCATAAAATGTATTCTCTACTTATAGCTACAAAAGTCATAACATCATTTCGGAAAGCAAATGTTATATGTAAAGGGTGGTTAAATTGTAAGGGCCGATGTTGAATGTGAACCACACCTAAACGTCAAGTTTTTTTCTGCATTTCATTTGACATTTCTCAATTTCAGACTAACTCAATTTGAACCATGGAAAGATACACAATCGAACAACGCGTTAAAGTTATTCAGGCTTATTATGAAAATGGGCGTTCAAATCAAAATGCATATCGTGCACTTCGTGATTTTTTCGGTCAATTTAATCGTCCAAATGTGCGTACAATCGGAAAAATCGTGCAAAAATTTGAGCAAACCGGGTCTGTAGGAGATATTAAAACACCGGTGCATGCTCGTACAGCTCGTACTGCAGAAAATATTGCTGCTGTTCGCGATAGTGTGGCTGAAGAGCCGTCCACCTCAACTCGTCGTCGTGCCCAACCAATTGCACCTCTCACGCTCGTCGTTGATGAACATTATGCATAAAGACTTGCATTTACACGCTTATAAGGTGCAATTGACTCAAGAACTAAAGCCTCTTGACCATTCCAAACGTCGTCAATGGTCAGAATGGTGGCAAGAAATGGCAACAGTGGATGATCAATTTTCGAAGAAAATCATCTTCAGTGATGAGGCACATTTTCACCTCAGTGGATTCGTCAATAAGCAGAATTGCCGCATTTGGGCGAATCATAATCCAAGAGTGATTGTCGAAAAACCAATGCACCCACAAAGAGTGACTGTTTGGTGCGGTTAATGGGCTGGCGGCATCATCGGGCCGTATTTTTTCCAAAATGAGGCCGGTCAGGCAGTTACTGTGAATGGTGTCCGCTATCGTGAGATGATAACGAACTTTTTATGGCCCGAATTGGAAGATATGGATGTGGGCGATATGTGGTTTCAACAGGACGGTGCCACTTGCCACACAGCTAACGAAACAATGGCTCTTTTGCGCGACAAATTCAATGGCCGTGTTATCTCACGTGGTGGCGATGTCAATTGGCCGCCAAGATCATGTGATTTGACACCGTTGGACTTCTTTCTTTGGGGTTATTTGAAAGAAAAGGTGTACGTCGATAAGCCAGCAACAATTCAAGAGCTAAAGGATGAGATAATTCGGCACATTAACGGCATAGAACCTCAATTATGCCTAAGCGTCATCGAAAATTTGGACCATCGGATGGAGTGTGCCGCCAAGGTCGCGACGGCCATTTGGCCGATATTTTGTTCCATACATAATTGAACTATACCATATTATCATAATAAAAAGAATTGACAATAATTTCCTAAATAATTTGTGTTTTATTTAAAATCAACATCGGCCCTTAAAATTTAACCACCCTTTAGTAGGAATTTTGAATTCAAATTGCACGACCAGTCAAAATGACTGGTCTGGTAAATCTAGTGTTAAATACGACTTGCTTTCGCATCCACCGTATTCTCCAGATTTGGCCCCCTCCGACTACTTTCTGTTTCCAAACCTGAAAAAATGGCTTGGCGGAAAGAGATTTGATTCCAGAGATGACCTCATCGCCGAAACAGAGACCTATTTTGAGGACCTTCCGAAATCGTATTATTCGGAGGGCATCAAAAAATTGGAAAATCGTTGGAATAAGTGTATCAAGCTAAAAGGAGATTATGTTGAGAAATAAAAAGATTTTTGTCTAAAAAAACGCGATTTTCTTTACCAAGCCGACTATTTATTGATCGACCCTCGTAGTAAACTATATTTATCATGGTCTTCCAAAGTTCACGTGGTTTGATTCTTTAATTAGTATTTGTTAAAAAAATGATTAATGATAACAATATCTTACTTATGACTTCCTTTTTACTCCAAATTCTCTATTTTCTTTCCATTTCCTCGCTACACCCTCTTTTTACTTTATTTCTATTTATAATTTTGGACTCCACTCTCGCTTTTTTAACTCGAGCTCAGAACTTGAAGCTCGATCTGCTGTGACGTCCTTATTAGCGAGCGCGAAACGCGACATACCATTTGATATGTTAATGTTTGGTCGGGCTGGGAGGGGGAGGGGGGCAGCACTTAAACGAGCCTTTTCTGGTTTCTCTAGTTTCATTTAAAATAAAAGTTAAATAAAATTCATGTAAACGAATCTCCAACGAAATTTTACGTTTCATCTCGATCACTGCGAAGAAATTGCAAGTTCTACCGATGCAGCTTCAAACCACTGTAGAGTAATACGTCGGATGTGTGTGGAAAATTTCGTATCGTATTCTTACATCTTATGTCGTGCGGATTCTCTATGTTGCGATTTAATAATCTCTTAAGCGACAATGTAAAGGAAACCATAGATGGTGCACGAATATCACAACGCTTTTATCGCTCGACGAAAGGATAGTGATCAAAATAAATTTAATGGTAAAGCAATCTCTGAGCGAAGACTGCCAGATTTGTTGGGATGTTACATGCGACGGGAAAATATGTGAATACGACTTAAAGAAAACATTGATTAATTAATAAAATATCTGATCTTCTTGTATCTTTTGTTTTACTCTATAAGATTTAGAGAATTAGGAAGAGAATTGTACTCGAAGTATATTTCTCGGTGACTGAGCATATTGCGCATATTTGCTACTGAGTAAGTATTTCACCGGGCGAGCGGCACAAGGTTCAGTGTAAAATTTTGTATAAAATTGTTATACGAAGTGTGTTAAAAAAATAACGGGAATTTTCGTTTTTTGGAGAGAATTTTATTTATTCGTCTACAACAATGTTATCCCCTTGAAAATAGTCCCCATTAGATATTATACACTTATGGCAGCGCTTTTTCCAGTTCCTGAAATACTTCTGGAACTCGTTTTTGGAATAGCTTTTAGCTCTTTCAACGATACGTTTTTCGTCTCATCTATGCTCACAAAACGACGGCCTTTTAAGGTTCCCTTTATTTTTGGGAACAGAAAAAAGTCACAGGAGCTATGTCTGGCGAATATGGAGGCTGCGGCATCATTAGTGTTGTTTTTGGCCAAAATATCACGAACAAGCAATAAAGTGTAAGCAGGTGCATTATCGTAATGTAAAAGCCATGAATTGTTTCGCCACAAATCCGGGCGCTTTTTTCGGATTGCTTCACGCAAGCGGCGTTGAACTTGTAAATAGTACTCATTATTGACCGTTTGACCTTGTGGCAAGAATTCATGGTGCACTATGCCGTTAAAGTCGAAGAACACAGTGAGAACAACCTTCACATTCGACCGTACCTGTCGAGCTTTTTTCGATCTTGGTGATCCAGAATGCCTCCATTGGGACGATTGAACCTTAGTTTCGACGTCATATTTGTAAGCCCATGTTTCATCACGTGTTATGACACGCTTCAGTACTTCTGCATCGTTTCATACCCAAATCCTCCGAACAAATTTCATGGCATAAGCTATTTGATATGCCAACATCATGAGCTACTTCTCTGATTGTGATTCGGCGATCATTCATAATCATTTTTCACTTTTTCCACGTTTTCATCGGTTTGTGATGTGCTGGGGCGTCCAGGGCGCTCGTCATCTTCAACGTTTTCACGGCCATCTTGGAAACGCTTATTCCACTGGTAAACCTTTGTGCTACTCATAGCAGACTCACCAAAAGCAATATTTAACATTTCTAAAACTTTGCTGCACTTTATTCCATTCATATAGCAAAATTGAATACAAATTCTCTAATCCATTTTCAAAATCGCTGATCCTAGCGAAACACATGTGTTGTGCCGCGAACTAATTCGTATTATTTCGCCACTGTCCTCCTTTGCGTGAGGCCCACTCACCAAAGTAGAAAAATGTGCAAACGTAAGCGCCGAGCTGCCCGCAATTACTGCAATGAGCTCGACCTACGACTTGTTGGAATTTGCAAGCCAAGATTATTATGAAATCAGTCTAAAGTTTAACATCAACCTGAACAGTTGGTCGCGCGTCGGACTCGCCCGAAATAGGAATTCTGACAGTAGATTCAGACGCGAGAGGTTGGTTCCTCGTACGGGCTCGTCACCACATTTTATTGTATTAAACTCTTTTTACTTTTAAATAGACAACGGGAAGTAGCCGTTGCCTATAATAAACATTTTCATTTTTCACATAAATTCACGTCTACACGAATTACTCGAGTTTCTACTCCTAATCGGCAAACGATCCCAAAATAATAACTTTTAAATATTATACCGATTACCGAGTTATCCAATAACACGGTACCGGCATAACACATGTGACCTTTTTGACAGCTGACAATAGACTAAATATCCAATATGGCTAACATAGTACAGCAACTTTTCAAACCAGTTTACCAACACAACAACGAAAAAATTCCTGTTATTTTTATAACACACTTCATATCTTATGTTTACATTCAAGTTATTTGGTTATTAAAAATAAATATGACAAATTTATTCGTATCTTCAAATGTACCTATGCTCCAATGTGTTTGACACGTGCAATATCGCTGATGGTGCATTCAGAACGCTGGATACCTGGTTATGAATCAAAAGGTAACATCATCATCATGACTAAGCGCATGATATCCTCGCTCAGCATCCGTAGCCTCTTATTTACTCGGTAATAAAAATGGTCGAGCCCGATGGTTGTAAAGAATTTTGCTCTTTTTTATATCAATATTACGATATCTAAAATAGCATCAGTTTCATCTTCATAACACGTTATTACTAATACTTTTACCACCTCTATCGCCATCAATTAATTAATGGGATAAGCTAAGATAAGATGAAATAAAATATCGCGATTAGTAATTAATAATATGTAGTTTGCGATAATTAAAAAATGTTTTACGCTATTAGCCTACCTGCTCCACATAATCCTGATGGCCGACGGCCGCTGTGAATGCTGTCACGCTTCATCCTTTGCACCAAACGTAAGGCTGTCATTGATACTTCGTGGGTCTTTTCTCCAAACTCGAGTTTGTTAGCAAATCTCATGATGTATAAACACGGATCTAAAACATAAAGTTATTAACGTATAAAGTTACAGTAAACACAAGGTTCACGACAATATTAAGGGGAGGCTCGATTCCGACAGAAATCATATGAAAGCAAGAGAGGTAAAACCACAGGGTTCGCGTGAGTGTGAGAGAGATGTTGAGCCTCTTCTTAATGTGAAATGATACACGAATTCGATTCATATTATTTCGAATATACCTTTAATAATCATGTTAGAATTAGTGCGCAGAGTGAATGATACTCTGTGTTTTTCCAGATTCTGCAAAAACGTATGGCTGAACTCTATGGAAGATTGTTCTGCCGCAACACCGTATCGCTTCGTATCGCATATATGCAGTAACGTGTCAATCCGGGCAAATTGTAAGCCTTTCAGTTAAATTAAGAAAAATGCGAAGGGTTATTCACTATGTGCATTTAGTCTTCGTGGACGCACAAAGTATCAATCGATTTGAATAACGCGTTTTCGATGTGGAGTGTGTCTTTTTAACTTAAGGTTATGTAACCACCGAATAAGTCGTCAAAATCGGTTGATCTTTCGGACAAAAGCAAATTAGGTTCGACTGCATCTATTCCTTATACAGGTCAACCTAATTTGCTTTGACACCAAATATCGATAGTTTTTTTAGAAGATACGTACAGCGATCAAATACCGACGAGGTGCCACCAGTGCCTATTCCATCGGTAAGGCAAGACGAAACCTAGATACTTACACAGATGTAGTGCTTCTCTTTTACTCCGCCATGAGTGCTATACTAGTTCTATCTCTTTCATACTCATGGAAGTTACACCTCTCTTTACAGCGAGTATGATACAGGTCTCCATACTGTTACCGCCCAAATTCCACGCGTACTCACATCGCGCATAGACGACCGATCAGAGCCCGCTAGAACCGACAAGAGGCGATGAAATCGGGCAGGAGCCGCCCCCCCCCCCCTGTAGCACCGGACACACACTTGACGGGTAGCAGCTGAGTCTGTGCTGCGCTCGAGTTCAACGCACCACGGGCCATCCAAAACATCAACAAAGCGGACTCTCTCTCTCTGGTAGCCGAGGATAGCACGATCCAACAGGCCAGGCTCTCAGACCAAAATAATCTCCACACATTTTAAATAACGGAGATATAATATCACCATACTAAAGATAATAGAAATTACACGATAGCGTAGGGATAAAAGAAAGAATTCCAACACCAGACCTTAGCTCAAGAATATTAAATTCGATTAAATTCAACAAGATACGGCCCTGAGAAGTTAGACATCTGCGCATGCACTTCGAGTGCATCTCGCTGACGCCGAACTGCAGCGGCGGTCAGGTAGACGAGCAAGTAGGCTATCACAGGGATACCAGGCGGGTGCTCAACTCTCACCAACGGTCCTGTGACGTAGGAAGCGAGTATTGATCAACTCAGTAGAGATCCGAGGCTAATCCAAGTGCTACGAGCAGCTGCCGGCCACTTACCGACGGTACGCGGGCTACGGTATCTTATCCCGGGAACGCGACGAGTAAAAAGAATTATCAACCGACGTTTATCTTCACTTTATAAATTATATTATTAATCAACGAATATTTTTACATTAGAAATTATATTATTTATCAACGTCTATTTTCACATCATAGAGCATATTATTGGTCGAATGTTATATCTCCATTATAAAACATATTATTGACCAACGCATATCTGTTCAATATAAGATTCTCACAAATTCTTTAGATTCTCCAGCGTACACCATTATAAATGCACCCAAGTGCCCGGGAATAACGTATTATAAGGCACGTGGTAGCCATAATACCAAGAAAAAGGGATCGAGATCGTGAATTAGATTTTATATTTACTTATCCGTTTGATGTATCGCATAATTTACACTTTGTTTCTTGAATAAACCCTACTTTTACCTATTACTGAAGCCTATATTAAAGGGTGATTTTTTAAGAGCTTGAGAACTTTTTTTTAAAAAAAAACGCATAAAATTTGCAAAATCTCATCGGTTCTTTATTTGAAACGTTAGATTGGTCCATGACATTTACTTTTTGAAGATAATTTCATTTAAATGTTGACCGCGGCTGCGTCTTAGGTGGTCCATTCGGAAAGTCCAATTTTGGGCAACTTTTTCGAGCATTTCGGCCGGAATAGCCCGAATTTCTTCGGAAATGTTGTCTTCCAAAACTGGAATAGTTGCTGGCTTATTTCTGTAGACTTTAGACTTGACGTAGCCCCACAAAAAATAGTCTAAAGGCGTCAAATCGCATGATCTTGGTGGCCAACTTACCGGGCCATTTCTTGAGATGAATTGTTCTCCGAAGTTTTCGCTCAAAATGGCCATAGAATCGCGAGCTGTGTGGCATGTAGCGCCATCTTGTTGAAACCACATGTCAACTAAGTTCAGTTCTTCCATTTTTGGCAACAAAAAGTTTGTTAGCATCGAACGATAGCGATCGCCATTCACCGTAACGTTGCGTCCAACAGCATCTTTGAAAAAATACGGTCCAATGATTCCACCAGCGTACAAACCACACCAAACAGTGCATTTTTCGGGATGCATGGGCAGTTCTTGAACGGCTTCTGGTTGCTCTTCACTCCAAATGCGGCAATTTTGCCTATTTACGTAGCCATTCAACCAGAAATGAGCCTCATCGCTGAACAAAATTTGTCGATAAAAAAGCGGATTTTCTGCCAACTTTTCTAGGGCCCATTCGCGGTCAACATTTAAATGAAATTATCTTCAAAAAGTAAATGTCATGGACCAATCTAACGTTTCAAATAAAGAACCGATGAGATTTTGCAAATTTTATGCGTTTTTTTTTAAAAAAAAGTTCTCAAGCTCTTAAAAAATCACCCTTTACTTTCCTCCCTGCTCGAGTCCGAACAAAACCCTTTCAGGGTAATGTTAACGACTAATACCGTCACAGATTACTAACCTGTACCCCCCCCCCCCCCCCCCCCCGCAATCTACACAGCGACGATAAGGGTCGAAAGCAATCAGACGATAAGGGTCGAAAGCAATCGAAAGCTTTCGGCTGTTAACAATACTTTAACCGGTCGTGACCGAGCACATTACCATATTTTAACAATCTCACTTGCACTATAGATAGGCACCGATGGAAATTAAATAATCGGAACGTGTCCCCATAGAAAGCGGTTAATATACCTTACGATAAAAAAGTACCCGGAATTTGTCAATAAAACGAGCCACTCTTGAGATATTGCCGAAATCATTTTTATTCTAGATTGGTACATCTGTCAGTTGTTTACATGTCACTTTTAAATGCAATGTATCAGACAGTTTGTGCGTAATAGCTTTGTAAACAAGCCATTGTTTGGTGTACTCAGCGAATTTGACTACGTCGAATTTAGTTAAGCAAAGAGTGTGCCTGAAATTTTGTGTTTCTAACAAAATATCATGTGCGGAAGCATTGAAAATGTTAACGGTAGCCTACGGGGCCTCGACAATGTCGAAAACACAAGCATACGAGTGGTACAAAGAGTTTAAAGCTGGCCGTACTGTGGTTGATGATTTGCCTCGTTCCGGTCGTCCAGCCACCTCTGTGACTGACGAATACATCGAAAAATTTAAGAAAATTGTGCTCGAAAATCGTCGTGTGAGCATCAGGGAGATAGCAGCCAATCTTAGTGTCACGATGTTTTGGGCATGAGACGAGTTCAAGCGCGAGAAACAACTCGTGGTTTCTTCACCACAATGCACCGGCTCACACAACACATCTTGTACGCAACTATTTGACCAAAAACAATGTTAATACCGTTCCGCAAGCTCCGTATTCACCTGACATGGCCCCGTGTGACTTTTTCCTGTTCTCACGACTCAAGTTACCACTTCGCGGAAAGCGTTTTGAGACGATTGAAGCGATAAAGGAAAATTCGCAGAAGGAGCTGAAGGCGATTCCAAAATCAGTCTACGAAAAGTGTTTCAAGGATTGGAAGAAGCGTTGGAATATGTGTATTGCTTACGATGGAGATTACTTTGAAGGGAATAAAATAAATATCGATGAATAATTTAACCAATTTGGTTTTATTGACAAATTCCGGGTACTTTTTGATCGTAAGGTATGGCAACATTTCAAATTTGAGCATTAGAATGATGGAAACGTGCACTGCATACGTTCGGCTGTTTACATAATTTTTTAAAACGTATATACGATTTTTTCAATACGTTCGAAATTAATTACCATTTGTTTACCCGGTGTCAGATATATGTCACCTTAATACAACTACCTAATACTATAAAAATCTAGGCCGTGAATTGAAAGAGAATATTCCAATAAAAAAATGAGCGTAAAAGTCGTTGAAAGCATTGAACATTGATTGTCTTATCAATCGAATCATAAGTTCACGTGTATATTTAAAAACAAACTAAATAGAACAACTACTTCAATATACATTGCAACTATTTTTATTATCTGTGAATATAAAGAATGGTTCTTTTTATTGAGAGAAATTGATTTAACAGTTCTGGAAATTGAAGTAAAACTACATTAAGAAACGGAGTGTCATCCAGTGCTACAACAAGTAAGTGTTAATGCGGAATACAAATTCACACTGTAGAGTTCTTCCATTTCTCAAATTATATTTTCACATGAGATTTTTTATTTATATGAAAAAAACGGCAATTTTTTGCTTGTCTATAATGCAGAAGAAAACATGTTTTTTTAAGTATGAGAATGTTTATCATTTCTCAGGTCTATATGTGAGGAATCTATTTGAAAGTTATATGTAAATATATTCTTTAAAATAAATGGAAACTCGATCGACTGAATAATCATATAACTTCATAGCATATGCAACTATTGCACAGTTGTTTACTTCGATACTGTGAGCACCGAGTAAAATTTCAATACTTAAGGAATCAAAATAACGGAGATCAATTGCGTCGTAACTGTTGTAAAAATTGTTATTGGTGACGGAGACGCTTAAGCTGATTCGGACAATGACGCATGCGCATTCGTAGTCGCTCGGCTGTATCGAGCGCCGTGTGTGCATAGTAGTAGATAATCAGTGAGCACTCACCTATACAGAGAAGGCCATACTGTTGTCTAATCAGTCGTAGTTTTATTCCGAATGTAAATAGTGATCAAGTGAACTGGTGACCATTGTTTTCATTCCACGAGCAATTTGAATAATGGCAATGTCAAATGTATATTCAAAAATATCTACAAAACCGGTGAAACGTTTTCAAGAGAACAGCCTGATGGAAACCCAAACGAATGCTTGGGTTAATGGTGAGATAGTCAATACGTCCACGGACTGTATATTCAACTAAGCTACACGATTAACCATCTAACTTTTTAGTTTAAATCAAGTTCCTACATTTGGTTCGCTGATTGAAACTTTCTTCCAAAATCCAAAATTATAACGTAGATCATTGACGTCATCATCAAGTTGTGACTCCAGGCATTAAAAAACAACGGGATGTGCAGCTGAACATGGCACTATTTAGCAGCTGATTTACATTGTTTCCTAACATAATAAATACCACAAATAAATAGTGTCGTGACTTATCTGCAAATTTCCTGTAGCTTCAGGTTCTGAAATATAAGAGTATTTGAATGTTTGTTTTACTTGCTTCGAACTAGGTTTTTAGAAGGTTTCAATTGACGAAGCCATTCCTTTGGGTTCATCACAATCATAAAAATCATTTGATAGTTACAAACATTACCCAATGTTTTATGGTCAGAGATTTCAATGATGATTCTTAGCAAACAGTACAGAAGGACTTCAAACATTTTTGACATGTGCAAGAATGAAATACACAGGTGCATACAAAAGGCATGATTTCAATAATCGAATAATAGGTTCTATAGGCGCCAGAATTTAGATTTTCGGTTATAATCAAAGATATTTTGATGGAACTGTTCTCTCCTCGATTGACTTTACAAATCACAGACATATCGGAACGGATAAAGGCAGACGAGTAACTGTATCACCTGTAGCAACTGTAGCACATAGAAAATGTATTAGTTTTTATACTTCTCCCGCGATTAAGCGGGTGGGTTAAATATGTACAAATATGTTCATTCGTGCCTACAACGGAACTCCACGCAAGAAGTGCAGAGTAATTATTTACGTGTTTCATTATTATGTTATTCATTGATTCACACAAATGCTACAAAAGTTCACTGTTAAAACTTGTGCCGTTTCATCAGTTTAGCCTCTATCGAACATAACAACATTGGTTCCCTGGATTTTTACGGTATGCTCAATTGAATATTTTTCGGGATTATTTTGCCCACCGATTCCCACTGTAAAGAGGATAGACGAAGTGAAACCTAATTGGCTTTTGCCGAAAATATCAACTGGTCCGGAAAAAATCCGGAAAGATTTGCCGACGACGTTATATCACGTCACCTATGTACAAGTTAAGGATATATACACACGAATATGTACGAGAGAAATAGAACTAAATGGCACTCAGGAGAGATACTCTCTGAGATGTGTTGAGGCGAGGCAAAACCTCCATACTTACACAGATGTACTGCTTCTCTTTCACTCCGCCGTGTCCGCCATACTAGTTCTACCTCTTTCGCACTCATGGCTGGAGTTATAGGTTTCGCCTCGCCTTAAGTAGTTTTCGCCTCCCCGTAAGGTGATGTGCTACCCCTCGGTCGGTAACAAAAACTGTAATGCAAATTTCTCTGTCCCGATTGATCTTTTAAATAAAACAGGAGAGCAGTGAATTGAGTCTTACAATTGTACAGTTCACCGTTCTCTGAGAGAGGACGACATGTAGTACTTAAGACGATGTAAGACAGACTTGATCGGTAAACCTGAAATCCGGATTTTTCTATTACATGGCAGAGTAATTCGGGATCGCAAGATTAGTTCTATCTCTCTTGCATCCATACATGGTTCACATTATCTTCAGATAAAATGAACATGCGAACACGTGCGAGAGAGATAGACAGAACAGATAGTTTCTGGCCCTGATTCGATTTAATTTGGCTGCTTCAGCCGAAAGTTACAGAGAAGACGGAGAGGTTTGATAACACTAGCTTGTCTGGCGTGTTTTTATTGTATCTGGCACTTCTATAGAATATTTTTACTTACCTGTAGTGGTCCCTTTCAGGAAAAAGCTGATTTACTATTATACAGGGTGCGTAATTTTTTATGTCGGTATGTAAACATTGAATAACTTGAGGAAAAAAAACCGATTTCCATATATGAGGAATTTTTATTTAATTTGGTCCTTTATAATTTATTTGGACTAGTTTTTGAATACAACATCAATCAAGTAGCCGCCTTTATTAGCCAAAACAGAATGTGCCCATTTTGCTGCGTTTTCCATAACTTTTTCGAGCATCTCGGGCGGTATAGCGATGATTTCCGCACAAATGTTTGCCTTGAGCTCGTCAATGGTGTGAGGCTTGTTGGCGTACACTTTGCTTTTCAAATAACCCCACAAAAAGAAGTCCGGAGGGGTCAAATCTGGAGATCTGGGTGGCCAGTCAATGTCGCCATTTTTTGGCATCACACGTCCAGGGAATTTTCGTTGCAGACACTGCATTGTTTGATTTGCAGTATGGCATGGCGCATCGTCTTGTTGAAACCAGTAACCGTCCAGACTTTTTTCACACATTTGTGGGCAGACATAGTGAGCCAACATCCATCGATATCGATTCCCATCGATTGTTTCGCCTTCTCTGAAGAAAAATGGCCCAATGATGGTTTTGGCGCAAACGCCGACCCAAACAGTCACTTTTTGGTGATGCAATGGTGTTTCATGGATCTCGTGTGGATTCTCCGTTCTCCAAATGCGGCAATTTTGCTTGTTAACGGTGCAAGAGAGTGTGTAATGGGCCTCGACGATATGCACGTTGAGTATACAACTGAACGACTATTTTCAATGTACAGCGTCACTATTTCGGCGCGTTGTTTCGGTGTGAAGCGATCCATGGTTAAAATTGTACTGAATTGACGTTTCAATAACATGTTTACTCAAGTCAATCCGTTGATAAATGTCAAAGTTATTCAATGTTTACATACCGACGTAAAAGATGGCGCACCCTGCATATATTTCTTTTTTTAATTACGGAGGAAACTGTGTTACGTACAACTGTGAAGTCAGTACGCTTTCGTATTTCATAAAGGCTACATCTCGAAATATGGATAAAAATCATTCAAATACGAGTTCTTAGCGACCGAACAATCCATCTCGGAAACGTAAATTCAAAGGAAATCAGCACACTACTGAAGAACTACGAGTTTTGTGAGTACATCGTCCGAAAAACTGCAGAGAAATCGCAACTGTAGTTTCGATATATTTGTGGATCCGAATATAAACTATTGTTTCATACAGTTTAGTTTAGTTTTTCTCTTTATACAATAATGAATAAAGTATAAGGATCAAGCGATGCGAGGTTCTTGAAGTATGGACAGAGCGAGACTTACGTTTTAAGCTGTGTGTAAAGTGCTCACGCAAAGAAGCATTCATAAATTCTTGCCCGATGATTGGCAATGAGTTTGAAATTAACCGTCGACTGATGTTTGTAATGCAAATATTTAGTATCGGTATAAACGGAATCAAGAACTTTTGAAGACTAATGGATTTGCACCAAAATTTTACCAGAGTTTTAACCGAAAATTTTATTATTAAATTATTAACAATATAACGATCTGTGCGAAATCAGTCTTTAATGTGCTATGAAAAAAACCGTTAACGAAGAAAAAAATTGAATGAGACGCAGGAAAACCACCAACAGAATTTACAATTTCGGGCGACTAAAATGCTGGATATCATCGTAAAATCAAGTATATGTAAAGTTTACAAGAAATAGGCAGTTAGAGAAGATACGGTTGAATATGAGGTCTGGTACGCAGATCATGAAGACGATTGTGATGCAAATCATTCGGGTAGTGCTGGCCAAATAGAGATCGACGAAGGGCCATAAATGTTCTACAGATTAGAAGAGAAACACCAAGTAAGGTACGCATATTATATTGGGCATAACGACCCGAAACATTGAAGGCTCTGTTGGATGGAAAGCCTTATGGAAATTATTTTGTAGTTAAAAAAAGAAATGCGTACTCCACGCAGTCGATCGTGTGCTTATAAGAAGGAAGGAGGCAAAGTAACAACTGACTCGAATTAAAAAAGCCCCAAAGAATAAAGAAAACTCAAAAAGAAAAAGTAGACAGTGCTGCTCCAAAAACTGGTCAATTAAGAAATAAATTGATGCAAGATCTTTCCATCTACTACGGATGAGCGATACGTCGTCATCCAGATTTATCAAAAGAAAAAAAAATGCGGTACTAGCAACCTGCAACCACAACATTTCAATGAAAGGGGGGAAAAGTTGGATGTTCCCCAACATTCACTTTGTCCACCGAGAGAGAATTCTTGGTGCGAGTATCGCAAGCATAGCGCTTTAGGAACTCTGGAAGATTTCAGCCATCCATCTGCGCTCTCTGACGAAAGATGTGCAGAGATTCTTCAACCGATTAACGAAAATGTAACATGTGATGAATTATTGGAAATGTGCTTGGGAAACGAGACACAGAACAAGAGTTTTAAATTGTGCATTTAGCACCTCAATCCCCATCACTTTTGTAGAAACCGCCACATATTGTGCTGATTGTATTTTCAATGAAGGTTTTGCTCTCATCCTGAAAATCATAGATGTCATGGGAGAAATAATTGGACTCGAAGTCTTCGCTGCTGCCGCGAGCCAAAATGGCGCGCGCACTGCGACCGCTAATCGTCGCAGCTCGCCGGTCTCAAAAGGGGCTCGGATTGCGCGGAAAACTGAGAAATTGGCTCAGGAATTTCTTTGAAGAGATGAAAGGCATATTCTTCGGAGCAGTCATCGCTGATTAGTTGTAAGTAATCATATTAAGGAAAAATCACAACTTTAAAGTATAAACTCAAATTTCTTTAAACGTCATTTTCTCAACTAGCGCAGGTGAAAACTATTCGACCAGTCAATGTGAATTTTTTACACGTTTTTCAGCACGTTAGTGGCTAACGCAAGGACTACAGAAATATTTGTTCAGGAACAATTTCGTACTTTTTAACGTGTAAATTAGTTTTAAAATGTACCAAATTTCGTAATTGAAACTTTGAACCTACGCAATTTTGTTCATTTTTCAGTAATCGAAATAATTCTGGTCCGGATGATAACGACACTTATACTGATTGGAAATCTTTTTGAATTTTTTTATTCAGATGTATACTTTTCTCAGAATCTCTTACGCCAGCAGTCCATGATTATGGAAAGGTGTACAGTTCAGTGCTATATTACTAAAAAAAAAATTACAAATAAAAGAAAAGTTACACTCATATGTATTAATAAATATGCAAAAGTTCAATTACGTTAGATATTTTATTCACTAAAAAAATTCTCTAAAAATTACAATATTTCAACGCTTCACAGTTGAATGTCCCTTGCATGGAACATCGTATGTACGACATTTATATTACATTTGGAATACATACTTGGATTATCACAGAGAAATATTCTTGTTACCTCCGGTGCAGTGTTTAAACCATTAAAATATACGGTTATATATAATTAATTGTTAAGTGACTAGTGCGCACGCACGCGTGCGCACACACGTTCAAGCGCGGAAATTGGAGAGGGCTCGAAGTGTAGAAATTCTCCAGAATTCCATTCCACAGACCATAGACACGGTGTTTAAATATTTGTGAATTTTTGTTTAAGTGATTACCCTGTGATAATAATCATTATTCGTCGGAATTAGAAATAATTTCTTTTTATGAACACTAACGAATGGATGAGAAATCGATGCGATTGCCTCTACCATATAAAGTTGGGCGGTGTATTGCTTTAATTAGGACGAAATGTGATAGAAAAATAAGCTTGGTGGGAAATCATCGAATTGCCATTGAAAATTTGGCATTGCTAATCGAACAATGTTCACTGACGGTAAATCTCGAAACAAAGTAGATCTAAACAAAAGAAAAAGTTAAAACATTGCTACTCGTGCTTTAGGAATCTGAAAAAATCACAAGAGCTACAACATAACCTCGGCTTTGCTTTTAAATGATTATTGCAATGTCGCCGTCGTTTTAAATTCCAATTGAATTGTCTCCTGATCCCCTGAGACATAACGTGATTTTTTCTTACAGAAAATATTTTTACACTGAATAACAATGCTGATTAGCTTAATGCTAGATGCTCCAAGCTCATCTAGACGAAGAATCCATCTTTTAACAATGAATGGCATTTTAAGGTGAAATGATATGTGCTTGCTGCATTTCAAAAACTCCATAATTTATGAAAAAGCCTTTTAATAAATAAAAAATTTGTATGTTTATGCAGGTTGTCACAAAGTCAAGGATACTTTAGTCTTTTTCTTGATATTAAACATTACTTTAAGCCTCATAATTTTTGGCTGAATATATACTAACATGAGTTGATTCCGAGCTAAAAGATTTGTTGCAAATATACAAGTAGAATGCACTTGAAAATCGAGTAAAATTTTTAGTTACCAATCTAGAACCTATGAAATTATTATTATCAGGGATAGTGAGAAATTGTACATTTACTACAATCAGTACTGATTGTATAAATATCAAATATGCTCTATTTTATACTGATAGTTGCAGAGAATTCAAAGCTGAAAATAATGCTAAGACTATGCGAGTAGAAATTTATCTATAGGGAGAGAAAAAACAATGGATTATGTAATCATGATTGATAATAATAATGTTCCAGCAGAGTCACCGAATAGCAATGTCTCAGGCTCTCCACTACCAGTCATCCCATTCTCGTCACAGCAGGTTATTCTTCAACGTGAAGATGAAATTGATCAGCCACTGAGCATTCCTGTATCGCCACTGTCGTCACTCTCCTCGCCGATAACTCAATTGAGTTTACCAGCTGTTGAAGATTGTACACAGGATTCTAACTGGCAAGCAGCAAAGCCAACAGTACGCGAGCGGAATGCAGCCATGTTCAATAACCATCTTATGGCCGACATTCAGTTCATTGTCGGTAGCCCAGGTGAATGTTTATGATAGCCATAGATAATGTGAAAAACTCATCGAGTGTTGGAAATTGAGCTACATTATTGAATCAATTAACACATTGACTGCCATACTACGAGATAACTCGTAGTTTGCAGTGACAGTCAACGTGTTAAACGTGTGATCTTGATGAATTTCATTGCTTTTGTACATGTATTAACAACTATGAAAAGATAAGAATTTTAATGTAAACATTTTTGTGTTGCACACATGGACAACATGAACAGCTAATGTTGCAATTTTAAGAGCAAGAGAAAATTGTATCTTTTATCTCTTTTTTGTCTTGATTTTATTGGAACTAAAAGTTGTAACCACCAATAAATAACTATAATTTCAACTTAAACGCATAACAATCCTGTTATTCAGTCTAGTGCTTAAAAAATGTTTCAACTATGCATTATAATTGTAACTTCATCTCTATCTGACATTATGTAAACCAATAAATAGGAAGTTTCATCTTGAAGTTATTACGATCCTGATTGACATGGTGCTTAACTAGCAATAATAACAGTTTAGTGTCACAAATGAACAAATTGTCAAATTGTTGCTGTTACAAATGAATTTCAATATGCAATTTTATTTAAGAGACAGATTTTTAACCTATTTATCCCATCTTCTATTTATTTTTTATAAAAATGAAATCGATCTATCTTAGATTTACAGACATCTTACAGATTATCTTTACAGATAATCTTAGATTGACAGATATCTATCTATATTAGATCAAAAGTTTCTTACAATTAAAATTTAATAATTATTCATTTTTATTTTAAAGTGGCAGATTAATTATGCAGATTTATTACCAAAAGTTCAGAATATTCCTTGTTAATAGAAGTGTTACTCTAATACTTTGGTAAATCGATCGCCGGTTTGAAAATCAAACCTGTGTCCAGTGCATCCTGTTTCCGATATGCATACCTATTTAAGAGTATCTTAACATGTAAGCAGCTTGCCATTGATAGCATTTACATTTTAGAGCTGAAACATTTTGTTACTAAGAATAATTTTTATTACAGGACATACACAGTCTATACCTGCTCACAAGTATGTATTAGCTACTGGCAGTTCTGTATTCTACGCAATGTTTTATGGTGGCTTGGCTGAAAACAAAAATGACATAGAAGTACCAGATGTGGAACCTGCTGCCTTCCTCGCGCTATTAAAGTGAGTTGAAGTTTTTTTACCTGCACTGCAAAGTGTCTTCCTACAAGCACATTATCGAAATACTAACAGGGAAATGAAAGTACATAAGTCACCAATTTACAAATTTCACTCCAATATTTTCGATTAATTTTCTAAATTCGAAACTTTATATTTTCAAGACGAAAATTCCATAGATGGGGTTTACCTGAAAATTAATTTTAGTATATGAAAAAAAACAAACCTGCAAAATAGAACCATCGAGTAAACTTTATAGTCTTATATAAATATTGTGTTAACCACACTGTAACAAATATCTAGGATAATGAATATACTTTATATGAAGTTTTTATCCATAAATGGGTACATTAATTTAACATGTATATTAGGGTGGTCGTTAAAAATGAAATTTTTTTAGGCGCCCCCTAAAACGTTTCAGTTTCATGTAAAAACGTGACGGAAATTTTTTTTTCGTGAAAAGCTGAAAATAACACGTGCCGCAAGATGATCAAAGTTGATTTTTTTTACGACTCCGCAGTTTTTCGGAAATATCTCGCGAATTATGCAAATTTGGCGAAAAATTCACATGTATGAATTTTTGGGGCATTTAATTTTCTATAAAAAATGTCTCATCCATTTTTTTCAAAAATGTGTATTTAAAAAGATATTCCAAATAATCGTTAAAAGATCTTTAAAATTAAAAAAGATATTCCAAATAATCTTTAAAAGATCTTTAAAAGATGTACATTTAAAAAGATATTCCAAATAATCTTTAAAAGATCTTTAAAAGATGTACATTTAAAAAGATATTCCAAATAATCTTTTAAAGATCTTTTCATCCATTTTTTCAAAAATGTGTATTTAAAAAAATGGATGAGACATTTTTTATAGAAAATTTAATTACCCATAAATTCATACATGTGGATTTTTCGCCATATTTGCATATTTCGTGAGATATTTCCGAAAAACTGCGGATTCGTAAAAAAAATCAACTTTGATCATCTTGCGGCACGTGTTATTTTCATCTTTTCACGAAAAAAAATTTCCGTCACGTTTTTACATGAAACTGAAACTTTTTAGGGAGCGCCTGAAAAAATTTCATTTTTAACGACCACCCTAATGTATATATACTAAAATTACCAAAATACTAAACGCGTTAAAAATTATGTGTTTACTATAGTACATTATGTATACTTACGAGTTTATTAATTTTCCAAATGTTATTAACAGGGTAGATCTGTGAAAGTTAGCAAGCCATTTAAAAAAACCATTAGCCATTTAAAAAAAAAAGGCAAAATTTATAAATTTTATGCCTGTAGTTAATCCCCAGACAAACTCAATACCAACCAACTTTGGTCGTAACAGCACGCGTTTAGAAAGTTCCAGTTCGATAGCACGAAATTGGCACCGATGGTGTATTTAGGTCGTTCGGTATTTTTAAGAAACATAAAAAATTGTCTAAATTTATTTTCTTCTCAGTAATCTCATCAATTTATGTTAAATTAATCACGATCAACAGGTATTAATTGCAGCACTGATACTTCAATCTGGTCGGGAGTTATAAGAAATCAATTTCTCGCTGAAGAAGCGAAAATTATCGTACCGTTTGAACCATTTAATTGATTTTGCCCAAATTCAATGGCGATCGTCCTTGGTCCAAGCTTCGGTTTTACAGTGTTTTAGTCGGATCGCTTCAAAACTGTTCGAGTTATTGCGTTAACCGGCATTATGAATAAATCAAGAATCTTACAAAACTTCAAATATCGTAACGATTGTAACGAAAATCTCGACAAATAAATGACAATATGTGTTTTACTTGAGTGTAAATTTCAGCAAGATCCATGAAGCCGTAATTTAGTTATAACGCTTTTTAACGCTGAACGTTTCGAACAATTTTAAGTACCCTGAGATTAAAATCTCAACTTTGTTCTCATGAAAACGAAAATATAAATTGTTAATGCTTTTGTTACAAACTATAGTCTGCCTAGCTTTTACTGTATTGATTTTCTATGTCGATGCACGACAAAAAAGCTGAAATAAAAAGTGTTGACGAACTGGACGAAATATAGGTATAGTGAATAAAAAGAATATAATCTTGCAGGTATATGTATTGCGATGAAGTACATTTAGAGGCAGACACAGTTTTAGCTACATTATATGCAGCTAAAAAGTACATAGTCCCTCACTTGGCACGAGCGTGCGTTAGCTACCTAGAAACTAGTTTGACCGCCAAGAACGCATGTCTACTCTTGAGCCAATCTCGACTGTTTGAAGAGCCCGATCTCATGCAACGATGCTGGGAAGTCATCGATGCCCAAGTAAGTTGAAAAAGGCAGAGTGTGCGACTAAATCCCCGTAGTTACGATGCGTAGTTAGAACATCTAACTGCAATACCCCAATCTGTATGCCATAAAATAAAGTGCAGTCGATCCTTATTGATTGTCCTAACCCATTAATAGACCCATTTCCGACATTATAAGTGGGATGGTTCCGAAAATCGTAAAAGTGATTACTAGTAAAAGCACCCCGAGGATACATTTCTCGCCTACTCAACAATCGTAGGGCATTACATTCATAAACGCCTCATTTAATCGTACGCCCTATAAAAATCAGATACAAGAAAATACAAGTATATTTAACGAAACACCGTATAAAGTTCAAAGCGAATGCGTACCTTATACTTCCGATCAATAGTAATCACAAATTAGACCGTGCCCACGATGGGAACATCAGCCGTCATTAGTGCTTTACGTTATCCACGTATAATTTGTGATGAAATTAAAGTTGCTTAATAAACAAAATGTTCGGAATTACACTGAAAAAAGTGCTTGGTTGGAACAATGAAGTGCTTGATTAAATATGCGCCAACTAAATACTTGTTAAGCCTAATCAAGTATTTGGTTGTGTTAACCAAAAACTTAGTTGGGCTTACCAAGTATTTGCTTGGCTTTTTCTTTGTGTAGAGAAGTCCTATTCCCATTATTTTTAAGCGTTAATGCAAGCAGAGCTTCATCATCTCAGACAGTTATAAGAATTATACCTAGGCAATAAACCTTGTTATGTGAGTTGACAAGATTTAACGTAAGGAGTTTGAATCTTAAGCCTAATAATCCGAAAATATTACGGATAGAACCCCGTACATAGGTCTACTAATCTTCCTAACTGTGCACGGATTTATGACTAACAATAAGTATTACCTTTGCTATACGTATGTTATCCATCAATCCAGTATCTCTCTTTTCAAGATTGCAATATCTACAGAAACATTACAAATAATCTGAACTGAAGGTGATTCAAATGCAGTTGGATATGGTTGAAACACTTGGATAAACACGCCCAGAATATTGCCATTTTTCTAATATTCTGCTTCTTATTTCTAGTCAATACTTTCCCCTATAATCTTTTATATCATTTCTTACTGAAAAAATATGTTCACTTTGCTTTAAAAATAAATAGGAAAAGAATTTATGTAAAATATTAAATTAAATAGTGTAATTAACATCCCTTTACTGTCAATGGTCACGAAAACGATTGCATTGAATATTAAGTACGCATTTGGAAATTACTCAACTTTCATTGTTTATTCTGTTGATCCGATTTTTATTTTGCGTTTGTACATTTTTTTTATTATCGTGATTATAGCAGCAGTGCTTTTGATGGCTTTGTCTGTACATTTTAAAAGGCTACTAAAAAGAAAGTAATACAACGATGATTGTGATTCAAATATATTTAGGCGTACAGTACTAAGTTTGCAAAACATTCTTAAGCTTCTTTATTGTTGTTATTAAGTTTTAACAAAAGTATATATTAAAAAGATAAATTTTAACAGTCACAATTAAAGCTTATACGAGCCATTCTTTGCCATCTGGGCCGCTTCCTTCGGTTGACTTGTTCTACGTTTTTCAATTTTGCCAGTTTGTAGTACTACTTAAGAGTAGCTTCGGTGAGTTTTTTCATGATTTTTAAACCCAACCTTTTAGGAGATATATTTTTTTAGGTTCGTTAGGATACATTTTTTTTCTACTCAAGGTATCCCGGAAACTATTGGTCGCTCTAAGAATATGTCAATATACAAAAGTAATGATTTTTTATCTACTTTCCAATCGAGTCACACACAAAAAATTTCTGACACTGGAAACTCTATTTTTAGCAATAACATTTTTTAAAAAGTTAATCTAAAACGACACCTTTCATTTTGGTACCAATTTCACCGAGTGATCGGCATTTTGTGCACACTTTTTAAAAAAAATCTTAAGTTGAGATCTCTAATGCGTAATGAATAGAAAAAACCATGTAGTCATATTAACCTGACTATTATCTCGCTGAAAAAAAAGTCGGAAACGTAACATGTAGCGGCAGATGGAAAACAGAGTTCAAAAATTACCACATGTTCGTACACTATGAAACATTTGCAGCTTAAGTAATAAAACTGGCTCAATTGACGGAGAAATCCTCATATCATCCCGCAACGTTAATGCAGAAAGTGTTACTGATACGTCTATCGTTTGTCGGCAGGCAGAAGCGGCGCTTAATTCGGACGGTTTTATAGACATTGATATACATACACTGGAATCAGTTTTATCCCGGGAAACGCTAAATTGCAAAGAGATTCACTTATGGGAAGCTGCGCTCCGCTGGGCACCTGCGGAATGTATAAGACAAGACATAGAGCCGACACCAGTCAATCAAAGGCGACTCCTAGGTGGGCCCGCTTATTCTAATTTTTTTTATGCGGCAATCTTTTTATTAAAATTATTCAGCGAAAATGCTATTGCAGGTTCTACGTTAAATCTCATTCGAATTCCGGCAATGAGCGTTGAAGAATTCGCCAACAGCGTGGCGCAGACGGGGATCCTTTCTCAGCAAGAGACGATCGATCTCTTTCTTCATTTCACGGCCAGTACGAAACCTCATTTGCGTTACCCCGTGAAACCTCGCCAAGGTTTAAAAACGCAAGTAAGCTACTTTTCTTCTACCTTGCGTAACACTTCATGTTTGGATGAAAAGCAGACTAGATTAGAAAGCTTTTTATATCTAAATGGCGTCCATCGCCATTACGTGATGGTTAATCACGTTACGAAAAATGATGTAACAATTCTTTATATTTATTAAAGTGTATGCTTTGCTGATAACATTTAAACTATATGAAAATGATTGTTATTCTATTTCAGTATAACAGTGAGATATTTTTTACCGTAATAGAATACGAATCAATTTTCATAGATGAAAAGCTTGGTACGTTCTATACTATATTTGGATGTTCTTTAGCCAGAAAGTCTGAAACATGAAAAAAAATACTTCCTTTCATTTTATAACATCGGCGGTACGCAAGCACACACACACACGCGCGCGCGCGCGCGCCCTCTTGCGGTACTAAATTCAACCTCAGGAAAAATGCTAAATCTAGCACGCTCCGAACTTCATATCTAGCAGTTAGATCATCTGCACCCTCAACTTCCATGTACTCTCGTTTTTATCGAAGAACGCCGCGCGATGATTTACCGCAACTTCAACATCCAATAGCATCATTGATTCACCCTGGATTTACACTATATCACTGCCATTATTTCCGATCATCTTCTGATTAAGAAGCCATAACATCAGAAGTTGGTAAAAAGATCATGCCAATCACTTCAAGAAACGTACATTTCCAATTTTACAACGAAGGGGAAAAATGAGGACCTCTTTTTGTATTATAAGCAGTATACAAAAGCCGTTATTTTCACAGTCTGCAATCTGTTTTGTATAAAAAAACACGCTACTACTAAACCTTGTAAAATATCAAAGGATTGAACTCATTGTCAATAGCACAAATTTATTAAACACTTGAAATCGTAATTTTTATTTGGCTGAATATTCCACGCGTTCGGTCGTTTGAATTCTTTGTAGGTTCCTGGATAATTATGATGACGTTATAAACAGAAAACTATTTAGAAATGTGTTTTTGAACCTTAAACCAGGGAATGTCGTATTTTTTTTAATTCGCAGACACTTCCTTACACAAGAAATCGCTCTTCATTTGACAAATGATACCCACATATTTTTAGAGTCACGAAACTTCTTATAATATTGCCCATAGTAAATTCGAGCACCAATGTACTACAATATCAATTACACTAACCATTGTTTGTAATTTTTTCAGGTTTGCCACAGATTTTTGTCGTGCGCGTACCGATCGAACCAATGGCGTTACAGAGGACGATGTGACTCAATTCAGTTCAGTGTCGATAAAAGAATATTTGTGGTCGGCCTCGGCTTGTACGGAAGTTCATCTGGTGCTGCAGATTACAATGTCAAAATTGAGTTGAAAAGACTGGGTCGTGTTTTGTCAGAAAACCATACAACATTTTTTTCCGATGGATCAAGTAATACGTTTCATGTATATTTCGAGAACCCTATACGTATAGAACCAGAAAGTTTTTATACAGCAAGTGCTATTCTTGATGGTGGCGAGTTAAGTTATTTTGGACAAGAAGGCATGTCTGAGACCACAGTTGGCAGTGTCAATTTTCAATTTCAGTGTAGTTCGGAAAGTACAAATGGTACTGGAGTTCAAGGGGGTCAGATCCCAGAGTTGATTTTTTATGGTCCTTGTTCGGATGACTAATGGGATCCCATGCCTATTATCTACTATCTAATGATAAGAAGAGTAGTTTCCAACTTATCTCATATATTAAAATCTTTTGTCGTCTAAACGGAGAAAATAAGGTAATATCTAAAATGGATTTCATTTTTTAAAATAAATAAAACTGCAGGTTAGGTGGTTAATTGATTTGAAAAATGGAGCCCTTACCCCTATAACCCATCACCAATTATTCATGTGTAAATCTACGCTAATTCCGGGAGTCTTACCTTGAACAAACTATTAAATGTCTTGAATTTTTGGACCTTTATCACTTTCTGTATCGTTGAGCATTTTGTATGGAGAAGTTGGTATTTGACGAAAATCCGTCAAACTTAACCAATTTTTTATTTCTAAGAAAAATTTTTGTCTAATGATCCCGGTTTTATGAAGTAGTAAATAAAACATGCAACTTAACCTTGTACTATGACTGCTAAGGACTGATCCTTTTGACTTCGGCCAGTTAACGCTCATCTACCTTGAACCCTGGATTTAAGCGATTCTAGCGAAAATTCTAATTATGCATTGATAAATATTATTTTTATAATACCGATTAGAACGAGCGGTACTTCTATTAACCAATAATATTCGTTTCTTTATTTAGTGGTAGCTAGAAATAGGTATGCGATGCGTACATTATTCCAAATGTTAAGAAATGTTATATATATGTATGTTGGGCATATTTTACTATTACTTGCAAATGGGTATTCGGGCTTAGATTCGAACAAACGGGATAATTGACCGGTACAAAACTAGACTGCATGCGAAAGCTAGAGAGTGAATTATCAATATACATCCTCACCTGCAGTACGGTATAACCACGTTTGTTTATTACTTACAGTCGCAATCGTTGATGTCACGGCAAAAAACTATTTTGTGTCAGACTGTTTATACAATGTTTATACAATAGCCGGAAAACTAATTCGATAAAACCTCCTTCCGGTCTGTAGATTGAACAGTAGTATATGGGGTCTAAAGCAGACATCTTCATATTGGAATAGGGAATTCGTCGATTTATCACGAACTTCAAATTCGCGTAATCTTTTTTTTACTAGGTTGAATTCTTTGGATTTATTGAATTGAAATTGAATCGGCTTTCAAGAAATTGAACATTAAATTTAATAATATAAGTCTCCTTGCCCTAAGAAACATGCTCGCAATCGATTCATTTATGCCTTTACTGCATGCTTTGTTTTCGTGAACATTTTTTTTCTCAATACCGTTATGTCAGAGTACATAATACATTCCAAAACGTCGAGAAATAATATTTAGAAACGTCGAGAGATGATATTTAGTCCGTGCGTATGTGTGCGATGAGCTTGTAAAACTGGAATGGCTATATCTCGAGAACGGGTTATTTTTTCTGAAACGTTGCACACGAATCGCGTTGCAACCCCCATCGATTTGCTGCAATTTTTGGAAAAAAGGGTGAGAACTCTAACTTTTGTAAACTTTGAGCTACTGAGCTAATACTTTCTGCAAGAATAGGCCAGGGGACAAGGTTATTCGGTATTGAGTTTGGCATGAATCGATCAAGGCGTTTATATTTTACATAATTATAAGTTTTTGTAATAAAAAAATCTATGATCGCTTTCACTTTCATCAATTTTCATCCATCAAACCGAAACTTGGCATACAAATTGTCCAGGGGATAATGATACTTGGTCTTGAATTTGGTGCGAATCGATCGAGTTTAAATTTTATAAAATTTGCAATTTTACTAAATGTTTTATTTGATTAAAAATGTTAATACCACTTCCTCAATGAGGAAGCCAGAATTGAAATAACCATGACCTATAGAGGAGAATCTGGGGGTAGCCGACAATCACGAGGAAACTTTGTGACTGTGAACATTTTTTTTTTTTAGTGTACAATGTCAACTTGTTCTAAATGTCCTAAATCGTCGAAAAATCATATTTAGAAAAAATATCCGGATTTGTGTGCGTGTGTGTATGTATGAGCGCGCGCTTGCGTACGCGTCGAGGTTACGAAATGAAAGGAAGGCCCGCTATAAAAGGAAGAAGGTCGAATGGATCGGATGTTACAAAATGTTGATTTTTCGAAAATTTTGGAAGAAGCTGCAAATTGAAACATGCAAATTGCTTCCTCGAGATTCCGCACGATACTCAAAGCTTCCTCTATGAAGGAGCCGAAATTAAGAAAGATAGTTCCTCATAGAAAGGACTTCAATTTGCAGCATTTTTTTGTTTTCAAGACTTCCTCGAGGAAACTTCCTTATTTTCTTACTAGTATCGTACCCGGCATCGCCCAGGTTTATTTTTAGTATCGTTACCTTAAATAAAACCAAATGCTATGATTTTCAAATAGAATTTGTGTTTATTGCTTCGCTAAAATGTGAATTGCATTTGAAAATTCATGTCAAACAAAAACAGACATTTCCGTTCACCGTATCATAGTAACCTTTTCTTTTTTTTAAAAGCGCAAGCTATACCTACTACGAAGAATAACTTTGCTTTTTTAAAAATAAAAATTAAACGTCAAAATTCAATAATACTCTTAGAAAATTCAAATGTCCGTAACTCCTTAAGGACTCAACTTGAAGAGCCGAAAACAGTTGCGTTGACTTAGAAATCAGGAGACCTTTTCAAAATGTCCAAGATCACCTTCCTAGCACGCTCCGTCTAGGAGGAGTTTAAGGGACGGAAATCCAAACTTTAAGAATTATAGTATAGATAAAGATTCGAGTGGGGAAATTAATACAGGAGGAAAATGTTACTTTTTGTAGCATCCTTTCTACATGTTCCACTGATCCCCCAATCGTATATTTCACAGTCTCCTCGCTTTATAAAATTACATTACACGCATTTCACTATCTCGCCGACCGTACTGTAACGTACTGGTGATCTAATAACGCGCGGTACACACACTAAAGCATCGCTACCGCGCGTTACACACACCGAGTAAGACCGGCCTATACCTGACAACCCAAGACGCGTGCTCACAACAAAGCGGCGCTACCGCGCGTCACTCACACCATGTAGGCCGGCACGTTGGGGACCAAGTCCCGTTATTCCTTTCGTAAAATACGGATAACGAAGCATTAAGAGACCAACGACGATTTTTAAAAGAAGTACCAAGGCTACCAGTGGGCTACAGGAGATGGGCTACACGACTGCCACCAGTATAAAAAGACTAGAAATTCGGCATTCGGGGAACAGTTTTGTTCGCAGGTCCCGCCAACGCAGAAGTCCAGGGAGGAACAGCAAACGAGCCCTCGCTAGGTGCAGCCACACTGATACCAAGAGAGCCCAGCTGTGGTACCTGACATACATATTTGACGGGAAGCAGCTAAGTCGGTGCTGCGTTAGAGGCGAGAGCACCGCGGGGCCATCCAAATGTAAACAAAGCGGTCTCGGTCTCTCTCTCTAGTAGCCGAGGACAGAGCTATTCAACATACCATGCTGTCAGACAAGAAATAATCTCCACAGATTTTTAAATAGCGAAGATAGGATAGACAGAAATTACACGATAGCATAGGGAATGAGATAGAAATATAATTTAAGTATAAATCAAAAATTTAAGTAAGGATCAAGAAATCTCAGGGGAAATATAAAAGGCATACGGCCCTGATATAGCTGCGCATGCACCGAAAGTGCATCCTACTGGCGCCGGTTCGCAGCAGCGGTCGGGTGGACGAGCGAGTCGGCCTCCACAGAGTACCAGGTGGGAACTCCACTCCCACCAACGGGCCTGTGACGTGAGAAGTAAAGTATCGACCAACTCAGTAGAAATCCGAGGCTTGTCTAGACACTACGAGCGACGGCCGGCTACTTACCGACGGTACGCGTGCTAAAACATCTTACCTAGGGAACGCGACAAGTAGATAAAAATTATCAACCGATGTTTATTTTTCTTTTATAAATTCAATTTAAGTTAACGAATATTTTTACATTAGGAATTATATTATTTAACAACATTTCTTTTCACGTCAAAGTGCATCTTGTTAATCGAAGGCTATATTCCTGTTCTCAACCAACGTCTATCTGTAACTTATAAGATTTTCATTCTCCAGCGTACACGATTATAAATGCACTCGAGTGCCCGGGAATAATTTATTATAAGGCGCGTGGTAGCCATAATACCAAGAAAAAGGGTTAGATAATTGAATTTTCTATTTATTTTTTATATATCGCATAATTCTATCTCTGTTTTTCTTTGAATAAACCCTACTTTTACCTACTACAAAAGCCTAAAATTACTTTCCTCCCTGCTCGAGTCCGAACAAACCCTTTAAGGGTAATGCTAACGATTTACTAAAAAAAATAATTTTACTAAAAAAACGCCACGAACTTTTTCCCAGACCCAATATATAAATGTTGTATTTGATAATATACAAATCCTATAAGGTACAATCAAAAATGTATTCAGAACTCACCATTCAAATTTTCGACTCTCATTATGAGCTCTCGCAATGGTGGATGAAGCAGCGCTCCATGACTCGCTACATGCTGCACAACAAAGCGTTGTGTAAACCTCGATCCACTGAAGACGATCCGGTTGAATGGTATCCTAATGCCTTCAACACCATCTTCGCGAAGCATTATAGTAAACTTTACGGACGCGCGATTAAATGTAAAGGTAGCGATATTCGTGAACTACCGCGCAGTAAACCGTCGCACCAATTGCCGATCGATTTCGGGAGAGAGAGAGAGAGAGAAACTTTTATTATAATTCTCCATTTATGACACTATAAAAATATGAGACACAGTAAAACTAGGTATTTGTTTTTAATTAATTAATATTTTATTGTTATTACTTTACACATTTACCGTCGCATGCAGTATCCCTGCAAATATGGTAATTTTCGCTCGGAGATTCCGCCACCGTTAAATTTATTTTTATCACTGTCCGATCATCGAGAGGTAAAATCATAGTAGTATTCACGTACTATTCTATCGGTTTTCGTTACATTATCCCTAAAGACATTATTAAATCGAGACATGATGAATCCGCACGACATACAATGCAGGAATACGATACAAAATTGTCCACACACTGTTAGTATATACTGCAGACTCTCGGAGATTTGTCCAGTGTTCATGCTGAACACATAGTCAATAATTAAATGATGACCTATACGTCGATCGTGTCAAGACTGCATGGTGAAGATTTCTCCTCATTCTTATTCTCTTCCTCTTCGTCTGCCAACCAAACATGCATGTACGATACTCCTTTACCAGGTGTATGCATAAGTTTTTTCCGGTTTAACTAAGAGATGGCGCCAGCGAAAAGTACGCAGCGTATTAATTTGACACATACGTCATTTTGTTCGTCTGACATTAACCTACAAACACACACAAGTTGAGTCCGCCAAAAACTTGCGTCTTTGTTTTATCGTTCAGTGATCATGTCGAGTTTTGTGCCTGAAAAAGAACATTTGCAGCACGCATTGTTTTTCTTATTTAATCAAAAGAAAAAGGCTGCTGAAAGTCAACGTTTGCTGGTAGAAACATATGGTGAACACGCTCCATCGATTAGAACATGTGAGACATGGTTTCGACAATTTAAAAGTGGTGATTTCAATGTGAAAGACAGTGAGCGCTCTAGTAGACCACAAAAATGCGAAGACGAGCAATTGCAGGAGTTATTGGATGATGACCCAACTCAAACTCAACGGCAATTAGCAGAAGCATTACATGTGTCACAAGAAACAATCAGCAGGCGTTTACGAGTAATGGGGAAGATCAATAAACTCGGTAAATGGGTCCCACACGATTTGAATGAACGTCAAATAGAAAATCGCAAAGTCACTTGTGAAGTGGTGCTTCAACGCCACGAAAGGAAATCATTTTTGCATCGAATTGTGACGGGTGACGAAAAATGGATTTATTTTGAAAACCCGAAGCGGAAAAAATCGTGGCTTTCACCTGGCGAAGCCGGTCCTTCAACACCAAGGCCAAATCGCTTCGGCAAGAAGACCATGCTCTGTGTCTGGTGGGACCAGAGCGGTATTGTGTATTATGAACTCTTGAAGCCCGGCGAAACTGTTAATACACAACGCTATCGCCAACAAATTATTAATTTAAACCACGCATTAATCGAAAGACGACCGGAATGGGCCAGAAGACATGGCAAAGTGATTTTGTTACACGACAATGCGCCGTCTCACACAGCAAAAGCAGTGAAAGACACCTTAAAATCGCTTGGATGGGACATCCTTCCGCACCCGCCGTATTCGCCAGACCTGGCGCTATCTGACTATCACCTCTTCGCATCAATGGGGCACGCGCTCCCAGAGCAGCACTTCAGCAATTTCGAGGAAGTTGGAAAATGGCTCGACGAATGGTTTGCCGCAAAACACAAGCAGTTTTTCTGGCATGGTATTCATAGGTTACCTGAAAGATGGGCGAAATGTGTAGAAGCCGATGGCCAATATTTTGAATAAAACAAAAATTAATTTGCCTTGAAAATTACGTGTTTTTTTTTACCAAAAAACCGGAAAAAACTTATGCATACACCTGGTAAACGGGTGCTCGCGAAGTCAATTATTTATTTGGAAAGCCTGCCGCCTTGCACAGTGCGAAGACGATGTATCGCTTATCATAGGGTGTCCGAAGAATTTTCGGAAAGATTTCGGCATAAATGTGTATAATGGTGCGCCATTCTCATCCTCCACGTTGGAAATTTCACGACTAGTAATATTGCGAAGTATAGTCTTTTCGTGACCGTGTGTATAGATAACTCTTGATTTTCTCGAAATTTCACGCAAGTTAGCATATGCTTGTTTGCAGCTCACATCGCCCTCGTACCATTCAAGACCATGACAAAATTCTGAGAGAAAATTATTCTGGATTTTCGAATTCTATGGTAGTTCGGCAAAGACGCACGGTGGTGCGACGATCCAGTCAGCAGAGTACCTACTGTATTAATTGTAATATGTACAACGATATCCATTCTCACGTCTAATACGGGCAGATGCTCGAGTTCGACTGATTTGTTACTTACAAAGACGCTTCTACGCCGCTTAACAGGAGACAATTTTATCCCGACATCAGCACAATATCATTTTCCGCACAAACAATACGATTTACCGTTGAAGCAAGCGCCTCCGCAAATCGTACCTTTATATTCACACTGCCATGCTTTATTAAATTCCAATGTGAATTGCGGTTCGCCGAAAGATCGGGTGTCAAATCAAAAGCAAACAGACAGCATCCATCGCTATAATATTCGCGATAGATTGAATTATTATCGTTCAAGATAATGTCTTCCAGTTCCCGAAAACAGCGTCTGAAAAGCATCCACATACAGATAGTTTTTCGTGAAATCCGGTTATAACAGTTTAGTAGGTATTTGATCACCATGTACATACAATGAGAGATAATTTATCTTGTAATTTTGGAAATTGAATGGAATCATACTGAAGTCGCCGTTAAACGCTTTTTTATCGACAAAACCGATAATTATACGCTTCGGCAATTGACCTAGTACAATATTATCGATCGTCTCTCCATGAACACCGGAGTGTATAGAAACAGCCTGTACCTCGCCTGAAGTCGCCGTTAAACGCTTTTTTATCGACAAAACCGATAATTATACGCTTCGGCAATTGACCTAGTACAATATTATCGATCGTCTCTCCATGAACACCGGAGTGTATAGAAACAGCCTGTACCTCGACTCTCGTAAGAGCATATTTTACCGTAGATTTCTAGCATGCGAGAGCAGCAGACCGGAGATCTATTTTTATTCGACGAACGAGAAGTGATGCCTCGAAAATCTTTAAGCCGCATTGTCCATTCTTTGTATCTCCCACAAGACAAAATTAATCTTTAGCCCGCAGCAGCCGTAGACGCATCTCGACATCGTTTAATAGGAACCACACCTGATTGAATATATCGCAAGGCAGATGGGCGAGCAAGTCTGCTGTTTTTTCGACAATTAAAAATTGTTTTTTTCTCTAAAAGACCCGCATTTCCCGATGTTATATTATCTGTTTTTCCAGGGATATCGTCGTATCAGAGAACGCTCGTGAGATGTGAATTTTTGGCAGCTGGACCGTAATTCAAAAGTGTTTCCATGTACGTTCGATATGCGTAGACATTATTTGGAGGTGAAACTAGTTTTTGATTCGAATTTACATCAACCTGATTAAACATAGAATGCTAGAGATTGTTTACAGGGCCAATGCTTACTTTTGGCGCAGTACCCGTAGCAATTTCCATGGAAGGAGATGTCATAATATATTATATTTACTCTCAGACCAAGCATAGTGTGGAGAAATCAGCTGACGCACGATCACTACGACCAGACGTGCGGCAGCTCGAGGTCACTGGGGCGGTGTTACACTTGGCTGCCGTGCGATCAGCCAGGGCAATACCTCCTGGACACGCTATTCAAGCGAGAGACTACCATCTGTCTCTCGCTTGTTGGGCACTCTCGTGAAAACCGCCAAGACAGCAACAACAGCATCTTCTCAGCTCGGACAATTTCCACCGCTTTCATCGGATCTACTCAATCCAAACGTGCACAACAGGACTCAAATTAAACGGTAAATGGCATCTTGACAATTTACATAAATTCAATCAAGGTGAAGTGGAGAAATCTCAATTTGTGCATCCTCAAAAGTCTCACATCGTGGCGTGATTTGCAGCGAGGGCTGCTTCACGTTTTCACTCACGCATTTCTTGTCACACAATTAATATAATGGTACGTGCGGCTCATTCAACTTGCTTTAAATTCATTTCTCATTTATTTTAATATTTTTTTTTTGTAGTTGAGTGAAGAAGTGTGTTAATAAAGACCATTTTTTCTGTCGACATCTTTCGTCTGGTTATTTCACACCTGTCTTGAGTGAAAACTCATTTTCTTTCAATATCTTGCAGATCATACAATACATCAGGTAAGGGAATACGCAACACATAGTATGCGCGAGATTGATATACTCATCGCCCTGCCATGGAATAACAAAATCAATGGGAGAATCATCTGCTCGCGAAGAAATTGGTTTATAATACATCCAATGCGAAAATAATTCAAGCTCCGATTTAAAGTAGTTGCATGAGTGTGCATGTAGAAAAGCCATCTTGTTTCAGCTATCGAAAAAATATCTGCAACCGTTCGTTAACGAGTCTTCTTCTTTATTACGCTTTACTTTTTACGGGAGATATGTCGGGGTTTATGTTCGTTGAATTTTGAAGAAGATGAATTTCGTAAAAGTGTACCCCTCGCATCCAGCTGGATACGCTGGCGCGCGACGTTTGATCAGCGGGAAAAATGAAGCAAACGCCGTGTTTGACTGGCTGATTCAGCAGGAAAGTAATACCATTCATAGACCTGTGCGACGTATCTTTCCACGGTTGTATTACGATGTTAGAAACATTGACGATGTCTGGGAGGCCAAACTCGTAGATTTAGGTTAATTGAAGAGCTATAACGAAAACATCTAGTACCTGCTTATGGTAATTGACGTTCTCAACAAACACGCCTGGGTCGGACCCGTGCAAGACAAAACTATGCGCGAGGTAACAAAGGCATTTTAAAGAATTGTCACGCGCAGCGAGGGACGCACACCTGTTCAACTACAAACTGACCATGGTAAAGAATTCCTCGGTAGCGAGCTCGATAAATTTCTGAAAGATGAAAACATACAATTCCGATTTGCTCGTAATCCCGATGTAAGCTTCGATTGTCGAGCGTTTTAATCGCACTCTCAAGGAGCGGATATGGCGTTACTTCATACACCGTAATACAAAATGCATAACCGTGATACTTTCTTTCGTGTTCTTCCGAGCAACAGCAGTATGAAGTATTTTCTCGAAAATACGACAACACATTTTACAACTCAATTATCACGCGAAATATCGTTAAATGATCAGTGGGTTGAGGATTTATCGCAAATGTATATACCCTGTACAACAACACATTTACAAGAAGCCGATAGGAGAATCGGTTGGACGATTTCAGAAAATGAAGTTATTACGAAACGAATACTCAAGGCTTGCACGAAAGTCATAAGGAGATTGTGTAAAACATCAACAATTTACAAGGCTTGCGACAAACTGGCATAAAAATTGTACAACCTATGAATCTATGAGTCAATCCCGACCAAATTGTTTCTATTGTATTCGAGTATGGGACGTTAACGCTTACGCTTCACTTGAAGCGACTCGCTGAAACAATATGAGTACTCATTATACGACGTATTATGGGAATAAAATAGGGTAATTGGAAACGGTAATTGTGGGTGTGGAATTGGTAACGTGTCTACGGGCTCTCCGTATGAACGTGGTCATGGTATTGATAGTTTTCTCGGGGGTCTCTTTAGGAGTGTTTTACCTCCGCTGACGAGAGGTGCTAAATCTATAGGGAAAGAAGCCATACGCACGGGTTTACACGTTATTGAGGATGTGAGTTGCCACAAAATACGATTCAGGAAGTAATTGCGTCGACGTGCAGCCGTATCTGGAGATACGAAGGTGGATGAATCACTCAGTGACTTTTTGAATGAAAGATTTTTCCGCATACGATAATGCTTGATGAGCACGCGAAATTCACTTTTTTCCATTTTTGCAAAAGTTTCACGAGGTTGTCTGCTTTCAATGGCTGTCAAACACAAACTAAAGGACGCAACTTGTTCAACATGCAACAGCAGTCTATCGACAAAGGGCAGGTGACAAGGGCAGTGTTGCTTTTCAAGTTACAACGCGGAAAATTCAAAAAGTCACCGAGTTATTGATCCACTCTCGTAATTTACAACGAAAAGCCAATGAAAAAAGATCGCTTTTTATGAATGGTTCGAGATATAATACTATATGCACAGCGCGAATGATGCAGTCGTTATCAAGACGGCCACCTACGAAGACAAGGAAGAGACGTTCTGGTATTCCGAACAAATCGCTACGTACGACGAAGAAGAAAAATTTAGCAGACCGTAGACGTGCAGCAAAGGAACATCATGATAGTACGAAGAATAGAAAGAAGAGGATAACAAAAAAAGAGAGGTGCAGGTAACAACTGTCGGAAACGAGCAAAGACCAACGACATATTTGGAACTGTCTAACGATGTCATTCCTTCACTCAGTCAGAGGTCAGTCAGAGGTTGACTTGTTTACCATACCTCTAATACAGACGGGTGAAGAAGTATCATAATGGCTACACTACAAGCCTGTATCTGTCACGTGCCGTGCTTTTGCCACAGGTTTAAAAAAATGATATTATAGTATCGAATATTATTTTATTAGTTAGTATAGTATTGTATTGTATTGTATTGGTATGGCATAGTATTCATATTTGATATTATACCTTATCTAATATATATTTTTGTAGGTCTGTATGTCTGTATGTCCAGCCATAGCTCCCAGAGTTTTGAAGCTAGCCCTGCCCAAAGTGGTTGGTTGGGTGTGTATTGACCCTGGCCACAACATAGGTCATGACCCCGATCGGGGTCCCGGGGGCGGCTCCGGGGGCATAAAGGTGTTTCTGGCACTACACAAAGTACCCGAAGGAGGCAGAATGTTAAAAAGTGTAATTAGGAAAAAAATTATCAAGGCATAGGGTTTAAGAAAATCAATGACCTCAGATCCAAGGTCACTTATTGACCTTGACTTAAATTTCAGGGAATGGATTGATAATTGAGCAGATTGTCAGCAATCACTGTCTCCGGGATATAAAAATCTTAAATATTCAAACTGAGTTAACTGAAAGCATGTTTAAAGGGCAAAAAATGTGACAGTGATTTCTGTCAGTTCCACAGAGGTCGCTGTCCAAAAAGTTGAGGTAATGGATGAATTCAATAAACACAAGCCTGTAGCTTTGCATTAAACTGTCAGTTCTTTTTGGAATAATCCATAACCAAAAAAATAACTATGGGACCTAAACGAAAATCTGGCAACTTAAGCAGTAGTTCTTCAGCTGCAAGAAAGAAGCAACAGGCCAGATCAGAAGAATCTGAGGAAGAAACTCAGGCCAGGCTTGCTGCAAATCAAGCACGAAATGCAGCTGCAAGAGAAGCAGAAACCATTGTGGCAACTCAGTCACGTCAGGCCTCTGATAGGGCAGGGCATGCAGCTGCAAGAGCCATAGAGCCTCTGCTCAAAGACACACACGACTTTCTGCAAATCAAGCACGAAATGCAGCTGCTAGAGCTGCAGAAACCACTGTGGCAACTCAGTCACGTCAAGCTGCTGATAGGGCAAGGCATGCAACCTACAGATCAAGACCTTGGCAGGGGTTGCTAAATGCAGCATTCAAGTATGACACAAGTATCAACTTTGAGTTTCATACTAAGTTACAGATTGGAAGAATGTCTGCTCTATGTGCTTACTGTGGTGCTAAGACAGCTATAGAAAAGATGACTTCCAATAACATGAGAGTGGTAATCCGGGCAGACAAAAAACCTGCAGGTGAACATGCTGGTTGCTTCAATGCCCCAGTCCAAGATGAGGTAGCAGTTCTCATTGTGGGTGATCCTTCCTTGGGTAATCGTGATATTGTACTCCAAAAGAGAGATAGTAGTTTGGTCAGGGTAGCTGATACTCATCGAGGATATGATCCTCTGCAGTACCCGCTTATGTTTCCACTTGGTGAAGATGGCTATCATTTTGAAAACATGCAAATTAGCCCTGCTACTGGCCGGTACACTGCCAAAAAGGTGTCATCCAACAAATTTTATGCCTATCGTATAATGGATAGACCAAAAGACTCATGTCATCTGCTCCTCTGCAGGCAGCTTTTAAACCAATTTCTGGTGGATATGTTTGCAAAGGTAGAAACGGAACGGCTCAGGTTTCTCAGGAATGAGCGATCTCGACTGCGAGTTAAAAATTATCACCAGCTGAGAGAGGCTGTTGCTGATGGAACAATAGATGACTACAATACATTGAATGATTGCAGTGTTGGTGACAACATTGGTAAGAGAGTAATCCTACTTTCAAGTTTCTCTGGAGGTCCCCGATACTTGCAAGACTATGTCCAGGATGCTATGTGCTATGTAAGGACCTATGGCCGACCAGACCTCTTCATCACCTTCACCTGCAATCCAAACTGGTCAGAGATCAAGATTGAACTGTATCCAGGTCAGTCACCAAATGATCGCTATGACTTGATTTCACGTGTCTTCCACCTGAAGGTAAAGAATTGTATGGAATTGATCAAACAAGGTCAAATATTTGGTGTATACCGATGCCACATGTACTCTATTGAATGGCAAAAGAGAGGATTGCCTCATTTTCACCTCTTGGTCTGGCTGAAAGAAAAGCTAAGACCAATCCAGGTTGACACTTTCATTAGTGCAGAGCTCCCTAATCCGGATGAAGATCCTGTGTTGCATGATATTATCAAATCCAACATGATACATGGACCATGTGGTGCACTAAATCCTAAATCTCCTTGCATGAAAAATGGAAAATGCACAAAGAACTATCCAAGGCCACTACTTCAAGAGACCCAGACTGGTGAAGATGGCTATCCTCTTTATCTCAGAAGGCGACCAGGAGATGGAGGGTTCACTTGCAAGAAAACTATAGGCAGAACTGAACATGAAATTGATAACAGATGGGTTGTCCCATACTGTCCACTGCTCTCACGAATATTTAATGCACACATCAATGTTGAGTACTGTAATTCAGTCAAGTCAATCAAGTACATTTGCAAGTATATTAACAAAGGCAGTGACCAAGCAGTTTTTGGCCTTGGAGAGGGCACAGCTTTAGCTGCAGCAAATCCTCAAAGAAATCTTGCAGATGAGATAAACAATTATCAACTGGCTAGATACATCAGCGGCAGTGAGGCTGTGTGGAGATTGTTAGAGTTTCCAGTGCATGAGCGATACCCACCAGTTGAACGATTAACTGTTCATTTAGAAGATGGTCAACGGGTGGTGTTCACTAGGGAAAATGTGCAGCAAAGAGTGCAAGAGCCTCCTGTAACCAAACTGACAGCTTTCTTTCAGCTGTGCCAAAGGGATGACTTTGCAAAAACAATCTTCTATTGTGAAGTTCCTAGATACTACTCATGGCAAAGTAACAAATAGAAGAAACGAGTTCGTGGAGGTGAGGTTGAAGGACAAGATGATGTAAGGTCGAGCCCTGCACTGGGTCGTGTCTACATTGTGCACCCAAACAGTGGAGAAATGTTCTACCTGCGCCTACTGCTTCACTCAGTGCCAGGTCCTACATCATTTCAATCACTAAGAACTGTAAATGGCACTCTTCACAACACTTTCCGTGAGGCCTGTCAGGTTAGAGGACTCCTGGAGAATGATGTGCAGTGGGAGAAGACTATGCAAGAAGCAACACTATTTAACATGCCTGCCAGATTGAGAAATCTCTTTGCAGTTATACTTGCACACTGTTCACCTTCAAATCCACTTCAACTGTGGATCAAACATAGAGACAGTATGACAGAGGATATTTTATATGCAGCAAGAAGGGAACATCCACCAATGACTTTTACTTTGACTTGTACTGATGCTATGTATAATGAAGCCTTGATTCGGTTGGATGAGAAAGTCATGTCTATGGTTGGCAAGTCTCTGGAGCAGCTGAATCTTGGTCTCCCCCCTGTGCAAAGTAATGCCTCACATGCCCTCAGTAGAGATATGCTTAGAGAGACCAACTACGATCCGGTAAAGCTGGCAGCCCATGTCAAAGATATCAGAGGGAACAAAAAACTTACACCTGATCAAGAACTTGCATTTGACAGAATTGATGGTCTGCTCCAAAATAATGCTGGTGGTATTGTCTTTCTTGATGCCTCTGGAGGTACAGGAAAAACGTGGGTACTTAACCTTTTGCTTGACCATGTTCGATCCCAGAAGCAGATTGCTATTGCTGTGGCTTCTTCAGGAATTGCTGCAACATTGCTTTCTGGTGGTCGCACTGCTCATTCTACTTTTAAGCTTGATGTCCAAAATGTCTACTTTTCCGAGAAGCAGTCAGTATGCAACATAAGTAAGCAATCAGGGCTAGCTGAGGTGCTTAAACAATGCAAATTGATAGTGTGGGATGAGTGCACCATGGCAAACAAGCATAATTTTGAGACTGTTGATCGAACTTTGCGAGACTTTCGAGACAAAACCAAAGTAATGGGAGGAGTTTTGTTGGTAGTGGCTGGGGGTTTTCGACAGACATTGCCTGTCATTGCGAAAGGAACCCCAGCAGATGAGATTAAAGCAAGTTTGAAAAAATCATACCTCTGGAAAGATGTGAAGAAGCTAAGCTTAACAACAAATATGCGAGTGCTTTTGCAACATGATTCTACTGCTGGACAATTTGCTCAGACACTACTGCAGGTTGGTGAGAATAGACATCCAGTTGATGAAAATTGTCAGATGCCAATACCACCAGGATTAGCCAATGTGGTAAAGTCACTACAGGAACTTCAGTTTAATGTCTTTCCTGACCTTGCTCAGAACTTGAAAAACCTAGATTGGTTGTGTGAAAGAGCGATATTGGCACCTAAAAATGATGCTGTGAATCAAATAATTTCCAAGATACTCCAACAGATCCCTGGTGGAGAATTTGTATACAGGTCCATTGATACTACAACTGACAGTCAACAAGCAGTTCAGTATCCAACTGAATTCCTTAATTCTTTTAATCCTTCAGGCATGCCACCTCACCACTTGGTGCTGAAGGTGGGTTGCCCTATTATTCTGTTACGAAACTTGGATGCTCCAAGGTTGTGTAATGGCACCAGACTGTGTGTTAAAACACTTCATCAGAATGTGATTGAGGCTGTCATCTTAACAGGTTGTGCAAAGAAGGATACTGTTTTCATTCCCCGCATTCCTGTCATTAATGAAGATGTTGTTGGTTTCAAAAGACTTCAGTTTCCAGTCAAACCTTCTTTTGCCATGACCATTAACAAGTCTCAAGGACAGTCTCTTAAAGTAGCTGGAATCCATCTTGAGAGTCCCTGTTTCTCTCATGGGCAACTGTACGTTATCCATGAGAGTAGGTTCTCCAAAAAATCTCTTCATTTTTGCACCAGGTGGCAAGACAGTAAATATTGTTTATCAAGAAGCACTTTGAACTGTGGGGACAGAAGGAAAACTGTAAACCCTCAGCTCTGAGCCTTAGCCATTTAACCCGGGCAACGCCGGGTACCCCTGCTAGTATTAATATATTAAACTATGATAATAATATATATAAATAATTAATATATTATATTAATATAAGGTATAAATTAAGGTAATAGTTTTAATATTGTAATATTATTGTTTAATCTCTTTATCATTTAATTTTATTTAGGCAATTGAAATTACTACTATACGCACATATACCACAGGGTGCGCCATCTTTTATGTCGGTATGTAGACATTGAATAACTTTAAAAAAAAATTACCGATTTCCATATATGAGGTATTTTTTTTCAATTTGGTGCTTTACAATTTATTTGGACAAGTTTTTAAATACAACATCAATCAAGTGGCCGCCTTTATTGGCCAAAACAAGACGTGCCCTTTTTGCTGCGTTTTCCATCACTTTTTCGAGCATCTCGGGCGGTATAGCGATGATTTCGGCACGAATGTTTGCCTTGAGCTCGTCAATGGTCTGAGGCTTGTTGGCGGACACTTTGCTTTTCAAATAACTCCACAAAAAGAAGTCCGGAGGGATCAAATCTGGACATCTGGATGGCCAGTAAATGCCGCCATTTTTTGACATCACACGTCCAGGGAATTTTCGTTGCAGAAACTGCATTGTTTGAATCACAGTGTGGCATGTCGCACCGACTTGTTGAAACCAGTAACCATCTAGACCTTTCTCACACATTTGTGGGCAGACACAATGAGCTAACATCCACCGATGTCGATTCCCATCGACTGTTTCGCCTTCTCTGAAAAAAATAGCCCAATGATGGTTTTGGCGCAAACGCCGGCCCAAAGAGTCATTTTTTGGTTATGCAATGGTGCTTCATGGATCTCGTGTGGATTCTCCGTTCCCCAAATGCAGCAATTTTGCTTGTTAACGGTGCCAGAGTGTGAAGTGGGCCTCGTCGGTCATTAAAATTTGCTTCCAAAAATCAGGTTCAGGGCCAAACATTCGAGCGACTGTTTCGCCGTATTCCGAGCAACGTGGACGGTCTGTCGGAAATTTTCTTTGAGTCAATTGCACTTTATATGGAAACAAATGTAAATTATCCTTCATAATGCGCCGCAAAGTGGTTCCACTGACGCCAAAATCCTGAACGCGGTGATGATAGGACACATGTGGGTTCTCGGCAACACTCTCCCTTACCACTTCAACCAGTTCATTGGAACGTCTTGGGCGTTGATGAGCGGCACGTGGATGATCTCCCACTGTCCTGTGCTCAACACAATTCGATACCAAACGACGAATAGTGTTGTCAGACGGTGCTTGTTGACCACGATATTTTCGACGTTATGCACGTTGAGTTAACACAGCTGAACGACTATTTTCAATGCACAGCGTCACTATTTCGGCGCGTTGTTTCGGTGTGAAGCAATTCATGGTTAAAATTGTATTGAATTGACGTTTCAAAAACATGTCTACTCAAGTCAATCGGTTGATAAATGTCAAAGTTATTCAAGGTTTACATACCGACATAAAAGATGGCGCATCCTGACACTATAAGAATTACCCCTGCTTGCTCGTGCATCGCTCACAGTAGCATAGGAAGAGCAAACAGTAAAAGTAACCAGTCTCCAGACGGATACCAGAGCGCACTGTTTGGGCTGGAGGCAAAACCGTATTGAAACCTACGAATTGCGCGCACAGTGTCCTAAGCTAATGTGAGTCAATATTTACTAATTATAAACATCAAGTACTGCCACGGACAATTTGTAGACTATTATCAAGTGTCGAATGAGCAAACGCATGAACGGTTGCGATTGGTGACCGAAAGAGAAAAGAACAACGAAGTGCGTAAGAGACAGCGACATACTATAGCGAACCAGGCGGTAAGCAGCCGTGTAAAGAACGACGAAGAAGTGAAAGGGACGGAGTACGAAAGAGCGAACGAAGGACGAGGGTCGACCGTCGAGCGTTGCTGATAGAACGAGGGACGAAGGAGAAATAATATTATAACCAGCGAAGGAGTGAGTACGAAAGAGAAAGAGAGCGAAAACACACGCGATAATGTTGTAATAGTTCTGTACACGGCCATTCGACCATTAATTTAATACTATTATTTAGCTATTCAAATTGTAACAATATGTTTTAACAGTTCAAAGAAAACTTCAAATCTTTTCATTTAAATAACCTAAACACACCAAAGCATGCTCTTTGATATCTCAAGGACCAGGCCTGTAGAGGACGGAGGTTAGAAGCTTGTTCAGAACAAAAATAACAATAAACTTGCGCGCTTTACGCGGCGTTGCATGTCACATATCATCTTGTGATACGTGGCCAAGGCGAAGAATACCTGGATCTGGTGCATACAATAATCATCGTAAATGTAAAGGTTATACCAACAGGTGAATCACAATATAACGGAGCACCAGTTAATAACTTCCTGCATAGATTTTCCAATCAGGTAAACATATATTTCAACCAGAAACTCGTGGCACCGATAAACAATGCATATCCCTACAGAGCATATATTGAGACGTTACTTAATTATGGACTTGTGGCTAAAAAATTTCACATAACGACCGCACTATGATACGCTGACACCCCTGACACGTTTGACATTCTACCAGGCATATCGAATAGTACCAATATCGGTCTGAATAATCGTGAAAAGTGCATTAGGAATGGTCAGACTCGATTGTACCTTCAAAACACGATTTTTGTCTTATGAAGTCTCCTACGGCCGGAGTAACGCATAAACTACGTATTATCGAAGCTACATTACTTATTAGTAACCAGTGTTTACTGGTAACGTAAACTGGGTACAGAGTTATCACGCGCTATTTAGCGGTGCCGGTATATACTTTCATTATGAGGGTATAGATATTGGCAGGGATGACTATCCAAAAGGCTAAGTATGCCTTTGATTTGACAACCGACTTATCTGCAAGTTGTTTCAGTCACTGAAATCTCGTAAGACACGGCAGTGTAAGGGTTTAAGTACAATACAATTTGCAACATCTTTGACATCTACATTAAACGATGATAATGTAATAGAAATAGATTGCACACGTTAGGTTATTACGAATTTTAGTGCGTGAGAGGGAGCCACATATGTCCTCCTCTGCACTATTTAAACTCGTCTACGCAGTCACACCAGGTATCAGACTAAATAAAGCCCCTATAATGCACGTTATAGTAAATATTCAAAACCTCTACGATGTAAACAACAGTTTCCTACCAAAGAAGATCGCTGTGACCACATTTCAAGAAGAACATTATGGTCACTCGGTTGTCGTGCAACCATACGACTTTGGGGATCTGCCTAAGCAGAGGTTTTACGTTATGTCCGAGGGCGTGCAATCATCAATCTGGTAGAATATAAGGGTCCGACGTTACAAAATATGGCGGTCAATAAAGCTTTCTGTATCCATCATGGTGTTTCGAAAGGAGACGATGTAAAGTGTGCTTTAAATTACGTGGGAAAAATACGATCCTGGCCCCTCTTCAAGGAACTCGACGCAATGAGTCCCATTTATTCATAGCCTTACGATAAACCGCCGCTAATTAAAATTCAGCAGACATCACCGAACGACGAAGCATCGAATAAAGAAAGTGCTCTAAATAAATGCGTAAGCGTAGAGTGTATATTCAACGATATTACGCCATCGTGTGCCAGTGACAAGTCACGATCGTACGGAGGAACCGTGCCGGCAACGATGAAATCACCGTCCTTTTCCGAAGTAGAGAGCAACAAGTTTCACCACCTGCTAAACAACCATCATCACCACCAAGGAACACACACAATCAGCACCCAGCGCAACCACCACGCAACCATCATTATCATAGACAAAGGTGACGCCAATTGCGGCCCAAGCGTCAACAGCAACTGTCCAAGCAGTATGAACAGCCTACAGATATTCGATGCTCTACAATGAGTATCTGCTCAGGCGAAAAGAGTATTTCCTGCCGATCGTATACCGAGTCGCTGGTCCCGCAGCATTGGTACTAAACACAGATAATCATAATCTAGCGGGCCGACACTGGGTGGCTACTGACGTTGATAAAAATGACCATAGAATCTTTTTTGATAGTTATGGATTGCCCCCACTCATCAACCAACATCATAACCGTCTACGCCGAAACTGTCAAAGCTACGAGTGGAACACACAGCCCCTTCAATCACTCAAGTTTAAAGTATGTAGTGAATACTGCATTATGTTTCTTGATTTTATGACCCGTGGTTATACTCTGGATGCTTTTACTAAACATTTTACGACAAACAGCATGAAAAATGATCGCATAGCTACACAATACTACAAACGACTAAAATATTCAAGCCGCAAAAAAACGAATGAAAAATGTGAAAAACAATAATGGCACACACCTGACGACTCTATATAACTAGGGACGCATCGTTGAAAGAGATCAGTGGACACCGGAGAATGCGCTAGCCGGTATACCGTGAGTGAAACACCTGTGAATACCATTATTTCCGTGACGGCACGTGCGCGCTGTATACCAGGTCTATAAATATGAAACCGGAATTTGCTCATAGATGGCCCTAGCTGTCAATGTAGTTACCGTCAAACCGCGTCATTGGCGCCATTTCCTTGTTGACATCTCTGACAAAGATTTTCAACTCACAACAATACAAGTTTCATACAACAGCATAGTTTGTAATAGCGTTGAATATGTCGAATTTTGTGCCTGGAAACTACCGTTTACGGACAGCATTGATTTTCTGTTACCATTTGAAGAAAACTGGTGCAGAATCGCATGGAATGCTTGTCGAAGCTTAGGCTGAGCATGCTCTTGGTAAATCACAGTGCTTTGAGTGGTTTAAAAAATTCAAAAGTGGTGATTTTGACGTGAAAAACGAAGAACGTGGAAGACCACCGAAAAAGTTTGAAGACAGCGAATTGCAAGCATTGTTGGATGAGGATGACGCTCAAACGCAACAACAACTCGCGGATTAATTAAATGTGACACAAGAAGCCGTCTCCATACGTTTGAAAGCCATGGGAAAATGGGTTCCACATGAACTGAATGAAAGACAGCAGGAAAACAGAAAAACCACTTGCAAAATGCTGCTCGCCAGGTACAAAAGAAAGTCATTTCTCCATCGAATTGTGACTGGCGATGAAAAGCGGATATATTTTGAGAATCCTAAGCGTAAAAGATCATGGGTAACTCCAGGCGAACCATCGACATCGACTGCAAGGCCAAATCGCTATGGACGGAAGACAATGCTTTGTGTTTGGTGGGATTAGAAGGGTGTGATCAATTATAAGCTGCTAAAACCTGGCGAAACCGTTAATACTGAACGCTACCGACAACAAATGATCGATTTGAATCAAGGTTTGCGTGAAAAACGACTAGAATATAAAAAAAGGCAACACAAAGTGATTTTGCTTCATGATAATGCACCATCACACACAGCAAAACTGGTCAAGGAAACGATTGAGGCGTTTAGTTGGGAAATACTTTCGCATGCGGCTTACTCACCAGACTTGGCTCCGTCCGATTACTACTTATTTGCATCGATGGGACACGCACTTGCTGAGCAGCGCTTTACTTCTTACGAAAATGTACGAAAATGGCTCGATGACTGGTTTGCCTCAAAAGAGCAACAGTTTTTTTGGCGTGGCATCCACAAATTGTCAGACAGGTGGGAAAAATGTATAGCTAGCGATGGGCAATACTTCGAATAAAATATTTTTTATCATTTTCATACAATAAACGTGTATTTTCTATACAAAAATTCCGGTTTTATATTTATAGACCTGGTATAGAATAGCATGTCAAACCACAGATATCTCTCAGAAGCTGTCTATCGTCTAACCTAAAATTGATAATGAAAAAACGACTAATTTTTTATTGTAACGTTCCCCGAACATCCTGACAAATATGGAAATAAAGTTCAATGAAAATGTCTAGTTTCAAAGAAATATACAGAGATTGTTGATAGAATAAAAGTTTTGATATATCGCAGTTGCAGTGACATCTACCACGTTTCTCATTGTAAGCATATAACACTATCAAGCCCGATTGATCATGTGTTATTACATGCTTTCGAGAAAGTCGATCTAGAGAGTGATATACCCCATAATGCTATTATTACACACAGTATTGTAGCTATTGTGCGAGAATGAAAACACGAAAGCTATTCAGAATTGAAAAAATACGTCGGTGCTAATATACACCAGAGCCTCTTATTTTTCGAACCTTGAGAGCTAAACACTGAAGGGGTTAAACTCAGAGAAAAAATAGCTACATCTATATGCAGAGTGTTAGAAGACTATTCAAACAACGACCAGGTGCATATACCGGGTGTCCCATTTTCATGTTACATCTGATTTATCTCGGAAAATACTGCTCCGATCAAATATTGAGTACAGTGAAACTTTTCGGGTTTAACGGGGGAACGGCAAAAAAAAAATTGTTTGGTCCAAAATTCAAAATAGCGACATTAAGATGGTTGACATGTATTTTCAAAATAGAAACAAGACTTTTTTTTACCCCAAAAAATTTGTCAGGTCAAAACTAATAACTTTTTAAGGATAAATTTGTTGATAAAGTCCACCATTCTTAGGTTAGAACACCACTTTTGACTATTTTAGCGCTATCCGGGATGTACCACGAGCGGGTCAAGGCTTTAACATCCCAAGTGCGTGTGTGTGTGTGTGTGTTTGTTATCAAGTGAGGTGGAAAAATGTGTTTACACACACCAGCAGGCTGCACCTGCTGGTAGTGTGGGACTCATGGTGTTAACTACCCACTAAAAAACCACCGCCCCTTTTCTTCTGCTGTCCTCCGCGGTACCGGCGTTCCAACAGATGGCCCAGCTCATTTCATTTGTCTTGGAAGCGGGGGCAGGCGGGGGTCGGTATTTACCATGTACCATTTTCACCACAATGGGCTAGGGATGGGGGGAGGGTGGATCGAGTTTCGTATCGCTGAATAGCTTGTTGAAAAATTAAACATGGGTTTTTTTTTTATTTGATCCGATTTGTAATTTCTCGAGATAATCGCAAAAATCAGGTTTTTTGCGATTACAGCGCCATCTATCACGAATCGAAAAAAAAGGTTTCAGGTAAAAGTTACTAATTTTTTTATCGGGAATCCGAATCTGCCATAAAAAATAGGGGTTCCCATTTACGATTTCAAAGTTGCCCCCACCCCCACCCCAGGGGGTAGAGATGGGGGGAGAATGGATCGAGTTTCGTATCACTGAATAGCTTTTTGAAAAATTAAACATGTGTTTTTTCTTTTTTCGATCCGATGTGTAATTTCTCGAGATATTCGCAAAAATCAGGTCCCTTGCGATTACAGCGCCATCTATCACGAATCGAAAAAAAATATTTCAGATAAAAGTTACTTATTTTTTTATGGGGAATCCAAATCTGCAATAAAAAATCGGGGTTCCCATTTACGATTTCAAAGTTGCCCCCACCCCACCCTAGGGGGTAGGGGTGAGGGGTCGACTTTGGTATCATTGGATGACCCCCTTCCAGGCGAACAAATTTTATTCAGAACTTTTTTTGATCCGATGCGCAGTTTTCGAAATATTTCAATGTCTTCTGATAAATCGGCCACCCTGTATATCTACCTGAAACAAAGGTTACATCCATGCCATCTTCTGTTTATTGAATGGTTGTGTTTGTCAAATTTTCGTTGCCGCCACTCAAAATCTGTAACCTAAAGGCACTCTTCGAAACTACTTTGATTTTTTATGCACCATTTTCTCGAGAAACGAAATGCTTGAACTTCAAGTATGACAAGGCGACGATCTTTTTTGTTTGATACTTTCTAGTTTATTATTCTGTTTATTATCTTTTTCCAATATGACCGAAATGAAAAGGGAATAATTTTCGAAAAGCGTCGTTTTTCAGAATTTTCTAAATACAATGATATAATACCATAAAAATTAAATTCTTGGTTTTTTTTAACGCTATTTATTTGAACGAGGGCACATAACTCCCGAGCAACAACAGTCTGCTAGTCAGTATATAATAATTAACATTGATATTGCTATAGTGTCCATGATCACTCAGTAGGTTGAATACTTTGCGGGACACAACTCAGGGTGCGAGCAGCGTGATTCCGATTCTAAGCGCAGAAAAAAGCTTCTTCAAATTTCACGTTTGCGAATCTTTATGATATCGGATCTGACTGGTTAAACCAATTAAATAAAAATGTATTCAACAGCTAGATACGACAATTTTTTAACAAAGGCACTCTGAAAAAAATCCTATCAGGAGCCGGGTTCGAATTGGGAAGACCCATAATTCCACCCTGGAGCATTACCAATTACGCCACCGTGTCCCTGGCAGAATTAATTAGTGGCGTAATTGGTAACCGCACAATTGAAATTAAACCCCAAACGAATCCAAACAAACCTAAATTGGAAGGATTCAGACAAAATTCCCGAAAATACACGGAATTTCCAAAAAAATTCCGAAAACTCCCGAGAAAAATAAATGTTCGGGTAAGTTTGGGTTCCGCTTACTCTTGTACATTATCTACCAACGAGCAAAAGAAATCATTGAAATTCGGTAAAATTACAACTTCAAATAACGGCTATAATTCTATTCACGTACTACATTTTTGTTCGATATCCCAAAATGTGCTACAGTTACATCGAACGTAATATTTTTTAGAAATGTTTTTAAACTGTCTTAAATGGGTAACGATGAAATTTTATACAATCAGTTCTGTAGATAAAAAAGTAGCCCCGGGTCGCAAAACGTGCTAAAGGTTATGTGTACATAACTTTTTTTCAAAAAATTCTAAATGATGACAAAAACCTTCGCCCTTTAGCGATTGTCGCCTAATACAATTCCGAATATCCTCGTCCGTGTCAGCTGTATATAAAAAAAAGTTGTAACGCAAACTATGAAGAAGGATACAGCCAAAAAATACAACAATTGTTTTGTTAATAACAATTAATACCATTGTTTTTACCGCACCTTGCGATATCTTGGAGTTGGCCAGCTCAATTAGCTTTGTCACATCTCAGCGGCTAACTCAACGCACTCCCCTCTCGATTGACCACGCTCACGATCGAGGCTTGAACAGTCTGCCGGTTTCGCTATTGTTCTCCAAGAGCTTCTACCGACAATGTGCGAATAATTAAGAAAATTCGATATCGTTCAGCGCCGAAGTGTTCGATCATAAGACGTCGATGTTTCATCGCCCTGCTCATTGCCGAAGTGCGACAATGACAGCTAATATCATTATTCATTAAAGTGTATTTTGTTTGACCAGTAACTATTGAAATATAAAGTGACGCCACGAGACGTTCTCGTTCGCTCGTTCTTCGCTTCGTTGTTGAACATTATTTTCTATCCTCACCACACCAGATCCGCGCTCAAACAATTTTGGTCCTTCGAGCTGGACCGGTGAGGGAGTAGTGAATTCATTTCTCAGCTTGTGCCGGGCACCATTGTGTTGCCGGGATCTCGTGCGCGGTAGGAGCTACGCGCGTAGATCACGGTCAGCGTCTCTTTTGCACTAGCTTCGCTAGGTAAGCGCGCGCGTCTCCTCTACCTCTTGCTCGATTATTCACGCTCCGCGTGGCGTTCAGTGCGCGCCATCTTGACTTTCGGTGTGCTCCGTCCCTCTCGCTCTCGTTGCCTGTCTCCCATTGGTGCCCGTCTCTCGCGTTCGTGCTAGACTCTCGCCTACTGTTACCCTTTTTAGTGGCGTTCTGTACGGTCCATCTTGGCTGTCAGTGTGCTCCGTCTCTCTCGCTCGCGTTGCCTGACCCTCGCATCCTTGCCCGTCTCTCACGGGCCATTCACGCTTTAGTGCAATCGGTGTTTCTCGCCTCAGTACTCTGCTCTCGATCACGACCCTTGCGTTGTGCGTGGCCCAGCGTTTGCTGTTAACAGGTCGTCGTGCGGTGGTGAGCAACGCACTGGAGTTCTCGTTCCGTGCCACATGTCATCCAGCACCCACTAGCTGGCCATGGTAAACCTCGAAGTGACCATCAGGTTACAGCAGTCTCACGCCGATTTTATAGAAACCACGTACGCTGAACTGGAAGCCCGCCAGTCTGACCTGCATACCACACCGCACCGCTCTCACCGAGTGATTAAAATGTGACAAACATAACGTGATCTACCCAAAATCACCGCTTCGGGGCGTATCGGCAAAAGTATATAAACCACGACAAGACAAGCCTCAGGGCTCTTGTTGAATCCTATTCCTCAAGACGAAGTGCTGCTCAACAGCCAATCTACATTTTATTTTAAAGTCTAATAACGTTTTGGAAAGAAATAGTTAAATAAAAGTGTTCTTTCGATAAACCGATTCCCCTGCATTGCGCTTGGCCGTTGGTTGATCGAACGAACTAAATAGCTAAACCCTGTGAGTAGTAAGGTTTCCCTGCATTGCGCTTGGCCGCCCCTACTCACAGCGTCAGGGCATCTTCCATTAACGGGTCCCCACGCTTAGCGCAGTGGCTACTCGTCTCTTGGGAGGTGAAGAAGTACGCGTGACGCAAGACCTTGGGGAGTTGCATCCCGGCTTGCTGGACCGCGCGCGCTCGACTTGGAGGGTGTGCCTGCATGAGTGGCACCATGCAAGGACCAGTGATCAACAGGACCTGTCACACACTGACACCTCGGCAGAACTTGAATATTGAAAAAACTAACAAGGAAAGATAGTTTGGTGTCCCCCTCCGATTTTTATGAAACTCACGTATGTTGTAGAGCATCGAAAAATAAAAGACACGTATTTTTTTTATCGGCGGAAAAACATTTCTAAGGGGTGAAATTGCCCTTCAAAATTAGCATGTCGAGGAGTGATTTTGCAGTTTCACCCAAAAGGCGTCAACCGATTTTAATGAAACAAAAACCAAAATACTCCTCATTGAAGACAATCAAAATTCCACGCTAAGTTAAAGAAAAAAATTCATTTGCAGGGGTGAACAACCCCCTGATTTTTTAATTTTCCACCCTACACAAAAAACTAACCAACCAAATTGAACAGAACATGTACCGTTTGGAAGGGCAAGTTAAAATAAAGTTGACGTATTTTTGCACATTCACAGGAAAATGAGTTTACGGGGGTAAACTACCCCTTATCCATTAGTACGTATATTTGTACGTACATTCTTGTTTCTCGTTATTTAAATGTCCGAATTAATTCAAAACATTCCTGTTAGCCGAAGTCAACGGGGGGCCCTTCAGATGATGCTTTGTTTATTATCAGGAGTACAAATTGAAAATGCGGGATTTTTTTCTATTTTTGAACGTTTATTCTGAAAAAATGGTAACAAATGAATTATTCAAAGTATTGTCCATCGCTAGCCACAACTTTTTCCCATCTTTCTGGCAATTTACGGATACCGTCGCGAAAAAATTCGGCCGGCTTGGCTGCTATCCAGTCATCGACCCATTTTTGGGCTTCTTCGTAAGAATGGAAGCGCTGGTCAGCTAGGCCATGTGTCATCGATCGGAAAAGGTGGTAATCGGAAGGAGCAATATCTGGGCTATACGGCGGGTGGGGTAAGACTTCCCATTTCAGCGTTTGTAGGTATGTTTTGACCGGCGCTGCAACATGTGGCCGAGCGTTGTCATGTTGCAAAATTACTTTGTCGTGTCTTTGCTCGTATTGTGGCCGTTTTTCTTTGAGTGCGCGGCTCAAACGCATCAATTGAGTTCGGTATAGTGCTCCTGTGATGGTTTCGTTCGATTTCAATAGCTCATAATACACCACACCCAGCTGGTCCCACCAAATACAGAGCATGAGCTTGGCGCCGTGAATATTTGGTTTGGCCGTCGATGATGATGCATGGCCGGGGTAACCATATGATTTTTTGCGCTTCGGGTTATCGTAATGGATCCACTTTTCATCACCAGTGACAATGCGATGCAAAAAACCCTTCCGTTTTTGCCGTTCGAGCAGCAGTTCGCATGCAAAAAAACGGCGCGCGACGTCTCTCGGCTTCAGCTCATACGGCACCCAATGTCCTTGCTTTTGGATCATTCCGAGGGCTTTTATACGATGGGAAATGGCTTGTTGTGTCACTCCCAATGAATCTGCGAGCTCTTGTTGAGTTTGACACGAGTCTTCATTGAGTATTGCCTCCAATTCAGCATTCTCAAACTTTTTCACTTGGCCCGGCCGCTCTTTGTCCTCAACGTCAAAATCACCACTTCTAAACCGCACAAACCATCTCTCGCACGTTGAAACCGATGGAACATGACTCGGATAAGCCTCGGAGACCAATCGATGTGCTTCAGCAGCACTTTTCTTCAAATTAAAGAAGTAAATTAAAACTTCCCGCAAATGCTGTTTTGTTGGCACGAAACTCGACATATTGAGAGCTCAAAAAAACTATGAATTTGACACTGCGACAAATTGACACATACTGAAAATTAAAGCTATAAGACGTAGCTTTGACATGAACATAGTCACAGTACTGCCTGATGCGTATAGCGTTAGTAACGCCATCTGTTATCAAACCCGCATTTTCAATTTGTACCCCTGATATTAAGGGGGTGACCGGCTGTTACTTACAATTAGAATGGTCCATTCAAGAGTTTCGCGTTATTTACTGAAAAAAATAGCTTGTTCAAATACAGAATACTGGGGAATGTTGCTGGGGTTGAGTGGTTGTATGGCATATATGTATGGCTGTATTTCGAAACAGCGGCAATCAGCTGTGGACATAGGCGAGAAATAACAAATATCCGGTTTCGGCAAGAGCATTTATTCGACTGTCGTCCTTTTCACGTCCCGTGTTATCGCTCTCCCCACTCTCCATTCTCTCACATTTATTCTTACCGCCTTGCGCATCTACATACACCACAGTATATAATATAATTTATCATTCCTTTTACAATTCATCAACGTGCACATTACTGTCATAATTTGCAGCAATCATGGTACGTAAGTCGTGCAGAAATGATACTTTTCAAAAAAATGTTGCAAGCATAAAGACTTCTCGCACCATGAGCATCTGATGATGGCCACATTATTACAACCTAGTACTTCACAGTGCTTGAGACGATTGACCGAAACCAAAACTCACTGGATTGTCGAACTCGTTTGGCTTATCGGTTATATAATTACTTTTGAACCATGCATATTTGAAAAGATTTATATATCTGGATGATGAAAGTTGATTGTGTGCGAGCGATTGCAGTTTGATTATGTTGTTTCTCAAGTGTAAATTAATATCAGAACTAAGTTATAATACACTGTCGGAAAAATGTCGTACAAAATTTTTCCATATTCGGAAACCAAAAACGTCGAGTGGTTGGATTTTCCCTGTGGTGCCTTTAGATATTATCTTTGTGATTGTTTTTTTGCCCCGAGGTGTTGCATTTTGAACAACTTCTGGGCAGTGTCCACTCCACGAGTCTATCAACAATACGCTGTCACGGCCGGTGTTGGGGAAGAATACTTTTTCCAACTAAACTTTGAAGCGCTCTATACATATGATGATATTGGTTATCGATATAGTATAATTCATCATATGTTCAATATTTTCTGGCAATCATTTTTGTCCATACCTGAAGTCATTTTTCCGGATTTCGTTGCTGTTAAAAATACGTTTTCTGGCCTGAATAAATAGTTTTCCACAATTGGGCCGAACTCACCCTTTCCCTCTTTTAGAACGATAAAAAGGGGTGACAGTAATTTTCCATCTGCATTTATGGTTGGCTGGATAGTGTAGCTGTGAGTTGTAGATGATACGGATTGTACTACACATTGCACTTGATTATTTCCTTCAGCCGTCAGAGTCCTACCAGAGTGGGTTTCCAGTTGAAAACCGCTCTGATCTGAATTATATATGTTTTCCGGTCCATATTTTTGAATATATGGTTTAATTTCATTCACGAAGTTTTCTGCATTCATCCTTAAAACTGGTTCGTCTTCTATAGTCTTTCGTGTTATGAATTTATTAATTTTCCTGGACACAATACGATGTGATTTCTTGAACTTCCGAAGCCAATCACGAGAAGCTTTAAAACGAATGTCTTCGTGACCTATCTCTTTTTGAGCTTGTAGAGCCCACTTTTGAAGGTCGATATCATGAACAATGAAACCAGCATCTACTGCGGCTTGTATGTTTTTGAAAGTATATTTAGAGATTTGAGCTAATTTCTCCTTGTAGGTCCCACCTTTGTTCATTTGATTTGCCCAGCGTTTTAATTGTCGTACAGATTTGACTTTTTTGAATTTCTGACTGACGGTATCGACACTGTAATTTTTCTGCTTACCGGATATTTCCAGTATTCGATTGCTTTGCGTTTGTAATCATAGCGTATGTCTTCTTCGTCTTTAGAACAAGTATCAGAATCCACTGGACCTTCATCATGTTGCCAAAGAGTGTCCTCGACAAGGTTAACATCATATTGCTTGAATGGCTCTTGAAAATCTAGCGATTGTTCCTCGATAATTTCAACTCCGTTATAATCGTCCATGCAGTCGACCAGAACTTTTTCGAAATTCTGCTTTACCTCGATTTCTGTATTGTTAATCGGAGTTTCGACAATATTCATGGCTTCAAATGTAGGCAAAAGAAGTTTAATGACGTTGATTGGATTCACTTTCATGGTCTATTGATTTTTTTTATCAGAAATTATAACTGACGCACTGGCACTCCGTTCAAATGAGCAAGTGAAGATCGCTGTATGTATCGCGGTTTTTATATTTGAAAGACTTGTTGTTGAACCACATGCGATATCAGCAGATAATACGCAGTCCCAGATAGCCGCCTATGTAGAAAACACCTCTTACTGCGTCGAAAGTATTTTTATCATATTGGCGTATGATTAGATTACTCAAAAAAATAAGATCATATTCATTTCGTTGGATTAATTGACAATGTTCTATAGATTACTTACTATACTCGTACAATCTAATCAAAAGGTCGATAACATATGACGATAGATTATTGATAAGCACAAAATCAGCACAAAGAGTGAACGCAAGCAGCTCTTTAACATGTAAATAACGAAAAACAAGAATGTACGCACAAATATACGTACTAATGGATAAGGGGTAGTTTACCCCCGTAAATTCATTTTCCTGTGAATGTGCAAAAATACGTCATCTTTATTTTAACTTGCGCTTCCAAATGGTATATGTTCTGTTCAATTTGGTTGGTTAGTTTTTTGTGTAGGGTGGAAAATTGAAAAATCAGGGAATTGTTTACCCCTGCAAATGAATTTTTTTCTTCAACTTCACGTGGAATTTTGATTGTCTTCAATGAAGAGTATTTTGGTTTTTGTTTCATTAAAATCGATTGACGCCTTCTGGGTGAAACTGCATAATCACCCCTCGACATACTAATTTTGAAGGGCGATTTCACCCCTTAGAAATGTTTTTCCGCCGATAAAAAAAAATACGTGTCTTTTAGTTTTCGATGCTCTACAATATACGTGAGTTTCATCAAAATCGGAGGGGGACACCAAACTATCTTTCCTTGTAAGTCGTAGGCCCCTTAAGGGCAACGATAAAGTACGTTAATATAACAAGTTTAATCGCTTCAGTGTTAGGAGTACAGGATGCGCGCGTTGGTTAACACTGAGAACCCCGTGTCTTGCGCGAACAAAGAGTTTATAGCTAGAGAACCAAAACAATAACAAAGCGGAGTACGTTGGTGGGTAAACTCACATACCCCACTCGACGTAACAACACTCGCGACTCTATGCTAGTAAGACAAAGACACGAAACTCGCCGACGAACACCAACGATACGAATTCCCGAGAGGCAGAATATACCAATAAGTCACTCGTTAAAATGCATTAGGGAAAATACCCACCAATAACAAGCCGTCGTCCGGTAATTATACTCGAGCCGCCCGGTAAATCTACCAAGAAAAGCCATGTATAAGGATGAGCAAAAGCGGCTAAATAGAATAGGAAAGTATATCAAATGCGCGACGGAACATAGCCTCGTCGAATATAAGATTTAAAGGATAAATCGGAAAGTATTCCGCTTATGTAGAATTAAGAAATCGCCTAAAGCAAACGCGCTGACTTTCTTTTTTTGTAACAAATTGAGTGTTGAGTTCCGTACGTGTGACACCAGCTCACTGTGCTTATATTAAAATGATATCAAGAATAAATCAGAAGTTATTCCGCATAACGATTCACGTAAAGAATAAACACCCAGCATAGGCTGCTGATTCCCACGCATCACGCGGTGGTCATCAAACGCCTCGTTAACACTCTATCGTCAACCATACCACATACCCACAAACCTAGACCTAATTCCTACAGTTTAAGGAACACCCTCAAATACAAGAAAACCAATGATGAAAGGGTGATAAAACGCACGTCTACCACAGACACATGCGAGATTAGTAACCAACCTCAGGTCTCTCAAACAAAAAAATAATAATAATAACAATTCACAAATAAAACCAAATCACGACTAATCCCAAGAACCCCCTCTAAGTCCAGCCCAGAGTACGAATCCCTTCTGAGCCCACATCCTCATAAAAACTCCATCACCAGTGGTATGGGAGAGGACTTCATTCAGAACAACTCAAACAACGCGAATTTGGCAGCTACCTATTAAAAGATACTAATAAACGCGAAACTCAGCTAAAGTAAATAAACCATAAAGAGGAAGAAAAAACGCGAAACGTTTCAATAGATGTTGACATTTTTCTCTGAGTTTAGCCCCCTCACCGTGCACAATCATAGCAAATTTAGAAGGGTTGAAAAATTAGAGGCTTTCAGGTATATTAGCACCGATGTTGTAACGTTTTTTAACGTTAACATTACCCTGAACAGGGTTTTAGTTCGGATTCGAGCAGGGATGAAATTAAAACAAGCTTCAATATTGGGTAAAAGTAAGGTTTTTTTCAACAAGATATAATAAATAATAGTGTATTACAAATAAAAATAGAATATCGTTAATAATTATGAATTTGACTCCTTTTTAATGATTCTTGGCAGCATGCGCTTTACAAAAGGCTTTAGCCGGGCTCACGCACGCCTACATAATCGTGTCCGCAAAAAAAAAAAAAGAGATTTCTAATTAATAAAATAGTTTCTCCAGTGGTATGAAAGTATAATTACTACGGAAGGTAAGAAAGAGAGCGTTGTTATACCGGCCTCTTCATCGATAATTTATCAACGTAAGCGTGGTCTATTACCATTCATCGCTTTCGGATTTACGTACACTACCATATATCTATATATCGTGGACCTGTAGCGGGGACGGAGCTCTTGCTTGAGCTCCCCTGGCTACGCTATCGGTGGAGGCGTCAGTGAGATGCATCCTCGGTGCATTGGCACATCGAGATGACGACAGAGGTGTCACTAGCTATTTTTTAAGGGTGTTTTTAGTTCCCTGGATATAGTTCATTCATACCACATTGGTATCCTTCCACCGTGAGGTATCATCGTCTGGGATGCTATGCTGCTGGTTCGGATGTTCCTGCGACTCAGAGGCTGGACTTTGATGCCTTCGGAGATATTCTTTTTTGTGCCTCAGAGGTATCAGGCCTGGTCCTTGGAATGGTGCTGGTCATATGCTCTTCCTTTGGTTGGCTAGCTGGTCCTGGACATCGACGAGAATCTGTTAACAAATGCTCTTCAATTGTCACATTTCGTGCCCTTTTATACTGGCTTCCAAGCTCTTCTTCCAAGTTCTTCCTGGAAAAAAGGGTATAACTATATTTGGTAGTCGTCCTGTAGCTCATCTCCTGTAGCCCATATATTCCGTTAATTTCTTATCTCCGATTATTGTAAATAACGTGTCCCTCGTTGATTCCTTTCCATACCTCATTTAGCATTCTAGTTGTCGTACTATAATAGCTCGAGTAACGGTAGTTGGTTTCTCGGTGCGCTGTTCTTCATAGTGTTGGTAGTGCGTAGTATAGGTCCTTCTGGTTATATGTATCGGGAGTACATAGGCTAGTTGTTATCTGTAGATTTGATAATGCGTAGTGCTGGTGCTCCGCTCTATCTGTCTTGCATATGTCTCGGCTAGTTGCGTGGTACCGGTGCTGTGGGGTGTACCTTACGATCAAAAAGTACCCGGAATTTGTCAATAAAACGAAAACGGTTCAATTATTCATCGATATTAATTTTATTCCCTTCAAAGTAATCTCCATCGTAAGCAATAGACATACTCCAATGCTTTTTCCAATCTTTAAAACACTTTTCATAGGCCGATTGATGAAATCGCCTTCAGCTCCTTCTGCGAATTCTCCTTTATCGCCTCAATCGTCTCAAAACGCTTTCCGCGAAGTGGTAACTTGAGTCGTGAGAACAGGAAAAAGTCACACGGGGCCATGTCAGGTGAACACGGAGCTTACGGAACGGTATTATCGTCGTTTTTGGTGAAATAGTCGCGTACAAGATGAGATGTGTGAGCCGGTGCATTGTCGTGGTGAAGAAACCACGAGTTGCTTCTCCACATGAAACTCGTCTCATGCCCAAAACATCGTGCATAACGCATAACGAGACACCAAGATCGGCTACTATCTCCCTGATGCTCACACGACGATCTTCGAGCACAATTTTCTTAACTTTTTCGATGTTTTTGTCAGTTACAGAGGTGGATGGACGACCGGAACGAGGCAAATCATCAACCACAGTACGGCCCGCTTTAAACTCTTTGTACCACTCGTATGCTTGTATTTTCGACATTGTCAAGTCCCCGTAGGTTACCGTTAACATTTTCAACGCTTCCGCACATTATATTTTGTTAGAAACACAAAATTTCTAAATGTATCTTTTCAATTCTGAATAGCCTTCATGTTTTGATGTCTGCACAATAGCAACAATAATATGTGTAATAATAGTGTTATAGGGTATATCGCTCTCTGGATCAGCTTTTACATCAATTTCCTTGAAAGCATGTAATAACTCATTATCATTCGAGGTTGATAGTGTTATATGCCTACAATCAGAAACGTGGTAGTTGTGATTGCAACTGCAAAATAACAAAACTTTTATTCTATCAACAATCTCCATATATTGTATTTCTTTGGAATTGGATATTTTTGGCGAAGTGTTTTTCCGTATTTGCCAGGATGTTCGGTGAACGTTGCAATTAAAAATGTAGTCGTTTCTTCCCTATCAATCTTAGGCTTGACGATAGATGAATTCTGTGAGTTCTTTGTGGTTTGACACGCCGTTGTATTTACGATGAGCACGAGTCGTCATGAAAATGAGGGTATTCAATCGATGTACTATACAAATAATGGCTGGCGCGTTCGCAAGTGTCAACTGATCTCTTTCAACGCAGCGTTCCTAGTTGAATAGAGTCGTTAGTCGTGAGATGTGAGAAATGGTGAGGGGACTTTCGAATAATAATAAGATAGAAAATACAAAGTTTGGAATTTATTCGTGGTAATTCACAAGTAGCATTCAAATCGTTTTGTACAAGATTGTATACATGCGTTTCTATTACAACCGAAGCCCTTTACATTATTGTGTTTTACATTATTCACACGTTTCTTTTTGCGGTTTGAATGTTCTACTCGTTTGTAGTATTGTATAGCTACGCGATCATCTTTCAGTTTATCGTAATTTTATATGAAAATTATTCAGAGTATAACCCCGAGTCATAAAATCAAGAATCATAATACAGTATTCACGGCATACTTTAGATTTGAGTGATAGAAGGGGCTGCGTGTTCCAGTCGTAGCTTCAACAGTTTCGGCATACACGGTTATGGTGTTGGTTAACGAGTGGGGGCAATCCATAACTATCGAAAAAGATACCATGTCCATTTTTATCAACGTAAGTAGCAACTTAGTGTGGCCTAGGTAGATTATACTCGTCTGTATTTAGAAACAATGGTGCGGGTCTAGACCAGCGACTCGGGATGAGATCGGCAGGAAATACTTCTTTCGTCTGAGCAGATACTCGTTGTAGACCGTCTTATGTCTGCAGACCGTTCATACTCTTTGGACAGCTGCTGTTGACGCCTGGACTGTGATTGACGTTGCCACTGTTGATGATAACGATGGTTGCGTGGTGGTTGCTCTGGTTGGTGTTTGTGTATGTTACGTAGTGATAGTACTAGTTGTTTAGCAGGTGGTGAGACTACTTGTTTGCCTCTGCCGCGGAAAAGCGCAGTTATTTCATCATTAGCCGGCACAGTTTCTCCGTGCAACGGTGACTTGTCACTGTTGTCACGCCCCAAGACATCGCGTAAAAGCTCGGCTTTCTGCAAGCCTTTTGTGAAAATACGTAAGGCGTAGGGGCACAGTAAGCGTAGATTGGCATAGACTTTTCTCAACGATGTATCACCGTCGAACCCCCAAATGACAAGTTTCAAGCGAATCCGGCCGATTACGAAAATTGCGTCCGCCATATTGGATCCGCCAATTTGAATTTTGTTTTTTTCACACCGGATTCGTATTCAGCGACCTCGAAAACCCCCAAATAACAAGTTTCAAGCGAATCCGGCCGATTACAAAAATTGCGTCCGCCATATTGGTTCCGCCATTTTTAATTTTGTTTTTTTCAAACCGGATTCGTATTCAGCGACCTCGAAAACTTACAGAAACCAAGTTTCATACAAATTCGATAAACATTCCGTATTATAACTGAGTATTTTCGGTTTACTATCGCCATTTTAAACCCGCCATTTTGTTTTTTTACAATTTTGACTTCAGATTTGTAATCAGCGACCCCAAAAACCCTTATATACTATATCTCAAACAGAATGAACTACGTTTTCGACTTTTGACCAGCTTTTCGGGAATCGGCCCCACTGTGCGCCGGTTGAAGAGGTTTGCTAGGTATTTGTTGACCACCAACGTATCGAGAGAGGAAATTTATCGAATGATTATTAATGTTTAACGGATATAACGTTTTACTGCCGTTGAATGCACGATTATTGACAAACCCAAGAATTATTCGTTTGGGCGATTGACCTAGAATAACGTCATCCAAAGTATCACCAATGATCCCGCTATGCATCGTAAAAGCTTTAACCTCAACCCTTGTTATAGGATACTTTACAGTTGTTTTTGCAAGCATTTTGGCATGAGCTATTACCAATGCCAATTTTTGCTCGACGGACGAGTAATGTAGCCTCCGTGATATGTAGTTTATGCGTCACCCGAACCGTAGGAATCTCCATAAAACAAAAATCATCTTTTGAGCGTACAAGATGTGACCGTACTTCCACGCCGTTCAGCATAAATGTATCCTGATTAAAAACGTCGCAGTGTAAATGTCCAATCATGTCTAAAGTCTGGCCATTCTTTACGTACTTTTCACGATTATTCAGACCAATATTGGGGCTATTCGATGCACCTGGTAGAGTGTCAAACGTACCGGGTGTGTCAGCGTACCATAGTGCGGTCGTTAAGTGAGAATTTTTAGCAGTCGGTCCATACTTGAATAACGTCTCAATATATGCTCTGTAGAGGTATGCATTGTTTGGCGGTGCCACGAGTTTCTGGATAAAATATACGTCTACCTGATTAGAAAGGCTATGCAGAAAGTTATTAACAGGTGCTACGTTGTATTGTGATTCACCTGTTGGTATAACCTTAATATTTACAATAATCATTGTATGAGCCAGATCCAGGTATTCTTCACCGTGGCTAGGTATGTCAAATTCCAGGGTCCGTCATCCCTAAGAGGTGACACGGGCTTGTAGTGTATCCATTGTGATGCTTTTATAGCCGTCCGTATCGGAGGTATGGTGAATAAGTCGAGCTCTGACTTCATACATTCGCACGAGTGTGAGTGTAAAAACGACATTGTTAGGCACTTCCAAAAATTTCGTCGGTCTTTACTCGTTTGCGCCTGTTGCTTCCTACATCACTCCTTCTCTTTGTTATCCTCTTCTTTTTATCCTTCGGACACCGCGATATTTACTTGCTGCAATACGTCTACGCCTCGTTGACTTTTTTTTCTTCTTCTGTATTCTCAGCGATTTTTTCGAAATACCAGTATGCTTTTTCTTCCTCCTCGTAGGTGGCCATCCTGACTGCATCATGCGCGCTATGCCGACAGCGTTATATCCTGAACCATTCCTGAGAAGTGAACATTTTTTATTGGCTTTTCGATGTAAATTATCTCCAGATTCTGTATCTGGACGTCGACGCAATGACTCCCTAAATGGTATTTTGTGTCCACTCACATCCGCGATAACGTGTAAGCATGTGCGAATTGCTTCTTTCCCTATAGCTTTAAACCTCTCATCAGCAGCGGTAAAATCCTTCGAAATGGACGTCCGAGGAAACTACCAATACCACACATACCGATATAGCACAGTATACTGAGCGAGCTACACGGTAACTCCACGTGCTGCAGTGAGAAAAAGATAAATGATCTATGTTTTCGTTCCGTCTCTCTCTCTCTCTCTCTCTCTCTCTCTCTCTCTCTCTCTCTCTCTCGTGGCTCTGGATTTGTGCGTCGTATTCTAAAGTGTAGAAAGAAAACACTGTCAACATCGGGGCACCAACGTGATACAACCACGCGCAAACAAATTGGTGGCAGCGGTGGGATAGCCGCTGTGTTTATCTCGCGAGTCGGGTGGTTGCAAACTGAGTAAATCTTATGCATCAATTCGCGATTTTTCTTATGTTTTGGCCTGATTGCTATTGTCAATTGCGTAGGAAAAAATATATGTAATATGTTATTTGCATCGTAGTCCTTTGGTTGCCATGCCTAATAATACAAGAAATGGTTTCGGGCGGCCGAATGATTCCACCCTCCCTGAATGCAACTTTTGACCCTACGGACCACTATGTCGGGTATGGCGGAAGATTTATCTTAACAAAATATAATTACTAATATTCACGTATTCGACGGCACCGGAGCCGACGTGCCCCTGAAGGATTTCTTTCAGGACATTAGGAACTAAAATACGTTTGTTACCCCTGGTCCCGAACCAAAATTTGTGAGCACCATAAGCTGGTGACTACGGGGTGATACGCGAAACTGCGTTTACGGTCGGACCATGAACATAGTGAAAGAGTTAATCACAACATTCAAACCACATTTAGATCGCGGTAAAACGTTCGACTACTATGCAGGAGAAATTTCGCGCGAGCGTATGTAACAGAGCGAGACAGTCGGCAAGTTCTACGACCGGATGCCAATGTTGGTTAGCGGTGGACGCAGCGCGTGGAAAAAGAAATATGACTCAAAAAAATTGTCGTCACTTGTTATTATCGACGTTTTATTGCTAATTTTTCGAAGATTGCGAAACCTTCAACAGATACGACAAAGAAAAACGCGGTCTTCAGGTGGACCAGAGCAGTGCGCGGGACCTTCCGATATCTTCGCAAGCTTATATGCAGAGAGCCTGTTCTGCAGTATCCAGATTTCAGTCGGCCTTTCATTCTCACCACTGATGCTTCTGACTTGGCCGTCGGGGCTGTGCTAAGTCAACAGCAGGATGGATTAGATCGACTCATTGCTTATTTTTCTAAAATTCACAGCCCTGCCGAGTGTAACTACGGCACCACGGAAAAAGAATGCTTGGCTGTAGTGAAAGCCCTGGAAAATGTTCAACCTTATTTGTATGGGCAACAATTAAAACTAGTCACGGGCCACGAGCCCCTTAAATGGATTGGTTTTATAAACGATCCGAATAAGAGAGATTCGTTGGCGATTAAAATTACGAAATTACAACTACAAATTTCTTTACAAGCCTGGTCGTCTGAATACAAACGCGGACGCTCTTTCACTTAACCTCGTGGTGTCGGACGAGAGCGCAACTTCCAGTGGTACAGAGTCGCCTTCGTGTATTAGCGACAGAGATTTTGTTGAGGGGAAATATCTTAAAGTTTTAGGACCTGTACGACCGAAGCGCGTGGCGTGGGACAGCGGAGATTATATTCTGACCCACTACGCGCGCCCACAGCGAAGCATACCGGGGCATTAATTAAGAAAGTCCTTAAGAAGTCCGGACAGGCGGACTCAAGCGGGATCGCCCCGCGTACGAGATCGAAGGTAAGAGAAGCGCTTACAGTCGAGAATGAGGACCCAAGCACAAGTTCTGAATCGTCAGGGATTTTCATACGTCGACTGCATCGTAGCATGCTTCGCGCACCCCTCCATCTCTCTAAGCGGCAACTAGCAACAGAAAACTAGCAACAGAAAAGACTTCTGTGGTAACCGCTGAACGAGAGCCTGAGTCCGACGCTACGTAGCCTACCAAACTGCCTCTTGCCCCGCTCCCTCACTAAAGCGGCATCGCAGTGACAATGACAAACCCTGCGGCCAATGACTGACGAAAGCACGTACGAGGCGGAACATACCAGCGATCGGCCAGCAATACCTGGCTGCCCACAAGACACTTTTCAAAAATTTAAAAGATCCCTGAGGAAGCTGGAGGAAAAATTTCAAGCGGGAAAAGCTCTACAGGTGGATAAGGAGTGTAAGGAGGATATTATAGTCCGGCTCCTCGGCTGCTGCGGGCCGCACCCCAGCGATAACGCCACTCGCGGCCATCATGCCCAGTGCTATCAGTCAGGGTATTAATTGTCCAGAAGAGGTATACGTAATTGTTGCCTCAGACTCCCCTGCTAAGTATATGCAGAACGAAGCTAAGTCAATAGATAGACCCTCTAAAGATAACGCCCTCCCGAGTGGCAGTACCAGCGATGTCGCAAAAAACGCGGTTACCGGCACTCGAGATGCCCACTTCATTCTCGCGGATAAAGAATTAACTGATTGGAAGACATTTTTAAAGCCAATTTACCAGGTCTATAAATATAAAACTGGAATTTTTGTATAGAAAATACACGTTTATTGTATGAAAATGATAAAAAATATTTTATTCGAAGTATTGCCCATCGCTAGCTATACATTTTTCCCACCTGTCTGACAATTTATGGATGTCACGCCAAAAAAACTGTTGCTCTTTTGAGGCAAACCAGTCATCGAGCCATTTTCGTACATTTTCGTAAGAAGTAAAGCGCTGCTCAGCAAGTGCGTGTCCCATCGATGCAAATAAGTAGTAGTCGGACGGAGCCAAGTCTGGTGAGTAAGCCGCATGCGAAAGTATTTCCCAACTAAACGCCTCAATCGTTTCCTTGACCAGTTTTGCTGTGTGTGATGGTGCATTATCATGAAGCAAAATCACTTTGTGTTGCCTTTATTAATATTCTGGTCGTTTTTCACGCAAAGCTTGATTCAAATCGATAATTTGTTGTCGGTAGCGTTCAGTATTAACGGTTTCGCCAGGTTTTAGCAGCTCATAATAGATCACACCCTTCTGATCCCACCAAACACACAGCATTGTCTTCCGTCCAGAGCGATTTGGCCTTGCAGTCGATGTCGATGGTTCGCCTGGAGTTACCCATGATCTTTTACGCTTAGGATTCTCAAAATATATCCACTTTTCACCGCTAGTCACAATTCGATGGAGGAATGATTTTCTTTTGTACCTGGCGAGCAGCATTTCGCAAGTGGTTTTTCGGTTTTCCTGCTGTCTTTCATTCAGTTCATGTGGAACCCATTTTCCCATCTTCTGGATCTTTCCCATGGCTTTTAAACGTATGGAGACGGCTTCTTGTGTCACATTTAATTTCGGTGGTCTTCCACGTTCTTCATTTCTCACGTCAAAATCGCCACTTTTGAATTTTTTAAACCACTCAAAGCACTGTGATTTACCAAGAGCATGCTCACCGTAAGCTTCGACAAGCATTCGATGCGATTCTGCACCAGTTTTCTTCAATTGGTAACAGAAAATCAATGCTGTCCGCAAATCGTAGTTTCCAGGCACAACATTCGACATGTTCAACGCTATTACAAACTATGCTGTTGTATGAAACTTGTATTGTTGTGAGTTGAAAATCTTTGTCAGAGATGTCAACAAGGAAATGGCGCCAATGACGCGGTTTGACGGTAACTACATTGACAGCTAGGGCTATCTATGGGTAAATTCCGGTTTCATATTTATAGACCTGGTAGTATTGATAAATCGGCAATAAAAGTCAAGGGTCTCGTAGCGCGGTAAATTGCAATTACGCCCGACGGTAAATACAATATTTACAGCATGGCCATAAAAGAAAAATATTATGACAAAACGTTAGAGGAAACAGTATATTCCTGTTTGAAATTTTTGAACAACGTCCTGCAACATCAGCACGAAAAAACTGTTCGAATTTCTAGGTCAGGGTATATTACGGACGAACTGCCCATCAACGAATTCATTACGATGATACACAAGCTGTTCAGGAGTGCTGATATCTCTGTAACCATGTGCTATGGCAAAATTATACTACCCCCTCAGGAACAAAGGCGTGGTATAATCGTGGAATATCACGAAAGCCTAATAGGTGGTCATAAGGGAGTGACGAAGACCTATAGGAAAATCTGCGAACGATTTTAGTGGCCTTCGGTTCGCAACGAGGTCCAGAATTACATCCGCTCATGCAAGGGTTGCTAGGAACAGAAATTAGTTTGCACAAAGATCCGAGAGCCGATGTTCATTACGGATACGCCCGCTGACGTATTTGACAAGGATTTTCTTGCTACTGTGAGGTCCTTGCCTACTACTCCGCATGGACATAAATATATTGACATGCAGGATAGCTTGTCGAAATATTGCTTGACTGTGGTTATACCGGATCTGAAGTTCACGACAATCGCGGAGGCATTGGCGAGTCGATCGGTAAGTTAATTCGGCGTTCCGCGGGCTATTCTTACAGATTGAACAGCTTCTTTCATGAGCAACCTGCTGAACGAACTCTCTCGAATTTTTAATATCCAACAATTAACGACGTCTGGTTGTCGTACCCAAACAAACGGTTGATTGGAACGCAGCCACATAGTGCTAACCGAATATGTCAAGCATTATGCGACTGCTTACGACGATTGGAATCGGTTGCTGCCTTTTGCAGAACTCGAGTACAATACGTGCATCCACGAGGCAACAAATTTTACACCCTACGAGGTTGTTTACAGGAGGTAAACCCTAGAGGTGTTTCCTCTACCCCGTAGAGGAAAAACTTCAATCTTATAACTCATTTTTGGCTGAACTGATTGGACGTTTATCGCAAATACACAAAATGGCGGGAAACAATTTAATTAAGGCAACAAAAAATTCCAAAATCTATTACGATAAGACCGTGCGCCCATTCAAAGGAAAGGTAGGTGACCGGGGTTATGTCTTGAATGAACCGAAAAAGGGAAAATTCGATGCAAATTATATTGGATCGTTCACCATTGTTCGACTCTCGGACAAGCATCATGTTGTCTTGAAGGCGGACAATTGGAGGCGGATTTGTAAATATATTAACAACGTAAAAATGGCATATACATTGAAAAAATCGTGGAAATCGGTCGCTTTACAGAGGGCTTCCCCACCGACGAAGGTCGACTGCACCGGATCCTCAGTTCATGCAGCCTAATAAATTCGGAAAATATCTGCCGGAAGATGCTACGAATAAGTTACATTTCCAGGCAGATAACTCGAGCGGGAAGACTTATGGACGAATTAAAACGAGTCGCATACGACTCCCGACTCGTAGGAGAGCCGATAGAAGACATACCTCACACCATGAAGAGAAGGTCAGTCCCTCTAGGCTTCGTTGGGTCATTGAGTAAGTTGCTATTTGGTCTCACTCAAGAAGATGCAGAGTATTTCAACGACCAAATTGACCGACTGTTTGCCGACCGAACGAATCTCACGCACTTTATCGAAAAACAAATGCATATAAAAACGTCGAGACCTCAAACGCTACACGAAGAGAACATTGTAGAGGCTCAGCGGGCGAACAGTCTCGTTACACACGTTACGTAGTTACAAATAGAGATGAACATGCTACGCGGAATAAAGCTCGGTTGCAGTACAACAGCACCCTAGTGAACTACGCCAACCGCGTAGAAGCGAAAGTAGAACGATACAAAAGCACGTGCGAACCCTATCTACGTGTTATCGCCTCGGCACGTGGCGGCCGACTCGATCTGAGCATCCTGACTACGGGACAGCTATTCACCGTGGCCTACGATGTACAGATACGGGCCAGTGTTGACGAGTTGTCAATTACAATGGAATACACGAGGTCTGAGACGCTGGCCAATATTGATCGAATGGACCTCACGTATCATAGGGGACGTATACTGATAGTCATGCGGTATTCGTCCGCCCCTCTTCCAAGCATCTAGCCCTATCAACGGATCATCGTACATTTTTTCTCGTAGATTCCATGTACCTTGCCTCATGTAGAACGGCAAATCAAAAGTTAATTTGCTCGATGGAAACCCCGGTTCATGAGGCATCTGCCTCCAACGCATGCGAGCTGCTAATGCTAATCTGTTCAACAGGTCACACATTTCGACAGTGTGATGTCGGTTTGCACTCACAACATGAAGCATTTAGGGCCCATCTACCAAGGCGGGTGATTATTCTTCCTCGCCGAGCCTCTTAGGATTCTCTGCCCTGGTTTGCCAGACCAGCATGTCGACTTGAAGTGGGCTGAGAATTGCACTTGAACGCAAACTGTATCGCTAGAACGCGTTATACGACGCTCACAGGGATATGAATATACGAAAAACGTGCGCAATAAATCTGTCGTCCGAATCGTCGTTCTTTAGAGTGATAAATCTAAGCGACAATGTTATTGACCAAATTTTATGATGGAATATTTCTGGCAGTTCGCAACCCGGTTAGAGTCAGCGTCACCTAGATCCCTGTGTTATCGATCTCAGAAAGATCTCTAACAATTGAATCATTAACGGGCTGTGGCAATATTTTTTCACGATTTCTTTAGAAGTTAAAAATCGTCAGGTCTGGTTGCCTCATTAATTCTTAATGAATGAGTGACGCAATCAGAGTTGACAAAAATAATTAATGATTCGATTGTTAGAGATCTTTCTGAGATCGATAACACAGGGATCTAGGTGGCGCTGACTCTAACCGGGTTGCGAACTGCCAGAAATATTCCATCATAAAATTTGGTCAATAACATTGTCGCTTCGATTTATCACTCTATAGAGAACAGAATCCGAGAGCTGGGTACTCATAAACAGGAAAGAGAACACAGTCATAAGCTATTCCTCTCTGGCTTTCTCTTTCAGGCAGGGATTATCGCAGCAGCGTGTATATATATTTGCCGAGCCCGACTCCTATGTTGAGTGCTACATAAACATCAATTAAATTAATAATCAATGAGCAGTCGTATATATTTATTAGAATTATGAATGTACACGACAATCCCGACCAGTTGTTTTCTGGTCCACCAGGCGCTTCCATCCTTCTGATTACTCTCGTCGCAAGTGCCGAGCTGCCTTCCGCCCTTCAGCTGTGGTTACTGCTACCCCGGCGCGCTGCTATCCTCCTTCTGCTTTTGTAGCCTCTTTCTGCACTCCCTCCCGGTGTGCCCTTTATTCTTGCAGTAGTTGCAAAACGAAAAAAAAACATCTGGTGGAAGGTTTTATCCGGTGCTGACAAGCTAACACGTCCTGCCTTCTCATGCAGTCTTGTGCCGTGTGTCCTGAATCTCCGCAGCTATAGCAGGTCCTGTCACCCTGCGGCGGTGCTCCCCGTGATCTCCTGAAATGGCTTTGTCCTTCGCCAGTCCCTGTCTTGGCCTATACCATATTGGCTATCTTGATTGCCCCAGCTACCGAGTCGTGCAACGTCTGCAAGTTACGCACTCTCACCAACACCTGCACCTATCTGTGTAGGCCATTTTTTAAATCGGCTTGCGCGCTCCTCCACGTAACGCCTTCGACTGATACTTTCTGGTCTCGATGACCAGTAGCCCGCAGAGTATCTCGATGATTTCCACGGTGATCCGTTCTGTTCTTGCTGCGTCTGTCTGTACAGCACCTCTAGCTGGCTTCTCAGCTGTACCACCAAGCTGATGATTTTGTACTGGCTCTGCTATCCTGCTGCATCATTCAGTTTATTCGCGACGGCGATTCGAATTAGGTTCGCCTCAGTGGTCGAATCGGCAATGTCAGTTCGTGGAGCCCCGTTCCCGACAATCGCTGGTCCCACTCTGCATTTCATCCTGTGAAGGACTGGATAAGTTCGGACTCATCAGTAATTTCTCCTGGCCTGTGTGGTCCATGTAAATACTGTTGCTTGTGGCGAGATTACTCCAATGGCAATAAAACTGCACATTTCATAGAATTGCTTAATTGTTTATCAAACTTCACACGTTACGATTTAGGCGGATCCCACCGATGCCACCAAAATGTACGAGTCAATGGTATAATATTACAAAGGTATTTTTGGGACTGTGTGCCAATAAGGAGTAAGAACTTGCGCAAACATATTGAATACACAGTAGGTGTATTCACTACATATAAAACAGATAAAATGGATTTATTATAATTAATTCACACAAAACCAATTAATTATCGTAGGAATATTACAGTGTTTTACACCTTATCCTGGTTCTCAAGTCTACACTAGACCGACTGTTCAGCTTCAGATTCAAATGTAGACCACTCGGTATAGTTTCATCACCTATTCCCAATTGCCCAAATATTTATGAGTTTTCACCCTCGAAATTTAGGTGTTGCGCTTAATTAGAGTAGGACGTATCAACCAGTGCTGCTTCAGCATTTGCGTTCCACGCGGTGTAGAAGGCGGTGCATGCGTATTCCACTTATACGCATAAGTGGCCTCCATTCGTGATCATCTTGATCGCGATTGAAAAATAATCAACAAATAAATTTCAGGCGCAACAATACACAACCGGTTTGCGGATGCAAGCCAACAAAAGGCTATCTTCTGGGCCTGCAGAAGAATCTGACGGAGTCGATGCAGGTCCATTGCGACAGTACAGTTCCGACGTTGACACTGACGACGATGTCGACAAAGAAGAAGAAAAAAAAGAAAAAGAAGACGGAGCAGAAAAAGAAGAATTGCCAGACGATGTACACGAAAAGAAGGAGGAAGAGAATAAGGAGTTTTTGAGTTTTTAACGATTCAATCATGAAAATAGTGATAATTACGGGGGTGAGGGAGAATGCAGTTATAGAAAAAACACCCAAAAAAATCAAAGTACGAGTTGGACTCGCACGTTACCTGCTTTGCGCGACTCATTGTCCTGAGACCGACGACTATCTAACTGGTTTACGAAATGCTCTGGCAGTTTCCGGGAGCGGTCGAAGAGAATGAGGATTAGAAGAAAATTTATGTTTGTGATTCATGCACTAGCATATTTCTATTGTCTTTCGTCACTATCAACCACTATTGAGTTGCGGCCGAGTTAGGCAGCCGAGTATTCTATTAGGTGCGCATCTAAGTTCCCGCTGTTTTTTTTTTTATGAAAATGCAACTTTATTGTGAAAAAATGTTTACAAATGAATCATTCAAAATATTGCCCATCGCTAGCGACAACTTTTTCCCATCTTTCTGGCAGAGATCGAATACCGTCACGGTAGAAGTGTTGGTCTTTTGAGGCTATCCACGAATCAAGCCATTTTGAGATGTCTTCATATGAGCTGAACTGCTGATTAGCCAGACCATGTGCCATGGAAGGGAACAAGTAATAATCGGACGGCACAATATCTGGGGAATATGGCGGGTGGGGTAGGACTTCCCATTTGAGCGTTTCTGCGTAGGTTTTAACGGGTTTGGCAACGTGAGGCCGAGCGTTGTCATGCTGTAGAATCACTTTTTCGTGCCTCTGCTCGTATTGTGGCCGCTTTTCGCGCAGTGCTCGGCTCAATCGCATCAATTGAGTTCGATACCGTTTCCCAGTGATGGTTTCTTTCGGTTTTAACAGCTCATAATAAATAACACCACCCTGGTCCCACCAAATACACAGCAAAATCTTCGCAGCGTGAATATTCGGCCGAGCCGACGACGTAGAAGCATGACCGGGCAATCCCCATGATTTTGATCTCTTTGGGTTGCTGTAATGAATCCATTTTTCACCACCCGTAACGATGCGATGGAGAAAACCCTTCTTTTTTTGCCGTTGTTCACAGGCGAAAAAACGACGCTCAACGTCTCTTGGCTTCAAATCATAAGGAACCCAAGTTCCTTGTGTTCGAATCATTCCCAACGCATGCAATCGCTTGGAAATAGCTTGGCGGGTAACTCCTAATGCTGAAGCAAGCTCTCTCTTTTTGCGTTTGGCACGGATCCTCATCGAGCAATGCCTCCAATTCAGCGTCTTTGAAGGTTTTTGGCCTTCCTTCACGCGAACGATCGTCAACATTAAAATCGCCGTCTTTGAAGCGACGGAACCAATCACGGCATGTTGTTTCACTTAGAGCAGCATCTCCGTAAACTTTTTGGAGTTTTCGATGCGCTTCAGCCGCCGTTTTCTTTGAATGAAAGAAAAAAAGCAACACTTCCCGCAAATGACGATTATTTGGCACAAAATCAGACATTTTCACACAACCAAAAGTATATGACGCAAAAACAAAATCCCTAATGTGTCAAAGCGGTTTGTTTACCATATGACTAAGCTTGGTTCATGACGTTTTAGTTATGTCCCAATCGACCAGCACTTACTACTGAAGCCATCTCTTGAAAAACAGCGGTAATTTAGTTGCGCACCTAATATAAACGGTGTAACTCGAGGTAACGTTCACCGACCAGGTAGCAAATATGAAGATAAAGTTGGACAAAAATGTCTAATTGCAAAGAAATGTATGAACGTTTCTGATTGTAAGCATATAACACTATCAAGCCCGCTGGATCATGGGTTATCGAAGAAATCGATATAGAAGTCGATCTAGTCAGTGATATACCCTATTACAGTATTATTACACAAATTATTGTTGCTATTGTGCGGTAATCAACACATGAAAGCTATTCAAACTTGCAAAAATACATCGGTGCTAATGTACCCTAGAGTCTCTTATATTCCCATCCTTCTGAATTTTGTATGATTGTAGATATTAAAGGAGCTCGTAGAAAAAATTGCTACATCTTTATGCAGAGTGTTAGAAGACTATTAAAAGAACCAACAGGTGTACCATATATATAACCGCGGTAACTAAAAAAAGGTAAGTTGAAAAGAATACGTCGTGGTGAATCGACTGCCCCAAAGATCCCTGGGAACTCACTAAACGGGAGCTCGAGTACATCCCGAAATCCCTGCTCTTAAAACATTTGGGAATAAAAATATATAATATATTCTGTGGCACGAACTACCTGAGCACCACAAGCATGACCACGAGGTCTCCTCGCACCTGTCGTAACGTTTACAGCACAACAGACTAGGTTGTAGAACAGATGTTGACGGTCCAGCACCAGCTCGCAGGAACTGCACAGGGTGTCAGCGTAAATCAACAATCTCCGAGAATGAATAAAGTTTTTCTTATACGATTAACAATCTTTAAATAAACAAAACAGTTTTTATCAAGCTTTAGTTAATTACTAGTGATTTTACTTACTATTATGATCAACAGTTACTTTGAAAACATTCGAAAGATTTATTTTTAATTCGTGTGAAATAATGAAAAGTGAAAACTTGGATATGTAGGTCCCAAATCTGTTTATCGGCGGTACGATACGTGCATGTTTATCTACTACAGGATCTAAATCTACTTAACAGCCACTGTTTATCGGCGGTAGGATACGTGCATGTTTATCTACTACAGGATCTAAATCTACTTAACAACCACAGGGCACAAATTTTGTTTACCGATGGCAGGCCACCATCTACTTTTCCGATGGTAGGACCCAATCTTCGTTATCCGTGGTAGGGCCCGATCTACTTTATCGACGGCTGGACCAAAATCTGCACTACCAACCGGCAATTGTCGATCTGCTTACCGACTGTCCGTAACACACCACCTCAGCACAATTTACGATAGATGGCGCATCGATAACGAAGTACGGTTCAGCGTCAGACAGAGAGCGCACGTGTCGCCTAAATGGCGCGTCAGTTAGCGGGCATAGAGAGGGAGTGTTAAAAGCTTAGAGCGATCAAACAGGTGCGGGGATGAGGTGGAATTGAAGGATGTGGGATCAATTACAATCCACCAGCGGGAGGGAAGGCCACGCCCACAGCCTCGCTATCTTGGGTTTATTCTACTAGCGTCAAATTAAAGGCATATGATAATTCTGTATTCAGTTTTTGTTACCAGCAAGCGCTGGTTCTTTTTTTTGCTGGTCATCAACGTCTAGAGAGGGAAAATTTATCGAATGATAATTAACGTTGAACCAGTTTAACATTATACTGCCGTTAAATGTGCATTAACTCACAACCTCTCGGCGAAACAGCTCGGCGAAAAATAATATCTTCTCTCTGCATTCGGCGAAGTTCTGAGTCTAGAATAAGCCTGCACCGAGTTTGCGAATCCTGTCCAGGCGAGGAGAACGGCAGTCTTCTCCTGGCAACCGTAGCATCAATCGCTTTTAGAGAAACTCCGCGTAGGAGCATTGCAAAGCACTTCATTTGAACCTCCGGTATATAGTTTTGGACTCCAGGAGCCATACCGCAAGTCAGTATTAAACGCCGAGAGTAGGGTGCACCGAATATCAGTTCCCCGCAATAAACGACAGTTATTATAGCATAATCTACATTTATCCATTCAAGGACAATTGTGTGTCGTGTCATATTGTGCTGCACATTATAATTATATACGACACTAATAGTGGCTATAATTTAATCATAAGCAATTAAGGACTAAAGAATTACTACCGACGAACGAAATTCTAAGTACGAGTGTGTGTGTGTGTGTGTGTGTGTGTGTGTGTGTGTGTGTGCATGAGTGAGTGTCCTTTTTTAATAAATTCTAATATGGTTCACTTCTGACAAAACTGCGTATTTGCCTCAAACTCATTTCGTAACCACCCGCTTCGAGAGACCGAGCCCGTATAGGGGCGGACAGCACAGATCCCATAATAAAAAATAAATATAAACCCTGCCCCTCACGCTGGGAATTGTTACGTTTCGCTACACAAGACCTTCAGCTCGAGACGTAATAAATTGGTGGCAGCGATGGGATGCACGCTGTGCTTATCTTTTAAGACTGGTGGTTAGTAAATTTTTCTTTGCACCATTTCTCGGTAATTTTCTTTTTGTTGTTTTTAGTTGATTGCTATTATCGATTGCGTAAGAGTTTAAGAATATTCATTTAATTAGGAAAACAATAGAAAGTAAATAAATATGTTAGTAGTATGTGTACACCTTTGCTCGATCACACTCCTTCCCCCTCCACCACACATTTCCACCGCCACGCTACGCAGTCTGCTTAACCAGTGTCGGTAACGTGAAGATAGTAAAGTGAAGTGGTGTGGGTAACCTGGTGTACAAGGAAGAGTACAGATAAGAGCAGGATGGAGCAAAGGTGTGCACATACTTGGAATAAAATTTGTAACTCACCTTTATACTGGCAGCATCTACGACGGCTCTCCAGGGTGACAGACACAATAATTCCTCCATGGCGCGTGCGCAGACACACACACACGCGCGCGCGCGCTCTATCTCTCTCTCTCTCCCACCCACACATCGGCATCCGCAGCTAAGTGTCCGAGTAATATCGATTACCCGCACCTATGGAGCGTGGGCACCGTCAGGGATAGCATCTGTATACCGATTAGAGTATCGCTACAACACGTTTCTTCCATCAGGTCTTGATCAACGGCCTCGTCAATAGCATGATCGAGGCCGAATACCACGCACTTCACGAGCAACTCCGGTAGTGGGGTAATCGGCGGTTCGGGGTTAAATAGCTGCGGCCAATCGACGTATGTCAATTCCTCGAAATCGACCAGCAGCACTTCGCAACACCCGTCATCATCCACGTCGATAATCTCCCCACGCACCGCCCTTGGATGCCACACAACGACACACGACACCTGCGCACACAAGTCCTCAAACACAAAACAGCTCCTCTCAACGCACTCCTTGATATGTAATTTGTCTAAATTATCCTCCAGATCGAGCAATGCAGCACACATTAGCTCTGTGCGCAGATACATGGCATTGTCAACCGCACCACAAATCGCCCTACACACAAAAGCCTCGGCTAGCACGATGTTCTCATATCGCGGATACATTTTTCAATTTTGATATTATACTTTCCATGTGCGCTGCTAAGGACAGACTGAATGATCTGAATGATGCTGGCGAATATCACGAGGCTTGAACGTAACAAGCCCTCAGAATCATAAGCCGGTGTCCAACGCATTGAATGCAACCACAGCGGTTTTGCTGGTGCGTACCGCTTTGCGCTGTGCTCCTCGCGAAGCGCTTGCTCTGCAGTAAAAGGCGCAGAATATGATACCGTACCGAGAGACCTCGATTATAATTATAAAATATGAGACACAGCAAGACGAGGTATTTGTTTTTAAATAATCAATATTTTATTTAAATCATTTTACACACATTTACCGTCGCATGCAACACCCCTGCAAACACGGTAATCTTCGCTCGGAGATTCCTCCACCGTTAATTTTTATTTTATAACTGTTCGATTATCGAGAGTTACAAGTTTTGTAATATTCACGTTGCATTCTATCGTTTTTCATTACATTATCGCTGAAGAGATTATTAAATAGCGACATGGTGAATCCGCACGACATAAGATGCAGGAATACCATACAAAATTGTCCACACACTTCCGACGTATGACTCTGTAGCTGCTTGAGGCCGTACCGATGGAACTTGCAGTTTCTTCGTAGCCGCGAGATGTTGCGGTATAATCGGTGGTAGCCCGTAGCTATCAAAGTACATTCCTTTTTTATTATTGTTAACATACATGAGGGTCCAGTACTCTCCAGGTCCGTCATGATTATCTGTGTTAACTACGATTCCGGCCGGTAACGACCATACTCCAACGGTTGAAAGTGATAGATACTGCAGACTCTCGTAGATTTGTCTAGTGTTCATGCTGAACACATAGTCAATGATTAAATGATGACCTATACGCTTTCATAGACGTATATATGCAACATTTATTTCACAGCATCGACGATCGTGTCACGACTACATGGTGAAGATTTCTCTTCTTTCTTAATCTGTTCCTTTTCATCTGCCGACCAAACATCCATGTACGATTTTCCCTTGAACGGGTGCGTGCGAAGCCAATTTTTTATTTGGAAAGCTTGGCACATTGAAGAATGCGAAAACGCTGTATCATTTATCATAGCGTGTCTGAACCATTTTCACGCAAATTTCGGCATAAATGTGTACGATGGAGCGCCCGCCTCATCCTCCACATTAGAAATTTCACGACTCGTGATATCGCAAAAAAGTATTGCCATCTCGTGCCCGCGTGTATAGATACGTCTTGATTTTCGTGAAATTTCACGCAAGTTAGCGTATGCTTGTTTACACTTACATTACCTTCGTACCATTCAAGACCGTGAAAATATTTCGAGGGATAATTATTCTGGTTTCTCGAATGCTGCGGTAATTCGGCAAAGTGACACGGTGGTGCGACGATCCAATGAGCAGAGTACGGTCTATCCACTGCTACCACGGCAATTTCTTTCGGAATAAATTCCGAGTCTTCATCACGCATTCCCTGTATATCCACGACGATATCCATTTTCACGTCTAGTCTGTAAAGATGCTCAAGTTCAACTGATTAGCTACTCACAAATACGATTATACGTCTCTACACGAAGCAACTTTATTCCGACATCAGCACATTTTTTCGCTTATCCGGTAAAATACATTATTACCTGCCGAAAGGCATCGATTTCAAGGACATTATCATATTCCGCGTAGACAACACAATTAACCGTTGAAGCAAGCGCATCCTCCAATAGTACCTCTATTCTTACACTACCATGCATTATTAAAATCCAATGTGAATCGCTGTTCGCCGAAAGATCAGGTGTCAAATCAAAAGTAAACAGACAGTCTCCATCGCAATAGTTATCGCGATCGATCGAATTACCATCGTTCAAGAAATGTATTCCAGTTCCCGAAAATAACGTTTAAAAAGCATTCGCATACAGATGATTTTTCGTGAAATCACATTCTAACGGTTTCGAAGGTATTTGAGCACCAGCTACATACAACGAGAGATAATTTATCTAGTAATTTTGGAAATTGAATGGATTCATACTAAAGTCGCCGTTAAACGCTTTGTTATTGACAAAACCGATAATTATACGCTTCGGCAATTGACCTAACACGATATTATCGATCGTCTCTCCATGAACACCGGAGTGTATTGGCCTTTACCTCGACTCTCGTAAGAGGATATTTAGCCGTAGATTTTGTCAAAGTTCTAGCATGCGAGAGCAGCACATCAGGAGCTATTTTGTTCTACAAACGAGAAGCGATGCCTCGAGAACCTTTAAGCCGGATTGACCATTCTTTGTACCTCCCACAAAACAAAATTAATCTCTAGACCGCACCAGTCGTAGTCGCATCTCGACACCGTTTAATAGAAACCGCTTCTGATTAAATATATCGCAATGCAGATGACCGAGCAAGTCTACAGTTTTTTCGAGATTTAAAAATTGTTTTCTCTTTACAAGACCCACATTTCAGGTATACATCCACCTGATTAAACATGGAATGCAAGAGATTGTTTACAGGGCCGGTACGTACTTTTGGCGCTTCACCCAAGGGAATTTCCGTAGAAGAACATGTTATTTTTACTCTCAGACGAAGCATAGTATGCGCGAGATCGATATACTCATCACCCTGTCCGGGAATAACAAATTCAATAGGCGAATCATCTGTCAGCGAAGAAATTGGTTTAGAATACACCTAATTGGAGCCTTCGATAGTAGTTTGCGTCGGTGGGAGTGAAAATAATTCAAGTTCCGATTTAACACATTCGCACGAGTGCACATGTAGAAAAGCCATTTTGTTTCAACTATCCGAAAATATCTGCAACCGTCGGTGACGATTCTTCTTCTTCTTCTTATTGTTGTTGTTCTTCTTATTCTTCTACTTTATTACACTTATCTTTTTACGGTAGATACGTCGTGGTTTACATTCGTTCGATGAATGAGTTCGTGAAATTTCGCGCTTTTTGTAACCGGACCCCCGCATGAGAGTGTCAATTACTACCCCGTCATTTTTTATTGTTGTCAGCGTAATTATATTATTAAGACCTAACCTAAATCTACCTGGTTTTGCTCCTCCTCCTCGTCGTTATTTTCATCGTCCTCTTCCTCGTCATTCTCTTTACGCTCCAAGTCGTCCTCCGCCACCCGTTCTTCTTCTTCGTCTTCATCTTCTTCTTCTTCCTCGTCGTCTGTATTGCTATTAGTATCACCGCTTAAACTGTATTGTGGCGACGGACCTGCGGCGGCTCCATCTAGTCCTTCGTAGGACCGACCATGAAAAGACCGTTTGTTGGTTTATATCTGCAGAACGGCTGGGTAAAATTTATCCAACGATTCTCTGCAGCGCTGTCACTATCGCTTGCTATCCTTGCTATCATGATTTGAATCGGTCCTACCCTCCGCATTGAAATCATAGGTGTCGGATCCTTTTTCTCCGTCTTCATACCGTCGAACTATATAAAAATATTGTGAAATACAGAAAGTAAAATTAAAGTAAATAACGCAGTATATTACATACGTCTTTCACTGAGTATAGGCTGCGAAGCGGCTCATTCATCCACCCACGTCGACGAATAACACGCACTACCGAATCAGTAATTATTTGATTATCAAACAGTCGAATATTATGCGTGGTAACTAAATCGCGCTGATGACACTCGCACAGCATACCGCGAATCTTAGAAACAACCGCTTGCGTCGGAAGTTCCCATAGCGTGATCTGTATATTTCTTCTCCCCCATAGCAAACTCAACGACGGCGTACGCTTCAATATAAACTCTATCAATTTTCTTATCAATGAGGGTTTAACCAGCCTGACCATGATTGTGCTGTTAGAGTAGTAATAGTAACCACAGTATATCAGACAATTAACTAGAGATTTTTCAAAGCGGCACGCTTTTATATATTCGATTAGTACGCTCTTTCTCTCTTTCTCCCACTCTGCATTTACTGCAGCGATGTAATGAATACGACTAACCAAGAAAATGGCCGCACACGATCACTTTATAAAAGCAAGATCCATGAAAATATTTAGCGGTGACGTAAATGTAAGACCATATCATGTACTAAATTATCGAGTTCCACCGATGAATGTCATATTGTTTTCATCGAATCTCAAGGCACTCGGCCCTGAAGGAAATCATCAAATTTCGTCGACAAATATTATTTAGTTTTCATGCCACATCTTATCTGTATGTCAAGGTGTGTGTATGTACATACGTGTGGGAGAGAAAGTATGCGTGATTTGAGATATATTTAGAAAGTATAAGATAAGATGATTTGAGATATATTTGATACTCCTGTTAGTAGTCTGTTAAGGAGAATGCGACAAACTTCAAAGGATTTTGATGAGGCATTTTTAGTCGTATGATTTACAATATAAAAAGTAGCGGCGAAGCAATTGGATGGTGGGGGTAAACTGTATAAAACGGATTTGAACACTGCCGACGATTCATTCGAAAAGTTACAGTCTACGAGAAAGCAACAAAAATGGCAAATAACGGTGCTACATCTTACAGGATATCGCCCTATATAGCGAACCCCGTTATGTACGGTTTAAATAAATCATTCGGTAAAAAAATCATTGCCGGTCTCTAGTTGAACTCTGCGTGACTCTCTTACTCCAGTGGTGAAAATATTGTCGAACTCTTTTACCGGAATTAAACTCAGTAAGGACGAGTGGCGAGGTTTAAAAGTGATTTTTCTCGCGTACAACAATATTTCGAAACTCATGGGGCTGATGTCGAGAAAATGTGTAATACCCGCATAGAGCACACAGTGCATTACACACTTCTATCCTCGTGTTACCAGCACAGAGCTGTCTCCTTTGGTAAAATAAGCGGTAGTGCTAATGAGGAATACGAGAATCAAGAAAAATCTAAAGAATCGAAACGGAAACGTTTTCGAAAATACTCTCTAAACATCATTCTGCAGCAGCCGACATTTGATATGCTCGTTGAAATAAGTAGAAGAATTGATATGCATATGCCGGCGCTAGAGAGCGAAAGTGAAACGATTCAGCGGTGTGTGAATGAGGTGGTATCGTATGTCCATGAAAATATAGGTGTCAGTGAAACCCCTCGTGCAACAGCGTCTTAGATCATCGGTTCCAAGGAATTCTTTCAAGAAACGCTCGAGCACATCACGACCTTGCTAGCGCTGAAGGATACGGAAATTATGGAAATTATTTTGTCCGAAATAATTGTGTTGCACCGTGGTCATATGGTTGATCATGCATCGGGTGTTGTGTTGCTAACGCAATAATTCTTCGTGGGTGCAGCTATTTGTGATAAAGACGCAGCTGAAAATATTTGTATATAGTGTACATTTCGCTCGAGATATTATAAAGTATACGCCGAGAACAGTCATAGAGAGAAGAAAAAAATGTGAGCCATCACAGTCCTAAAACCGAAGCATCAGTAAATGTCTGCGACAGAAAAAAGAAGCTCTCGTCTTTGTTTCATTAACACAGCAGATCATGGAATACGTGCCGATGTCGATTAGCAGCGAAGTAGCGGAGCTTGGTAAGTAAAAAATAAATAATAATTTAAAAATCATAATTTAAAAACATGTAATATTTATTTTTTATTATAAAAAATATTTTCATGCAGAACAAGTAGCCCCTGCATATAAACCGACACGGAGGGCCCGTTATTCGTGATATGGAGAACAACAGGAGGATACATACACTGTACAGCTAGATCTAGCTTCGGGAAAGATAAGTATCACCCGCCGTCCTCATCCGCAGTTGACGTCGATGGCAGTAGGTCATCAACGCTGCCGACTTTGTATAATGAGTCGTGGCATATTAGGTAAGACAGTACCGATTGTCCTGTGCACGTTGTTTTTATTGACCCGTGGGTTCAATTAAATACTTTTTTCATTCTTTTTTTCAGAAGTACACACTGTTGACAATGCCCCCTAGCGAAAAATAATTTAAAAGAAATATTACGAGTGATAACACAAATTCCGTATAGTGATAAAAATAAATTTAACGGTGGAGGAATCTCCGAGCGACGATTACTGTGTTTGCAGGGATATTGCATACGATGGTAAATATGTAAAATGCTTTCCATAAAATATTGATCAATTTTAAAAAAATACCTGATTTTACTGTGTCTCTTATTGTTACAGCGTAATAATTAGAGAATTATAATTGAAGTCTCTCTGTCTCCTTCACTCACTCTCTTATCCTACTTTTATCTCTACTCTTCCTTGCTCACCAGAGTACCCACACCACCTTACCTCACCACCTCCACGTTACCGACACCGGTTAAGCAGAGTGGGTAGCCCGGCAATGGAAAGGTGGGGTAGTGGGGGTAGCCGCATAATGGGGGAAGGAGTGGGGATAGGAGTGGAATGGAGCAAAGTCGTCCAGATACTACTGTAGTGGATAATGATAAACATTTTGAGATTCTAGGTATGAAAATCTCGAAAAATGATCATTCATGAATACAAAGCTTCCTCTACAAGAAAGTAAAAAATAAGGGACAATTGAATGAACCAGTGTAAACACGTGATTCGACAAGAGTGTACATATACTAGCTGAAGTCAGTGCGTCCCACTCACGTTTCAATAAATTATAATTTTTCTTATTGTTTACGAAAAACCTTAATCTTTGCAAGCAAAATCATCCAATTTTCCAAATTATTGTTAATTTTCCTTATCTTTCATATTTCTACTGTTTTTAAGATAGTAACATTTTATAAAAACTATTAGGTGCGCAACTAAGTTCCCGCTGTTTTTCAAGAGATGGCTCCAGTAGTAAGTGCTGGTCGATTGGGACATAACCAAAACGTCATGAACCAAGCTTAGACATATGGTAAACAAACCGCTTTGACACATTAGTGATTTTGTTTTTGCGTCATATACTTTTGATTGTGTGAAAATGTCTGATTTTGTGCCAAATAATCGCCATTTGCGGGAAGTGTTGCTTTTCTTCTTTCATTCGAAGAAAATGGCGGCTGAAGCGCATCGAGCGGCGATTTTAATGTTGACGATCGTTCGCGTGAAGGAAGGCCAGAAACCTTCGAAGACGCTGAATTGTAGGCATTGCTCGATGAGGATCCGTACCCAACGCAAAAAGAGCTTGCTTCAGCATTAAGAGTTACCCGCCAAGCCATTTCCAAGCGATTGCATGCGTTAGGACTGATTCAAAAACAAGAAACTTGGGTTCCTTATGATATGAAGCCAAGAGACGTTGAGCGTCGTTTTTTCGCCTGTGAACAATGCTCCAGCGGCAAAAAAAAAAGAAGGGTTTTCTTCATCGCATCGTTACGGGTGATGAAAAATCGATTCATTACAGCAACCCAAAGAGAACAAAATCATTGGGACTGCCCGGTCATGCTTCTACGTCGTCGGCTCGGCCGAATATTCACGCTGCGAAGATTTTGCTGTGTATTTGGTGGGATCAGGGCGGTGTTATTTATTATGAGCTGTTGAAACTGAACGAAACCATCACTGGGGAACGGTATCGAACTCAATTGATGCGATTGAGCCGAGCACTGCGCGAAAAGCGGCCACAATACGAGCAGAGGCACGAAAAAGTGATTCTACAGCATGACAACGCACAGTGGGGCCGATTCCCGAAAAGCTGCTCAAAAGTCGAAAACGTAGTTCATTCTGTTTGAGATATAGTATATAAGGGTTTTTGGGATCGCTGATTACGAATCTGAAGTCAAATTTGTAAAAAAACAAAATGGCGGGTTAAAAATGGCGATAGTAAACCGAAAATACTCGGTTATAATACGGAATGTTTATCAAATTTGTATGAAACTTGGTTTCTGTAAGTTTTCGAGGTCGCTGAATACAAATCCGGTGTGAAAAAAACAAAATTCAAAATGGCGGATCCAATATGGCGGACGCAATTTTCGTAATCGGTCGAATTCGCTTGAAACTTGTTATTTGGGGATTTTCGAGGTCGCTGAATACGAATCCGGTGTGAAACAAACAAAATTCAGAATGGTGGATCCAATATGGCGGACGCAATTTTCGAAATCAACCGAATTTGCTTGAAACTTGTTACTCGGGAATTTTTGAGGTCGCTGAACATGAATCCGATGTGAAAAAGACAAAATTCAAAATTGCAGATTCAAAATAGCGATTATAAAAATTTATTAACTTTTTATATATCTGTAAGTAAATTATATATTTGATAAAAAGTAATAAAACATCTACTTTTACATCTATAATTGTATTGATTAAAATCACTTTTGAAAGACTTATTTTATACTAATTACAAGTTACATTTCCTTTTTTTATTGAAGTGAATGTACTTCAGTTACATGCAAGTAATTTTTTCTTTGAAGCACATATTTCTTAAAATCATTTTCTGAAACAAAATAGATTTTGTGTCAATTTATAATTATTTTAGTTTAAGTAAACATTTTTTAAGATTACTGTATAATAATTTGATTTACAGTTTTAAAATAAATGTATTTGGATTACAGAGTAATGATTTTCTTGTTTAAAAGAAATATTTTGTACATGTTTCAGATAAGTAATTACATTTTTAATCATTTATAAAAATATTGAAAAATGTATAATTCAAATATATAAGAAAGTGTAATAAGGAACACGATTTTTTAAATACTAACATATTTATTTGAGAAATACAGTACAAAGCCAAATTCAAAAAATAAATTTGAATTAACAAGAATATTGTTCTAATATAAACATAAAAATTAGTCTTCATCATCAGTCGAATTGTATTAATAAAAACCTGAAGAATGTGACGACATCGAAAAAGAAGAGATAGAATCATCAGTAGACGCATAAACAGTTGGTGAAGTAAGCAAAGCAATTGATTCCGGAAATAAGGATTTTTATTTCTTATGTGGCAATTTCTTTAAGCTTGATATATACGGATCAGATGCCACTAGCAAGCGCAAGAAAAGATCTTCCATCGATTTTGTTCTGCTGCATTTTCGTGCCAAATCTTCACGGTATCTTTTAATATATTTATTACAAGACTCGTGTGCATCTTCAGACATTTGTCCGATTAGCAATAAAGGTAATTGTATTATTTCAGAGCCGTGTTAACGCAAGTTCGTAAGTAACAATGATCTCTTTTCCATTTATTACAGTTTTAAAAGGCATAAGTTTGTCCGCTTGTTCTTTTATATACTCTGTTTGTTTAACAGTGGCCTCAGTAGTTTCATGCAAAAATTCAATTTTTATTGGTCTACAAAAGCGTGGTGATGATGGTCTCGGATTTTTCCATACAATGATTTTTTCAGATGTATTTTTATCGATCGATATTAGTTGCACTGGAACAAGCGAAGTGAAAAAGATACTAGCATCTGAGTTACTTCCATCATCATCACTAAATTTTTGCTTGTACATACTTCGGCCAGAACTGCCATCACAACCCCACTTACAAATTAAATTAAAATTAGAAAGTTGTTCATCCGGCAAACTTTTTACGACATCCATTTGAGTCGTCAACAGTCGGCTGATAGTATGGTCTAATAAAGCTTGTAGTTTAACTTCTGCATTGGTTTCACATATACTAATACTACCTTTTTCAGGATAACATTTACACTTAACTTTCTGTACTAATTTATAAGATGGATATAATATACATTTCTTCTTTTTACTTATACTCCTTAAACCCTGGTATTGACTTCGCGATAGTTTTTGGTCGATTACAAGTGAAACAGCTTCATCAGCAGAAAAAGTGACTTCAGGAATAAACTCCAAAGATTTTCTATACTTTCGAGCTTTAGATGGACTACTCGAAGTTATATCTTTAACAATTTTAGCAGCTTCCACGTTTCTTTCGATTCGTAAATTTATCTGTGTTGCGTAGGAGACTTCTTCAGTACTTGATCCCGATCGAATGTCTTCGGTTCTCCTTCGCTTCGTTCTTTCACTGGATTGTGCAAATTGCTGTTTTGGGCGGCCCATATGTGTTTCATCTGACGTGGTTTGTGGTGGTGATCCATCTTCTTTCTTTTCATCGAAATAAACGATGCCATTTAGCCATTGCTGATTCTTCTCCGGGAATTTTTGTTCCATCCGCCAAACTTCCTGCCACTTTGCTTACAATTTATGTAATAGTATACAAACGACAGATTTCGCATTGTCTGATAACATAAAAGATCACTGTAATTTTGTAGACAAATTATTTTCAATTTTTTCAAAAGCTATTGTAGCACTGTCATTCAAGTTGTCTTTCAGTAATCTAAAAATTTCTTCCCTTGAGAAACCAGAAATTTGTTTGGTACTATCAGCACCTGAAACAAAAAAGAAAGTTTTAAATTTATAACACGTTAAAGTGAAAGCAAAAACTTTTGCTAAAAATTTATATAAACTATAGTTTACAATAATTTTGTGAATAAAAGTTTACAAAAAATGACTTTTTTCGTATGTTAACTGAAACGTTTACACGTTATTTTTCACTTGTAATCTTTAAGCATTGTGTAAATATGAATGAAATAAATAATAACAATACATCTTTATTATTATTTGTTAAACATGTAAAAATAATGCACTTACTTGCACTTGAAGCGTCCATTTTGAAAAACGATCCACTTCACGATGTTTAGCAAATTTTTGAATATTCTTTTACTTTGTACGATCCAACACAACAGCTGCTACTCCAAGAAAGATTACTTCGCCACTGCCTCGTAACTCGTAACCAGAGTTGCATCAAGCATATCCCCTTGCCAGATGCGTGCTCTTTTCAGGCATGCGCAGTGCTTGCGAAAGAATTTCCAGGCATGTATATAGCAATTACGAACCCATATATTTTCCAACAAATAACTACCCTTATAAAAATTAAACGCAACTTGTGATAAATTAAGCAGTGATAAATTATTGAGCGACAGTAATTTATTATTAGTTGATTTATCATAGCCAGTATTAAATTTCTATAAAAATAACATCTCTCTTTGAAAATAAGGGCTATATATACCTTTAAATAGTTGAACTAAGTACTTCACTGATGAAGACGTGGATGCCTAACTGAATGGGCATGCGCGAAAAAGATACGTATCAGACAACTCTGCTCGTAACTGCCACAGGCCCACAGGTAGGCCTATCGACCCTTTGTGACGTGATCGACCCTTTTCAAATATTCCATTACCCTCGCAAAAAGTCTATCTGTTCCACTATGTATAGGTAGACCTATATATTGCAGGTAGGTCTATGTATAAAGTCGACTCTTATCAAATGTTCCGTTATCCTCTATAAATGTTAGAATCCAACAATATATACTCTAAAACGAAATAAGTTATTTATAACATTAAAATAATTATTAAAATTATGAAAATTGCTGAATTAATTTAACTACAATTTTATTAAATAATTATTATGCAAAATAATAAAAAATCATCTACACGAGATTTGAACCGAGAACAATAATGTACGAGTCCAGCGTGTAAGCCACTACGCTACGGAACTATTCACGTTGCATAGCCAAGAAAAAAAAAAATTAAAAATGGTGGTTTTATTTCGAAAATTATCTTGCCGTATTGGATCCGCCATTTTCAATTTTATTTTTTTGACACCGGATTCGTATTCAGCGACCCCAAAAACCCCCGAGTAACAAGTTTCAAGCGAATCCGACCGATTTCAAAAATTGCGTTCTCCATATTGGACCCGCCATTTTGAATTTTGGTTTTTTGACACCAGATTCGTATTCACCGACCCCCAAAACCCCCGAGTAACAAATTTCAAGCGAATCCGACCGATTTCGAAAATTGCGTCCGTCATATTGGATCCGCCATTTTGAATTTTGGTTTTTTGACACCGGATTCGTATTCAGCGACCCCCAAAATCCCCGAGTAACAAGTTTCAAGCGAATCCAATCGATTTCGAAAATTGCGACCGCCATATTGGATCCGCCATTTTGAATTTAGTTTTTTTGACACCGGATTCGTATTCAGCGACCCCAAAAACCCCCGAGTAACAAGTTTCACAAAATTATATTCATTTAAAAAAAACGTGCAACAAGTGGTTAATGTGAATTTGTAATTTTTTATATTCAAATGTGCACTAAAAACAAAGTTGCAGCTAGCTGCAGCTGATTTTTACTAATTTTGTTACATAACAGTACAAACTTTAATTTAAAACTTGTTTCGTTGCGGAACACTGCGGAACTTTGAACTTTTTCCCTGTTTTTCTAAAATGATTGTACATAATTTTCATTTTTTTTTACTTTAGACATTGTTTAGCTATTAATTTATATGTATCTGTTATAATTTTCGACGCATATGATAATAAACTACTTTCTTCCACCTGAAACCTCCATTTTGCAGAATTAAGAAACACCAATTTTACGATTTTCTACGAATTTTTTAACATGACGCTTGAATATGAGCTCGAACGATCGAGCTATTACTTGCGCGAAGGTCTTTTTTGTACTGGCTTATACTTGCCAGGTATACTTCACTAGCCCTTATAAAATGTTCCATTATATTCTTTAAACATTACTCTATCCACCTATGTACTCTAAATCCTATAAAATGAAACTTCATTTTTCGACTTTTGACCAGCTTTTCGAGAATCGGCCCCACTGTGCAACGCTCGGCCTCACGTTGCCAAACCCGTTAAAACCTACTCAGAAACGCTCAAATGGGAAGTCCTACCCCACCCGCCATATTCCCCAGATATTGCGCCGTCCGATTATTACTTGTTCCGTTCGATAGCACATGGTCTGGCTAATCAGCAGTTCAGCTCATATGAAGACATCTCAAAATGGCTTGATTCGTTGATAACCTCAAAAGACTAACACTTCTACCGTGACGGTATTCGAGCTCTGCCAGAAAGATGGGAAAAAGTTGTCGCTAGCGATGGGCAATATTTTGAATGATTCATTTGTAAACATTTTTTCACAATAAAGTTGCATTTTCATAAAAAAAAAAAAAAAAACAGCGGGAAATAGTTGCGCACCTAATACTAAAGTAAAAAAAACTATCATATATACGACTTCCAATTGGTCTCAATATTAGTGTAATCGATAGTTATTTCAGTTAAATTCCTGTAATCGAAATAAAGGAATTCTTCCTCCTTAAATTATTTAAAATTTTTGTGACACAAAATTATTACCGAGGGGAAGTCAGACGAAATAGAAAAAGTCGATGAAACTTACGAGTAATGTACAGGGTGCGCCATCTTTTATGTCGGTATGTAAACATTGAATAAATTTGACATTTATCAAATGGTTGACTTCAGTAAACATGTTTTTGAGACGTCAATTCAGTACAATATTAACCATGAATCGCTTCACACCGAAACAACGTGCCGAAATAGTGACGCTGTGCATTGAAAATAGTCGTTCAGTTGTGTTAACTCAACGTGCATATCGTCGAAAATATCGTGGCCCATTTCACACTCTCTGGCGCTGTTACCAAGCAAAATTGCCGAATTTGAGGAACGGAAAATCCACACGAGATCCACGAAACACCATTGCATGACCATAAAGTGACTGTTTGGGCCGGCGTGTGCGCCAAAACCATCATAGGGTAATTTTTCTTCAGAGAATGTAAAACAGTCCATGGGTGTGTAAAACATCGGTGGATGTTGGCTCATTATGTCTGCCTACAAATGTGTGAAAAAGGTCTGGACGGTTACTGGTTTCAACAAGTCGGTGCGACATACCACACTGCAAATCAAACAATGCAGTTTCTGCAACGAAAATTCCCTGGACGTGTGATGTCAAAAAATGGCGGCATTTACTGGCCATCCAGATCTCCAGATTTGACCCCTCCGGACTTCTTTTTGTGGGGTTATTTGAAAAGCAAAGTGTACGTCAACAAGCCTCAGACCATTGACGAGCTCAAGGCAAACATTCGTGCAGAAATCATCACTATACCGCCCGAGATGCTCGAAAAAGTGATGGAAAACGCAGCAAAAAGGGCACGTTTTGCTTTGGCCAATAAAGACGGCCACTTGATTGATGTTGTATTCAAAAACTAGTCCAAATAAATTATAAAGGACCAAATTAAATAAAAATACCTCATATATGGAAATCGGTTGTTTTTTTATACAGTTATTCAATGTTTACATACCGACATAAAATATGGCGCACCCTGTATATACCCGTTTGTTTGATATACCGTTGGTCTGATGTGTGTATGAGCTGAAAGATATCGAAAAAGGATGAGTTCTCACTTGTGACAGGGAAAAATAACCAGACGAACAATGTAGACAGAGAAAATGGTATATATTTCCACTTTTCAAGTTATTGGTGAGCTGCACATACAATTTTATTAATTGCGCACCAATAAATAACACGAGAGAACGCGCGAAGAAGCCTATGCTGCAAAGCACGCCACAAGGTGTGACATTTGAGGATACACGAGATAATATTTTCGCACTTCACCTTGATTCAATTTGTGTAAATTATCAAGGTGCCACCTTACCATTCAATTTGAGTCTAGTTGAGCACGTTTTGAGCGTGAGAATATCCGAAAAAAAAAACCGACTGCACGCACAGCAGCCGAGCGCAGCGAAGCATCAGCAGCATCGAGCTACCGCACGGCGATCGTAGTGGCGGCGCGTCAGCTGATTTCTCAACATTTCCGCCAGCCATCAGCAACGGGGTCGCTGATTATCTTTATCCGGTTGGTCGATGGGTGAGACGGGCAGAACAGCTAATTTGCCTTGATGCAACGTTGTGACTCGTGTAAGTGGCCATTTGCACGGTAGAAAACGTTCGTCCGTGAGCAGAACCAGAGCCGATTTAAATGTTGTTGTTAGGGTGATGCCACTTTGAGATTGACTGCTGCCGTTGGCAATAATGAGCTGATCATTGACGCCAAAATTGTCACACCTTTTGCAGCAGCAGTTGCCATCTTGAGAGTCGTGAGATTGCCAAATCCTCTAAGGATGGCTCTGGGATCGTTGTGAGTGCTCCTCCGATGAGAAAATGTCCAGGCGTCAGCGCAGATGTATCACCAGGGTCATCGCTGAGTGGTACCAGAGGTCGAGAATTGAATATGGCCTCGATTTGAGACAGCAGTGTGGTGAGCTTCTCAAATATGAGTGCAGTATCGCCCACTGTACGTTGAAGGTGAGACTTGACTGATTTCACTGCTGCCTTTCACTTACCACCCATATGTGGAGCAGCAGGTGGGTTGAAACCCCATTCAACTTGATGATTCGCGAGTAAAGATGTGATGACTTGATGTTCGTGTGAGTTTTTCATGAATAACAGAGGAAGAGTTTTGTGAGCACCAACGAAGTTGGTGCCACAGTTCGAGTACATAATGAGAGGAATACGGCGCCACTCTAATTACACCCTCCTGGTCGATGAAAGCTGAAAGTCGACTGAAGGGATGAGAACATGGCAGAGGAGAGCCTGATTGAAACACCTGAAGTTTGTGTTTAAAAAAAGCTTGAGTTGCTTTCGTCCAGAAGACGTTAGCCATGGCCATCTCTTGTGCAGTGAGTGGAGCTGTTCCAGCCGATTCTAGCCTTCTCCTTATTCTGACCAACACCCTGATACATAATGAGGTGAGCCGACATAGCTTGGTGAGAGCCAAGTACGGATAGATGAGATCTTAATGATACTCAGGCCCCAGAGTGGCAGTGAAAAGGGCTACCCCAGGTCGAGCTTCCATATTGCTCAAGTCTTCATGAGCGGTGGTTGTTTTTGACCAAAAATAAACTGACCTTACCATCCATGACGGACCTGACCACCACAGCTGGTGAGAAGCCAGTTGAGATGTTGTGATATGGATTTAAGCTACTCTATTCTGGTCATAATCTTTCCGTGCTGGATGAGCTTTGATCCACGTGAGTGAGTTATCAGAGAATCCGTCCACAGGTGAGTTGATGAGATTTCGACTTTGAGCGTGGCTTGAACGTATGAAACCAATTTTGCAAGTACCAGCGCAGCAATCAGTTCGAGCTAGGGTATGGTGAGCTTTTTGAGTGGTGCTTCCCGGGTTTTAGAGCAGACCAGTGAAGCCACCTTTCCTGTGGATGATCAGTTGGCAGTGATGTAAATCACTGCAGCCATAGCTAATTGAGATGCATCAGAGAAACCGTAAAATTCCACTGTTGAGTTGCTCCATGTATTAAACGAACGAGGAATTAAGATCCTGGCCAGACAAGTAAGATCTTATTTGATAGCGATCCAACGAGATCAGACCTGGGATGGCAGTGGATCAGCCAAGTTGAGCTTTTGAAGCCAGATCTCTTCTAAGAGTATCTTGGCTCTGATCACAACAGGTGAGACAAAACCGAGTGGATCAAAGAGTTAAGCCAGCTCTAAAAGAACAAGGCGATTGGTGAGATTTCCTTGAGTTGAGTTGAACCTTGATGCGAATATGAACGTGTCCTCGTGAGGAAGCCAAGTCAAACCGAGAATTTTGGTTTCGCAGTCGTCCATTGAGATAGATGAGCTTGACTGTGATTTTGAGATACTAGCAAGGATCCGACGAGTGCCACTTGGCAAGTGGAAAACCACCCTCCATGCATCAGTCCTCGAGCTGTTGAGCAATTTCAATGAGCTGATGCGTGGTATTTGCCCCTCCGAAGATGGCATCCACGTACCTGCCAAAGGTGATAGCTGGCACAGCAAGTGGAAAGCGATGTCCCTCATCCTCGGTGAGCTGAATAAGAGTCCTGATCGCTAGAAAAGGAGCAGCCTTTGTACCATATGAATAGTATGTGTACACCTTTGCTCCATCCCACTCCTTCCCCCACTACGCGGCTACCCCCACCACCCCACTTTTCCACCGTCGCGCTACCCACTCTGCTTAACCAGTGTCGGTAACGTGGAGATGGCAAGAATTCATGATGGACAACACCGTTGTAATCCATGAAAACCGTGAGCATCGCCTTCTTTTTTTGACTGAAAACGACATGGTTTTTTCGGTCTCGGCTCATTCGGTGCACGCCATTCATTCGCTTGATGACGGGATTGCGTGTCATACTCATAAATCCACGTCACGATTCCAGTGATGATCCGTTTGATAAATGTTGGGTCGGATTTGGCATTGGAAATCAAGTCTTCCGCGATTTCAACGCGGTCGTTTTTTGCATGAAATTGAGGTCTTTCGGAACCAGTTTTGCAGTAACACGTCTGAGGCCCAAATCACTAACCAAAGTGTCTTGAGCGGATCCATAAATAATGTTCAAGTCGTCTGCCAGCTCTCTGCTGGTCAATTTGCGGTTTTCGGCCAACATTTCGGTGATTTTATCGATGTTTTCATCGGTTTTCGACGTGGACCAACTGCCACTGCGTTCGTCATCCTCGACCGACTTCACGGCCATTTCTGAAGCATTCGTGCCACCGAAAAACGTTTGATCTCGAAAGAGTATCGTTGCCGAAACACTTCTCCAACATTTTTGAGGTCTGCGGACCGTTAAATACGTTTTTCACACAAAATTTAATGCAAACTCGTTGATGCGCAGTTGGTGCCATTTTCGAACTTGAAAAAAATCGAAAACACGCGCAAAGGTTGATGTACTCAGTTCAGCGTAACTTTACAAAGGTCAAGCTATGACGCTGAATTTGGAAGGAATTGTCAATGACAGATGTGGTAACCTAACTAAAAAAATTCCCATCGGGTGACTGACAGCGCCCCACGGAGGCCAGTCTCAAAACTTTTTGATCAACGTAGGACACCAGATGAAACATAGTATCTATCCACGAGTCTCCGTGTTAAAAGACTTAAACCCGATCAATCACAATCGCCATCCTTGCAGGATACGAGCTTACCTACAGTAGGAACATGTAAAAGAGTCATCGAATAAGCAATTTCCACAAGAGAAACAGACCATTCACCATGCAAACGTATTTGAGGTGATAGTTTTGTAATAAATTTCGTCGTCGTATTATGCGGAAAATACTGCATACTACTGTTGTTCGGTAGTACGGTCAAGAAAAAGAGTTTTCATTGGAACTCTTATTTAACAGTGACGGTGATTCCGAACACTTTTACATTTCTTATTCTTATTCTCCTTCGTCTTCTCAGGTGACAGAGACACTCGTACTCGCGATAATTCGGCCTCGTAGCAAATTCCGTCGATAGTCTCGTTATGAAGATCGTGTAAAATATACACGAATAGTTTTCGACTCACTGATATTCGATGAATCTTGAATAACTCGTTACTCCAACAGCGCTCATATCCTGTCGCAAATGCTGCTTTAGCTGTGCTGATACTGGACCAATTCACCGACACTGTATTTACGGTTTTTTATTTTTTTCACGTTATGCTGGTAACGCCGAGCTAAATTTTCTCGGGCTATAGAGGTGTTTTCTAGGTTCACTTCACTCGGAGGAATACGCGTTATGCTATATTTACCAGGTGTATGCATAAGTTTTTTCCGGTTTTTTGGTAAAAAAAAACACGTAATTTTCAAGGCAAATTAATTTTTGTTTTATTCAAAATATTGGCCATCGGCTTCTACACATTTCGCCCATCTTTCAGGTAACCTATGAATACCATGCCAGAAAAACTGCTTGTCTTTTGCGGCAAACCATTCGTCGAGCCATTTTCCAACTTCCTCGAAATTGCTGAAGTGCTGCTCTGGGAGCGCGTGCCCCATTGATGCGAAGAGGTGATAGTCAGATAGCGCCAGGTCTGGCGAATACGGCGGGTGCGGAAGGATGTCCCATCCAAGCGATTACAAGGTGTCTTTCACTGCTTTTGCTGTGTGAGACGGCGCATTGTCGTGTAACAAAATCACTTTGCCATGTCTTCTGGCCCATTCCGGTCGTCTTTCGATTAATGCGTGGTTTAAATTAATAATTTGTTGGCGATAGCGTTGTGTATTAACAGTTTCGCCGGGCTTCAAGAGTTCATAATACACAATACCGCTCTGGTCCCACCAGACACAGAGCATGGTCTTCTTGCCGAAGCGATTTGGCCTTGGTGTTGAAGGACCGGCTTCGCCAGGTGAAAGCCACGATTTTTTCCGCTTCGGGTTTTCAAAATAAATCCATTTTTCGTCACCCGTCACAATTCGATGCAAAAATGATTTCCTTTCGTGGCGTTGAAGCACCACTTCACAAGTGACTTTGCGATTTTCTATTTGACGTTCATTCAAATCGTGTGGGACCCATTTACCGAGTTTATTGATCTTCCCCATTACTCGTAAACGTCTGCTGATTGTTTCTTGTGACACATGTAATGCTTCTGCTAATTGCCGTTGAGTTTGAGTTGGGTCATCATCCAATAACTCCTGCAATTGCTCGTCTTCGCATTTTTGTGGTCTACTAGAGCGCTCACTGTCTTTCACATTGAAATCACCACTTTTAAATTGTCGAAACCATGTCTCACATGTTCTAATCGATGGAGCGTGTTCACCATATGTTTCTACCAGCAAACGTTGACTTTCAGCAGCCTTTTTCTTTTGATTAAATAAGAAAAACAATGCGTGCCGCAAATGTTCTTTTTCAGGCACAAAACTCGACATGATCACTGAACGATAAAACAAAGACGCAAGTTTTTGGCGGACTCAACTTGTGTGTGTTTGTAGGTTAATGTCAGACGAACAAAATGACGTATGTGTCAAATTAATACGCTGCGTACTTTTCGCTGGCGCCATCTCTTAGTTAAACCGGAAAAAACTTATGCACACACCTGGTAGTGTGATTATAAGCACATAAAATTTTTTGTGAAATAGCGATTAAAGCGCTCAGCAATCGAGGCTTTTATATCGGGGTTACGAGCAGTCCGAAAAACGATATTCTTTTTCTTTAGAATTTGCTGAAATGGAGCGCCGATAAATTCTTGGCCTGGATCAGTTTGCAGATGCTGCGGGAAACGATTGTCACTGCATGCAAGTAGGTGTGTGAGAGAGCGTGCTACGTTTGGGCTCGTTTTGTCATGCAAAGCCTCGACCCACGCATATTTGCTTAACACATTGATAACAACAATCAGATATGCATACCCATCATTGTACGTAGAAATAGAGCGTAGACCAGCTAAAGGAATCTCCCATACGTCGTTTATATTGCACACGTTGTACGTACGACGGGGATGTCGCCGTAGCACGATGCGATGCATGTTATATGATTCCTGTGTCTCAAGCCAGGGTAAAACATTTGTTGTCGCCACTCTCCGATCCACCTAAGCCAAATTTTTTGCTTGAGAATAGGATGTAGGATAAGCGGAGTCATAATAGATTTTTTCAAGAATTTTCATAATTTTAGCGATGACCAGTTAAATGGATTCCTTTTGTTTTTCTTTACAAGCTGTGCGGGGGACTGATATCCGCTGTAGTGACGTTGGCTCTCCACTTGGGCGTTGTTTCGCAATTGTTCGTCCTCTTCTCCTTCCCGCTCCTCCCCCTCGATAATGTCGTTGTCCGCCGTGAGCATTAAATCTCTGATTGAGTGTGCGGTCTCGACTTCATTGTTGCTGTTGCTGCCGCTGCTGCTACTACGACGGTCACTATCGCGTGGTAAAATGAGACGCCGCTGCGGCGTCGAGGACGGTGTAGGCGTAGGCTCGTGTATGTCCATTTCTCCCGATCGCTCTTGTACGAGTGACAGTTTAGATTTTCACGCAGCTCAGAGTCGAGGCGTGATAACGGTTTGCCGGCTGTCTGTACGGAGGGCGACGGCTCTGTAGCACTAGTAATAGTAGTAGCAGTAGTAGCGAGACTCGCGAGACGATGTATGTTATCATGAGGAATAAGCACCATCTTTCTGGCATATTCCATAACTCATGTGGTCTAAGACAGGCACAAGAAACAACTTCAGAAATACGACACAGTGCTCGACAATGATCGTCTTTTTACCACCTCAATTTCCCGTTTTGGCGGCTAGACGTCGAAGTGTTTTCTCATGCCTCCGAAGATGATTATTTTGCACGTTGTTCAGGCTTACGTTTCCCTGTAAAACGTTTAGAGCACACTCGCATATACACCGTACGAGTGCTACATCTGCTATGCGCAAAATTGGGCGTCGCTGCTCTTGCTTCAGATAACACAGTGCCTGCAATATAATTATTTGCTTTTTATCGAGAGGTCCGTGTAACGCCATTACAAGCGCATACTGGTACATCGTGCGTCGCATCACGAACCTTTATTGCTTTTTGAGGCACGTAAACGCAATGGTATTGGTCATCGTGAAATATACCACAGACGCGAAGTTGACAATCATCAGGCATTGATTGTTTGAAGTCGAATAATAGATAGCTGTACACTGCAGCTGTTGCATCGAAATATACCACGTGCAAAAATCTCAGATTCTCGGTATATTCATAACGTGCTAAATGGTGAATTTGCTCGCGATCTCGCAGATTTTTAAAGACAACGATATAATTAGCGTTTAAGGAGATATCGCGCTGCCAGTGACCCTAATGGGAGATTTTGCGTAATGAAGATGACACTGAAATTTTTATGATGACTACCCTTGGTTAATAAATCGATCACGGTATTGTTCGATGCCTCACGCATTAGATCGTCAATGATCATAAGTTTAGGCCTCGTATCACTGGAGTAGTCGGCTGCTTGCGGTAAATCCTCGCGAAATTCGATTTTATCACCGTACTCTGAATACCCGGACTGCCACTCTAAGTACTAAAACAGTATACACTCGAACAAGCCATCCGTCATTTCGCGCATGTATTTGAATAAATTTTTGACAAAATATGTTTTACCAGAGCCCGTAGGACCGCTTATCACGGCTGTCCATGGATGTTTCTAACATGTATCCATATCGATAAGTGTCTTTCAAACCTAATCAGCTGACTCTTAAATAAGCTTATACCGCCTCTGTGTCAACCATTTTTGCGACCTTGACGGGCTGATAAAACGCAGCGCGCTTGTACTAGTTGATGAGGCGCGTGCCCGCTGTATAAGCTGATGTTTAATGCGTATGTAAATTAAATAACGAACTACAAATCATGTAATTCTAAAGAACGATATTATATCCACGGAGATGAAACAAGAATGTCGGAACAAAAGAAAACACTCGATAAGAAAGACGGGACAAAAGGAATCAATTATGAGAAAGTCAGAACAAAAGGGAACGGTAAAGAGATAGCCGCTACTACCACGAATAGCAGCACAAAAAAAAACGAGCGGACAACGGTTTTATACATAATAAATCAATATTTCTATTCTTTTTACGTATTGTACTCTAACAGAATTACGTGATCGTTGAATTTTGCCACGACGTATTACGCTGCCACCTAGATAAAATCTTCGAATCACCGTCGAAATCGATATTCTCTCACGCGTCCAGTATGAGCGATAACGCAGTTGCACTCGCGCTCAAGCCATGCGACGGCCTTGCACGACTGCTTATCGCCCCAGCTGTACTCCGCTGGTGGTAACACCGCAATGCGATCCTTCTGTAGAAAATTCTTTCGAAATACTCTCATACATGGTGAAGCTATCATGCAGGCTTCTGTAAAGGGGCACACACTTCCGCAACATATAACTAACTCACGAAAAGCTAGACGCGCGCGTCTCAAAATCGTAACATCTGTACGACAATATTGCACAAATTCCGTCGCAACCGAAGGCCGTAGGTGAAGCGCTAAGAGCCACAGGCAAATAGTCCAGACTATCGAGAAAAATGACATTGCCAATCTTTATCGAGATAATCTTCGTACCATTCATAATCAGAGAGGCAGCTGTGTTTTTTGCACTTCGATTAAATACCGTAAAATAAAGTGCGCGTCGACACTTGCATTATGAGCAATACAGATAGTCTTTTTAACTTTTTGCGATAATGCCAATTTCACAAGCTCCCCAACAGGATCATCGATAAACACGAATGCGCGCTTACCACAGTCAGCACAATCGATCTCTATATCTGTGGTATCAAGGCATGTCTGCATACGCATTGTGAAACACATAAATTCGGCTCGTGAATTCATGTCGAATTATCATCGTGCAATTGTTCATGTTGCTGCGTCTCAAAATCATGAAACAAAAATCTCGTCGAGGGCTTGTCTTTTTTTCTTTTTCTTTAGCGCCTCTGGTTTTTTAAGAGGTGCTATAAAACACGCATAAGTAGTCGGTCGAATTTGCCTGAATTTTTATCCGTGGTTTTAATCATACGCAAGCAGTGTCCCCAGATTTTCAATGCTTTTCAGACACTGTACTGTCTATATTTAAGAGACGTAATAACCGCGGAGCCCTCACCCTTATGATGAGCTAGACAAAAAACGCCAAGGAACGAGCGATTACAGTTTGTGAGTCTCTATTACCTACAGAAATGCTCGAGTACTCGCCTATACCTAGGGTTACATTGTGTGCAAAATCCGCGACTACCTAGCGTATTGAATTTTACCTATTGCCGAGAGTACGGATTTTCGCCCGTCGTATAGAGCCGGAACGCACTTTCCGAATATGAGGAATTCATAAACAACGATCGCTATATACTCGTCAACCAAGTACTCCTGAAAGAGTTGAGTCTCGCGCGTCCCACATCCTCTAGACGGCGCCGTTGCCCCCGCATTACGTGCGAGTTCTATCGCTGCTGTATTTATCGCTCCTCGAAGTCCGTTCCGAATTGGACCCCATCGTCTAGGTGCTCGCCCGTACAAATTTGACCGCGGTCAGCATGCGCGCCGACTGTGACGAGGGATCGTTGTAGACGTAAATTATCGGTTTTGTTTATGCGTAAAATTGACTTTTTGCTATAGACTCGTGCATAAGCATGATACGCCCACGGGCGCCTTCGACGCCTCGTACTATGCATGTCGTCATTCTACAGGTACCATCGTCTATTCGAAATTCGCGCGAGCTCTGAACTGCACTATTAAGTAATCGCCATATATCGTCAAGAATAATTTCACGCGCTTGTTGAAATGATAGCCATACATGCCCTTGTGCGAAAGACGGCACGATCAGCGTCATGCTCACATAATCATGTCCCTCGCAAGATTCTGTAAGATGAGTGAGAGCATCTCGTACACCGGCCTCGAATCAATTCATATAATTAATACCGTCCGGTCGTTGACGAAAATAAGTCTGTCTCCAGTCCTTGCAATATTGCAACTTCTCATTGCCGATACCGAAGCGTTCACTAGGAGGCAAAATATCACCTTCCTGTATCGCAGTCCTTCCGCCGCCAAACTGCCCACCTACAAGCATAATTATAAAATTTATTCGAATTTTTTATTTTTATTTATTTATTTGTCTTGTTTCTAGACATATACCGTGTATATATATTGTGTAACATAAAAATTACGAACTTATAGTTGCTTCTAGTCCTCAAATCCCTCGACTGCCCCCGGGAATCGCCAACGCATTTCATAAAATAACTCGATTGTCGGCAGTCTCGGCATAGTGAATCTTGCAAAGCGAAAAACGTTTGGGTCCGACTCGTATGCTATTTTTTTTATTTTTACTGCTATTACCCCCGTAATTATTTTTATTTTTGCTAACGTAATTGTGTTATTGAAAGTTTATCTGAATCTACCGGGTCTTCCTCCTCCTTCTCGTCCTCGTCATTCTCCTCGATTTCCACGTCGCCCTCTACCTCCTCCTCCTCATCCTCTGCCACCCGTTCGTCTTCTTCTTCCTCGCCGTGTATATTGGTATTGGTATCATCGCTTGAACTGTATTGTCGGGACGGACCTGCGACAGCTTCATCTGGTTCTTTCGTAGGACCGACTATGAAAAGATCGTTTGTTGGTTTATATCCGCAGAACGGCTGGGTAAAATTAATCCAGCAATTCCCTGCAGCGCTGTCACCATCGTTATCCCTGCGATGATCATCGAAATCGGTTCTACCCTCCTCATTAAAATCATAGGAGTCGGATCCCATTTCTCCTTCTTCATATCGTCGAATTATATAAAAATCTTGTGAAATAAAGGAAATAAAATGAAAGTAAATAACACAGTATATTACTTACGTCTTTCACTGAGGATGGGCTGCATAGTAGGCGCATTCAGCCACTCACGTCAACGATTAACACACGCCACCGAATCAATAATTATTTGATTATCAAACAGTCCAAGTCTATGCGCGTCAACTAAATCGTGCTGATGACACTCGCACAGCATACCGCGAATCTTATTAACAACCGATGTCATAGAGAGCGACGACGACGAGTACGAGGAGCCAGATAATGTCTTACACGAGCGTGAAGATAGGATCCAGCAAAAGGAAAGACAGCACGAAGGGGATGCAGGTTCCAGTGGGAGTCAACGATAGTTGAGAAATCGCGATCAAATAAAACCACCTGCTCGTTATACAGACTTCAAGGTTACTTCGATCTTTCTTACTCAAGGGCATGAGCCGAGTAGTTTCAGAGAAGCGTTAAAAAGTGACCAAAGTTAGTAGTAGAAGGAGACGATGAACGACGAGTTAAGAGCTCTGGAACACAATCAAACTTGAATTCTTACGAAACCCCCAGAAAAGGAAACGGTGCTGCCAAGGTCAAGTTGAAGAACGACGGGACAATCGAGCGGTACAGGGCAAGGCTCGCAGTCATGGGCTTTCTCCAGAGGCCAGGACTAAATTATTTTGAGACTTCTAGTCCTGTGGTAAAATTCGATTCAGTTAGAATGCTACTAGCGCTGGCAGCGGCTAGTAAGATGCACGTCGAACAGTTCGACGTCAAAACTGCGTTTCTCTATAGAAGATTGGAGGAAGATGTCTATATGGAGCAGCCGGTGGGGTTTGACAATGGTTCAGGAAGAGTCTGCAAGTTGCAGAGGAGTCTGTGTGGACTCAAACAGTCTCCAAGGTGTTAGAACGAGCGTTTCATTAAGTCTCTCATGGCGTTCAACCTCAGGCAGTCCGAGGCAGATCCATGCGTTTTCGTGAGCGTCGACAGTAAAGTAATTCTTGCAATTTATATTGACGATGGTCTAATTGTTTCTAGCGATAAAGGTCTTGCTGATAGGTTCATTAGACATTTGAAAAAGGAATTCGAGATTAAGATGAGTCCTTTCGGTTTGTTCTTAGGCATGCAAATTAGTCGATAGGTGGACGGTTCGATCTTCGTAGGTCAGGAGTTATACTTGGATAAAGTATTAGAGCGGTTCCTCATGGAAAAAGCAAACAGTGTGGCCATTCCAGCTGATAATCACCAAAATCTGGGTGATTGCAATGACGAGGGAAACGAGCCAGAAAATTTACCATTCAGAGAAGCGGTCGGTAGTTTATTATTCATTGCGAATGTGAGTAGACCCGATATTTCATTTGTCGTGAATTCGATAGCTCAATTTAGTGAAAAACTGCAATAAGTACATTGGAACGCGGTCAAATGAATTTTTAAGTATTTAAAGGGAACGCGTGAGCACGGAATTATTTTTAATTCAGGAGTGGATTGCTCATAATTGTAGCTTATAGCGATACGGATTTCGCTGGGGAAACCAGCTCGAGAAAATCTACGACGGGTTTTGTGTTGAAATTGGGAAATGCACCCTTTCTCTGGGGTTCAAGACGACAGCGATCGGTTGCACTATCGACGGCGGAATCAGAATATGTAGCAGCGAGCGAAACGGTGCGTGAACTTGCGTGGCCGCAGAGATTACTTGTAGAACTAGCGGGAAAAATTGTTGAAAAACCGATCTTACGGATGGACAATCAGAGCGCAATAAAGTTAATCAAAAATCCCGAGCTTCACCGTCGCTCGAAGCATATTGAAGTCAGGTATCATTACGTGCGTGATAAGTTTAGAGAAAAAGAGTTTTTGTTAGAGTATGTAAATACAAAAGTTCAATAAGCGGATATTTTGACTAAGCCACTTGCGAGGATAATTTTCGAAAGTTTGCGAGAAAAATTAAACATTCATTGGAACTGCTTAATATGGATTATAAGTTCTCCTGCAAAAGCAAAAAAAAAATTATTGTAAAAGGGAAAAATGCCATTTTTGTTATTTCATAAGTGAGATGCATAGTGGTTAATAATAAAGACTACTTTTCAAAACAAAAAAAGGGGCATACGAGACACAAAGTGGGAGTGTTAGAGCTGAATGTATGACACGGATACAGTATAAAAGTGTATTGAGTCTCATATGCGGCTGCTCGAGTCCTATGCTTGTGTGCGAGAGAGAGCGTGCGTGTGTGAGCACGGCAAGCCAGCGTGGCTGATGAGCAGAGTGAGAAGGAGTGTATCGAGAGGAAAAGAGGGAATCGTACGTTTGCGCGGGTCCTTGCTTTCTTCTCTCGCCAGTCGCCTCGTGTCATGCGTATACACACACAGCGTAGTCTGCCAATAAGAGTATTAAATAAATGAAACTAATGTTCTTTAACTGTGTCTTATTCTTTTAAACATCAATTCCCAACACTTATCAATGAGCGTTTAACCACCCTGATCATGATTGTGGTGTTAGAGTAGTAGTAACCGCAATAAATCAGACAATGAACTAGAGATTTTTCAAAGCGGGACGCTTTTATATACATTCGTTCAATACGCTCTTTCTCTCTTTCTCTCTTTGCATATACTGCAGCGATGTAATGAATATGACTAACCAAGAAGATAGCCGCATACGATCACTTTATAAAAGCAGTGTTTAAAAGTTATTTTTCTCGCGTACAACGATATTTCGACGCTCATAAAGCTGATGACAAGAAAATGTGTAATACCCGCATAGAGCACACAGTGCATTACACAATTCTAACCTCGTGTTACCAGCCCAAAGCTATCTCCTTTAGTAAAATAAGCGGTAGTGCTATGAGGAATACGAGCATCAAGAGGAATCTGGAGAACTGAAATGGAAACGCTTCCGAAAATACTCTCCAAACATCGTTGTGCAGTGGTCAACATTTGATATGCTCGGCAAAATAAGTAGACGAATTGATATTCACACGCAAGCGCTAAAGCGCGAAAGTGAAACGATTCAGCGGTGTATGAATGAGGTTGTATTGTGTGTCCGCGAAAAGATAGGTGTCAGTGATACGCCTTGTGCAACAGTGTGTGAGATCATCGGTTCCAAGGAATCCTTTCAAGAGGCGCTCGAGCACATCACAACCTTGCTGGCGCCGAAGGATCCGGATCTTATGAAAATTATTTTGTCTGAGATAATTGTGCTGTACCGTGGTCATATCGCTGATCACGCGTCAGGGTTCGTGTCGCGAACGCAATAATTCTCCGCGGGTACAGCTATCTGTAATAAAGGCACCGTTGTAAATATTTGTATATAGTGTACATTTCGCTGGAGATATTATAAAGTATGCACTGAAGATGGTCATAGAGAGAGGAGAAATGTGAGCTGCCACAGTCCTAAAACCGAAGTATCAGCAAGGGTCTGCGACACAAAGAAGAAAAAACTCTCGTCTTTTTTCATTAACACCGCAGATCATGGAATACGTACCGATGTCGATTAGCAGCGAAGCAGCGGAGCTTGGTAAGTAATAAAAAAATTTTATCGTAATTTAAAAGCATGTAATATATATATTTAATTATAAAAAATTATTTTTATAGCAGAACAAGCTGCCCCTGCATATAAACTGATACGGAAGACCCGTTGTTCGTGTTATGGAGATCGAGAGGAGAATACATACACGGTATATCTATATCTAGCTTCAGGAAAGAAAAGCGTCACCGGACATCCTCATCCGCAGTTGACGCCGACGGTAGCATACCATCAGCGCTGTCAACTTTTTGTAATGAGTTGAGGTATACCAGGTAAGGCAGTACCGGTTTTTCTGTGTGCATTGTTTATATTGACCCGTGCGAACAATTAAACACTTGTTTCATTCTTATTTCAGAAGTACGCTGTGATGACAACGTCCCCAGCGAAAAATAATTTTAAAGTAATATTATGAGTGATAATACAAATTAATTACAATTAAATTTAAAGTAAATAAGATGGGGTATTTTTTATTTGAAAGTGAGTTCTTCATTAAGTGATTCGTGAAATGTATATGCGAAAGTATGAATGTGTGCTAGTGTGCGTAAGTATGTAGCATAAGTTCAAGGGAGAGATATAGAGTCACTTAATCGCCGTGGAGAGAGAGACAGAGAGAGAGAGAGATTTATTGATTGATCGTTATAAGCTGTCTCAGCTATTTCAATACTATTATAATTACATGAAACTAACTTAATAATAACTTAGACCTAAGATATACCCCATTAGTTTTCGTTTAAAATGCTCCAATCTCTCACTACGTTTTATCTCCATCGGTCAATTATTATATATCTTTATTCCTTCGTAAAACACACTTTTTTGCGCATTACTTGTTCGACGAAATTAAATTGCAATATTCTCAGCTTGCCGCGTTTGCCTTCAACTTATGTAACTTACTATTTGTATTTTATTCCTAAAATAATCGGGTATTATGCCTTTCACCATTTTAAAAACAAATATACACGTATTATAGTGTAGCCTCTGTCTCACGAACATGAATTGCAACGCTTGCAGCATACTCTCGACTTTGGTATCACGTCTACACTGCAATATGACCCGCATAGCCCGATTCTGCGCTACTTGCAACTTATTTAGTTGCGTTTCGACCATACCAATTATATAACGGTATTTTTTTTAACATTAATTTTTGTCTTCCGAGGGGAAGAATTCGGACTCGAACACGGAGATAATTAGTTATAGACTTCTGTAGGAGGTATAAGTAGGGTTTATTCAATAATTAACATAGAATTATGCAGTGTTCGGCTTTTTGGCGCCGTTAGCCGTACAATTAATTTGTGACGTAAAATCGCTCTGAAGATTCCGTGCTCTTCTTTATCAGCGATGATATCGGATTTTGACTATGCGCTCCTTGGGTCGGCGGTGAACGTCCCAACTAGGCGTAATCGAGCTCGTCCGTCTTGATCTTTGCCCTCCTGGCTGTTGATGGGCGGTCTGCTGGGCTCGATGAGCTGTTGCTGGCGCGTCGGTCAGCTGATACAGACGCCGGGTCTGTGTCCGTGTCCGCGTTATTTGCCAATTAATCGAAATTCTTTGATTTTCGAGTTATTTCTCGTTCGGGTTCTTTGTTCGTAGTGTCCGTGCCGTTCCCGTTAATCTCGAGTGTATTTGACCGGGGTGATATTGTTCTTCGTTCGCGTATGACGTTCTTCCCGTTGTATAATGTGACAGCACCAAAATCTCTATTTTCCGGTGATTTTACTTATTTATCATTTATTTAACGGATTTCTCGTCGATCTTCGGTGTTGGACCTGGACGTTCCGGTTATTCTTCTATCTTGGTGAGTTGGTCTTTTATTTGATCTTTTTCTTATTCTTAATGTCTTGTTGAGTAGTGTCGTTCCCATCCAACGCGCTTGACAAGGCTAATAAGTTTGTTTCTCTCCTAATTATTTCTCTATTGGTCCGAAAATTCTCAAATGACTTTTCCTAGGTCTGGTTAGATAGTGACGTCCTAATTCTACTCATTAATTAATTTTCCTACCTTTTTTTATATAATTCTACTCCATAAATCTATCCCTTCTTTTTGCCTAGACTTATTACATATTTTAAGTCTATCGTACCATGCCTGTGTGTTATAATCTCGTTAAATATTATTTATTATTCTACCTTCTGTCTCTGTGTTGTACCACTATTTCTTTCACCAGGCTTTATTCTTCAACCTTTTGGTGTCAAAAATAAGTTTTTTCACTTTTGTCGATGATTTATTATTCTACCTTCTGTCTCTGTGTTGTACCACTATTTCTTTCACCAGGCTTTATTCTTCAACCTTTTGGTGTCAAAAATAAGTTTTTTCACTTTTGTCGATGCGCCGCGCTAACAATTCTTCTTACAAACTATTCCTACTCATTGCTAATTATCCAATTTAAACTTCCTTATGTTATTTTGTTAAGTCTCCTAAACTAAACCCTACTCATCTATTTTAATGCCACCAACTTTCTCTTCTCAATTTGTTTTTAGGATATTTTCTGTTTTTACACTTTCCAATGCTGTTCGGTATCAATCTTTTTATTGGTTCCTACACTGACTTTTACTGTATTTTTTAATTTGTCAATGTTCTAACAAGTTTGCTGGGCTAACTCACCCCCTTTTCTATTAAAATTCTTGGATTTAAGATGAATAGCAATATTTTTACTTTAGCGCACAAGCGAGTTCTGACTGGGTCGACAGTTGAAAAGAATAAGAGAGTTGTCTCTGTTCGAAGCTGCTTTATATACATTTTTCCATCCTTTCCCACTCTCTTATTTTAACTCCTCTTATTACATTATCTCATATGATTTTGTCTGTTTCAGTTGCCCCGCCAGCGTGCCCTGCCGTTCCCCTCTCCGCTCCAGCGAGGTCAGCTGGTCGCTGACCCGCTGTGTTTCGGCAGTGAGGGAATATTCCGGATACGTGACGTTTCGCTGTGACTCACCACAGCTGCGTTTCCGAGAATATACTGGGTCTTCTCGTTATTATTTCTTTGTATCGAGATTTATTTTACGGAATAAATTGAGTTTTGAGCAAAATGTTTTTCTTTTTATTTAGTTCTTAATTTGTTGAGGTTATCTCTCTCGCTTGACTTCGGCTTCGCTCACCAGCTATCTCACTCTTTTGACTCCAGCGCTCAACGTCGATTTCGTATCTCGCAGCCATATTGAGATATCAGGCACTTTTTCGTGACAACCATGGGACAGCGCACGCATCCTGGGACTCTCGCAATTTCATCTCTTTTCACCGGACCTTCTTAATCTCTGTGCTCACCAGGACTCAAAATTAACGGTAAGCGTTCACTGACATAATTTAGCGTAATTCACTGTCGGTGAGGAGTAAGGGATCAATCGGTGCATCCTCATAAAGGTCTCACCCTGTGGCGTGCTCTGCAGCATGGGCTGCACCGCGTTTTCACATCACTTGTTGCGCACTCAACTAATATAATTGCGTGTGTTCTTACTAATTCACTGTGCTTTCCCCCCAACTGAACTTGCTGGGAAAGCACTGTGAATTTATTCCTCTCATTCTCGTGCATCCTCAGTGTTTGTCTGTAATGTGCAGTGCTGACTGCGTCACTCTTCTCATATTTCACTCAGAGCACTCAAGCAATCAAATTGCAAGTGCTCTCACCTATTCACTGCAACTTCTCTCAGATAAATCTGCTGAGAGCTTGCAGTGAATAATTGACACATTCTACGCACTCATTTTTCTCATTCCGTGGCGTGCTCTGCAGCGTTGACTGCATCACGTTCACCACACACACACACACCAAGTTTAATAGTCAAAATTCAATTCAATTTATTTATTTATATACATTTTTTAATTCTCTGATTTTTTGGTGATTTATTTTTATATCATTTTTATTTTTTCTAAATTTAACCAATTTTCGTAATTATTGGAAGGTAGAATAAACCGCTTCCTCAACATACCACCTATGTGTCTGGTTTATTTATCACCCTGTCTCGAGTGAGGTTACATAATTTTCAATATATTCGCAGATTCATTCGACCACGCTTGGACGAATACTCAACAGGAAGAATATTAATTGGCCTGTATTCACTATCAGTCCTAGGCTTGCCTACTTTTGGTATCGGTATAATCGTTGAAGTTTTCCAATCATTTGAACGCTGACCAGTCCTCAAAGAATCAGTAATTATACCTACAAATTCATTTTTTATCACATGAAATATTGATTTCAGCAACTCACTCGATATTCTTTTATCACATGAAATATTAATTTCAGCAACTCACTCTGTTCCCTTTTTGTTGGGTAAACTCATAACAATTTTCTCTAAATATTTTGCTTCGATCATTTCAAAATCTTCTATAGTGTCTCTCATTTCTGTAACATAAATAGTTCTTTTACCTGATTTTCTCTTATCTCTTTCTATAGAATTCACTATATTGTCAATACTTTGTATATAAAATAAATTAAACTTATCCGCTATATTGCATTTATTTATGTTATCCAGTATCTCAAAATCTATATTTTCTATAACAATTCGTTTCATTGATTAGAGGTTCGCCTCTAATTACTTCTTTTAAAGTTTTCCACATTGTCATCGGATCATTCTTGTTTTAATCTATCATATTTTCATTATATTCTTTCTTTTTATCTCTAATAAGCTTAACTATAGCATTTCTCTCATTCTTGAACTTCAACCAATCCTGTTCTGCGTTCGTAAAAGCTGTTTTACAATGAATCTGCTGCTAATCTAATTTCATCGGGAAACCACTTAATCATATACCATACATTTGGAATTTAAAATATTTTGTTTGGAGCTACTATATTTAATGTACCAACTATACTATTAATTAACTTTCCAGCTCTTCTATTTATATTTAAATCCTGTCCTTGTGCTAAATTCATTTCTAACAATCCAAGGAGTTCGTTTATATTAATTTCGCTGTTATGCCGGTACCGAGTAATTGGATTATTCGGTAGTCGGTATAATATTAAAAGTTATTATTTTTTGGGATCGTTTGCCGATAAGGAGATGGATCTCGAGTAAAAGATGGAAACGCGAATTTATATAATAGGAAGTATTTATTATAAGCAACGGTAACTTTCCGTTGCCTATTTATATATCAAAGTAAGAAGTACAATAATGCGTTGTTTCGAGTATTAAACGAGGAACCAACCGTTCTATCTTGAGTCTAAATTCATTCTGCCTTTTCGTAAAGCAGTTGCTAACTGTCTTCACGAAAATCCCTTAATTCGCAATTTTAGCGTTAGCCTATCGCCGAACGCCAAGCGAGTCGCTCATGCTGCGTCGGCATTCTTGGGGTCGTTCATACGAACGGGCATTGGACTTCGTTTCTTGTCTTGAACGAATTCCAATGTTCCTTTACTATGGAATATTCCCGAATATACTAAATACGGAGTGGAATATTCCGTGGCACAACATCCCTCCCCCCTTAGAAGGAAATATTTTTTCTTTAAAAATTTTTTTCTTCGATTGGTTTCTCGTTTGAAGTTATATAACAATACAATAAAATTTTTCATTTTTTCATTTGTAACGATGAAGTTTTTCCTTTTGCTTCTTATCGTTTTTCGTGCCGAGCGAGTCGTTCTCGGTTGGGGGGACGGGTGCATAACCTGGCCAGCTCGGATCGCGGTTGCTCTTCTGGCTGTTGTCGTCCGATCGGCTCGAGGTTGATGTTTACCTCGGCTGTTGCCGGGGTCGTTGCCTCGCTTGTCCTTGTTGGTGTTCGGTTTCGTTGATACCTATAACATTTAAACAGAACATAGCCAACCAAGGCTATTGGTGCTACTGCACCCAGTGAGTAGAAACTCATATTGTGGATGTGTTGCATCCCGTCTCCGGCAGTATTGAGGTTGTCCATGATTTGGTCGGCTCGAGCTCCGAGCTTTTGAAGCTCTTCCGGGTCTCGCAGCACGCTCTGTAATGGAATTGTCCTCTCGGTCTGCGTAGGGGGTGCCTGAACTTCAATTTCCGTTAATTTTAAATTGAACGACGGGAGGTAGTTTTTTCGGATGATCTGCGATGTTCGCCCGATGGTTTTGATGCTGAAATCTCGGGCGGTTACTATACATACGCCTACCAAAGCCAGTATTCCCGTATTATTTAACATTTTAAGCCGAGTGGGATTTTTCCCACAATTTCTCTAGGGTTGGCGCGACGTATAGCTATCACCCTTGCTCTTGCATTAGGACGATGAGGGGATGGGTTAGTTAGATAACCCTTTTCGCGCATTTCTCGCCGTTATCTGTGTCCATTTTCGCTGTAGGCCTTTCTGTGCTCTATTCAGCGTTGGGACTAGATTGTCTACGCGTGCCTTCTTCCTCACTCTGAGGCTCATTAACATGTGTATATCAACCGAATAGAGTGTGCGCGGTATTCTTTTTACACTCTACGCCGAACACTATCCTGTGTCAGTATTATTACGCTATACATTTTTCGTGGTGCTTTTCTGGCACGGTCACAGTATTCCGTCCCCTCCGGATTGCGTAATGAAATGGTTTTGTTCAATATATTTTTCCGATATGTATACGCTCTTTTTCCAGTTGATAAAATTAGGTCTCCTAAGACCTCTTCTATTTTATTGGAGCTCCCTACCCTGCATCCTGAGGGGCTCCTTCCCACATTTATTTTCTAGCTAATATTTAGTTTTAACTAGCTATAAGTATTCGAATTCCTCAATTCCTGAGCTATTAGTGCTCGATAAAGAGCTTCAGGCGGTTTGCGTGCACCGCCTGGATATTACGTCCCTTCCGGACCACGTAGTTGACGGGGGGCCTCTTCTCTATTATTTCGTGAGGACCCATCCACTTCGGGGTCTTGGCGACCGCCCCCTTCGCGCCGTCTCGTCACGGAAGAGTACGCGTTCGCCGACGCGGTACTCCTGCACCTGTGCGCCATGGTCGTATGTAGTCTTCGACCGTCTTTTCGCGCCTTCCAGGTTGTCTCGTGCTACAGTCCATGCGGCGCGTAATCGCTCGCGTAACTCTTGGACGTAGTCGTCGTACGCATAGGTGCGGCGGGGCTCCTGCTTCACGGCGGTCGGTAACTCCGCTTCGCGTCCGTACACCAACACGTGGGGCGACAGTCCGGTCCCCGTATGTGGAGTGATGTTGTACGTGAACATCGCATACGGCAGCCACTCGTCCCTATTTCCTTGATCCTCATCTATGAAATTTTTTAGGTACTCAGCGAGGGTGCGATGCGATCTTTCTAATGCGCCGTTTGATTCCGGATGGTTGGCCGTCGTTTGTATCTTCTTGATTCGCAGCAGTCGACACATTCCTTTGAAGGTCGAGCTGAGGAAGTTCGTACCCTGATCTGGTAATATTATTTCCGGTGTTCCGTGTCGGCAAATCAATTCTTCTACGAGCGCCTTTGCTACTGTCGAAGCCTCTTGGTTCGGCAGTGGAATCGCTGCGCTGTATTTTGTAAGCGAGTCCTGGAACGTGAGTATATATTTTTTCCCGGAAGCGCTTTCCGGTAGTGGTCCGACGATGTCGACCGCGACTTTTTCAAATGACCTCGATGGGGTGTCAGTTACCACCATCGGTACTCGTTCCCTTTTCCCGATTTTATTTTTCTGGCAGGATTCGCAGGATGTTATATATTTTTCCAAGTCCTTTCTTATGCCGGGCCAGTCGTACTTGGTCCGGATCCGATGCAGCGTACGCCTGATACCCTGATGCCCTCCTATGGGGGTGTCGTGGTATTCCTTTATGATTTTCATGCGATCTTCGAGGAAGGGAATGGCTACGCCACTGCGGCAGTCGCTGCGCTCTTTCGTAACACTGTCTCCGTCTGTGCTGCCGGAGGTTCGCGGGCTGTGGCCCCCGCCTTGCCTCGCTTCCTCAGCAGGCTTGTGCGGTGCTCGGCCCGCAGTTTCTGCACTCAGTGTGCCCACCGGTGGCTCCGCTGTTGGGTCGCTCTCTCTCTCGAGCGGCCTTGCAACGTTTGCCTTTCGCGGCCTTCCGCGCTTCGCGGGTCCGCCATGCTGTGTTGGGCCCGCTCCATCCTTGTTAGCGGTGCTCGCAGTCTTACCAGTGGCTTGCGTTGCTTGCTTGCGTGGTCTGCCCCTTCCCCGACCGCAAGGCTTTTCGGCGGGGCTGTGGGGTTCAGTAGAGCGTTCTGCAGGCACGCTGCGAATCTCTCTATCCTCTTCTGGCGCATTGGCCAGCGCGGCATCTCTCTCTGCCGCGTTGCTAGGCTGGCCCGGGGTATTCTCGGCTCTCCGCTTTGTGCGGCTGTCCGTACCCGGGCGATTGCTGTCCTCGTCTCGCTCGCGGTCGAGCTTGACCTCTCGCTCCAGCGAGCTACTATGGCTATACGGGGTATCTTCGGCCGTCCGCTTTGTGCAGTCATTCGTTGTGCCTCCTTGCCCCGTCGTGCTGTCCTCTTTCGACATACGGACTTCGCTCCTCGCTCTTGCTTGGGCCCTCGTAGTAAGGTATATTCTACTTAGCGCATCTGCATTCGTATTGCGCTTTCCTGCCTTGTACTCTACGTTAAACTCATGTTCCGCCAATTTAATTTTTCAACGCATCAATCTCGAACCTGGGTCCTTTACTCCGAACAGCCAGGTGAGCGGTTGGTGGTCCGTCACTACTGTGAAACGGGTACCTTAAATATATGGCCGGAATTGAGCTAGGGCCCATACTATCGCAAGTAGTTCCGTTTCCGTAGTCGTACTATGTCGTCGAGGTACACATAGCATTTGACGCCCTGTAGTCCTGCTAACGCGGAGTTCATTAGCCGCTGAAAAGTCGGTGGTGCGTTCTTCAATCTGAATGGATTCAAAATGACCCCGCGGAGTAGAAAATGCCGTTTTTCTATGTTTTCCTGCGCCATCGGAATTTGGTGAAATCCAGAGGCGAGATCCAAAGTCGTATAATATCGGGCCCGTCCCAACTGGTCCAATATTTCAGTGATATTGGGCAGTGGGTACGAGTCTCCGATAGTGGCTTCGTTCAACTTCAGAAAGTCTACCACTACGCGCATTTTCTTCACTCCGGCGGCATCGGGTTTCTTAGCCACGACCATCAGCGGCGCGTTACATAGGCTCCTGCTGGACTGGGCTATTCCTTCCGCTAGCATTTTGTCTGTCGGCATCTCCACTTCTCTTTCTCGTGGGCGAGTTTAGCCTCTCGCTCTGACGAGTTATAGTGGTTGCCTTGGGTATCCTCGACTCTCCGCTTTGTGCGGCTGTTCGTATACCCGATTGCGCTATCATTCTCTTTTTTGTGGGACTTTCTGTCCTGTCCCACTTGGGCTCGTGTGGTCGCATATGTGCGACTAAGAGCATCTGCAACAGTATTTCTTTTTCCGGCTTTCTGCATTTTACCGGACCCATGCCCCGATTTTACGGTCTTCCCAGGCAAGGGTTGCGATCCTAGGTCCTTCGATCCGACCTTAAAGGGTGCGCGATCTTGCACCTCATGCGTGCGCTGTCGCTTGTTCCCTCGTAGTTGGAATACACCGTTGTATTCGCACGCTATTCCTGCGCAAGCTGCTTGCTTTTCACTGCTGGGGGGCACCAAGTCGGGCTTCCGTTGGCGCTGCGCAAACCGTTTGGCCTTCTTCCCCGTGCTCTCTGAGCTAACGCGCAGTACCTTGACCTGGCGGCTACGTACGGTCTTCGCTATCTCCGACGGCTCGCATGTCACCGTCGGCTGTAGCACTTCCCCGTCACATTTAGAAACTTCTAAACTCACTCTTTTGATTCTTGACGGTGTGACACGGGGTCTCTCTATGATGCCTCGGCCGATCCCGCTCCTTGTAGGTAGTCTGACAAATGTATTTTCCTTGGCGGCATCCATGTTAGGCCCGTTTCCGGAAGGAAGATTTATCTCTGTAAGCAGGCCTATGTATTTGCACGTGGCGGCAGTTCTACTGCGTGGTGACGAATATATTCTCGTCGCGCCGTCCCTTAGCGGCATGCAGTGCCCATACAACTTGAGCATCTCGCCATGCAGGATGTCCGCTTTATGCTGCTTGATAAAGTCCATGCCGAGTAATCTGTTGACCTTCAACGGCACATTGTTCGGAACGATGTAGAACCAATGCTCTACATTTAGAGCCGGTGTCTCGAGTACAATTTTAGCTATCCCGAGGGGGGTGAATTTTTCGCCCGCCACACCCTGTAATTCCACGGAGCACCTGCTCACCATGGTCTCGGGCTTGAGACAGCCTTCCTTGATTATGCTGCACTGCGCTCCGGTGTCCGCTTTGAGGGTGAGTACCCCGGTCGTGGCCAACGGTGCATCGATATCGAAGTCGCTGGCGGTGGCACTCGACGCCGGCAGCGTTACTTGTAGAAGCTGCAGCGTTGTTTTCTTTTGCTTGCACGCAGGTCTCTGCTGAACAGTTAGCGTATTCAGTCTCAGTGCGCCCAGCGCGTTCACGCCTGCAGTGGCTGGATCTGGCCCCGCAGTTACCGTATTTTTTGCATCTTTGTAGCCTGCGTTTCTTGGCTGTCGGGGCGGCTGCGTTGGCTCGCTTTTATTCTGCGACAGTCTCTTCCGGCATTCCTTCCACATGTGGCCTTTCTTCTGGCAGTAATTGCAGGTTATTTCCACATTGTGGATTGACTTGTTTTCACTGGGTACTGGTAGGCTTACTCGTCCCGTATTCTGGGTGCAGTCTCGAGCCATGTGTCCAGGTTTTCCGCAGGTGAAACAATTTTCTCCCTGCCGGGGTGATGCGCCTTGGGACCTTCTGGGGTGGCTTAATACTCCACCTACCCCTCCCTTTGGCTGTACCATGTTGGTTATCTCTATGGCCCCTGCCATAGAGTCATGCAGCGTTTGGTAATTTCTAGCACGCACCAGCACTTGCACCTGGCCGTGCAGGCCGTTTTCGAAGTTGGCCTGTGCGCTTCGTCGGGTGACACTCTCGACGGTGATCCTCTGATCCTCTGTTTGCAACGGCTCGCAGAGTATTTCGGCGATGTCTACCGTGATCCTCTCCGTCCTTGCCGCGTAGGCGGCGATGTCCTCGTTTTGTCCCTGCCGGAGGGAGCTGAACTCCATTTGCAGCGCAGCCAGGGACTTCCGTTGTCCGTACAACGCTTCCAACTCGCTCCTGAGTTGCGCCATGGTGCTGATGGTTTTGTGCTGCAGTTGTTCTGCTGCTGCACCCTCTAGCTTACTCATAACGATCAACTCCAGTAGGGTGTCATGCTCCTCTTCTGCTACTCTGCGGAATATCGTCTCGCAGGACTTTAAGAAGAGCGGCAAAGCCTTCGAGTCCTTGCCGTCGAACGTTTTTACCATTTTTATTCCGAGGCTGAGGCTGAGCATATTTGAGGGCCTCTGCGTCTCTTCGAACCGCGTGCGTCTCGGGGGCAGTGCGGGGGGCGGGATGTCCTCCATCCCTGCTCCTCCTAACCGTCGCTGGAGCTCGGCAATTTGCTCTCTTAAGGAGTGGATGAGCTCGTACTCGTCCGCACCAACCTCGTTCAGCGTATCGGCCAAATTCCGTCTTGCCGGCGGCGTTTCTGCTTCCCTGAGTTCGCGATCAAGTTCGCGTTAGCCTCGATCGTGCTCGCGCTGCAGCCTTTCATACTGGCGTCGCGCTCTTTCCATGTCGCGTTGGCTTCGGTCGACCGCCTCCAACCGATCGCGTACTCTCGCTGGTACCGACCGGGCTGTCACACCGGTAGCTGCCGAAAAACCCACACGATCTATGGTTCGCATGTTTTCTATTTCTCGCTCGACCATGTCCTCGGTGATGCGTTCAGGCGTTTGCTCGCCAGTGGCCATATTAAGCAAGTCGTCGCTAACGTTGCTGTCATGATCCCCGAATGACGCACCCCTACGTGGGTTTACGCCAAACTGGGCCGTCAGTCTGTCCGCCAGGGCCCCTTGTCTGGACGAAGGGATTCGCCCCGACGGCGACAGCTCGAATAGCGCCCTGCGCGCTTCGTAAACTATGTCCCCTACGACCGCGGCTAATCCAGCTGTGGGGTCTACCTCTTCGCCGGGTAACGTCGTCTCTAACGAATTGCCCCTATTTCTTGGTCGGGCTCCTCTAGGATCTGACATATTTGCTAATTTCTCGGCGAACTCTACTTTAAAATATTCCCACAAAATCTCAAGAGAAATATGTATCTAGTGGAATATTTTCCCAAATATCGGTTCTACGATGGCTTTAGTTTATCGGCTATATGTATAAGTATAATGTAACCGCCACTTACAGATAGATGATCTGGAAGATTGTCCTTTCCATACTGTTGTTCTCGGGTGCCGTTCCTCCGGTGCTGTAGACCTGTTGTCTCGTAGCTTCCCTCGAAGGCTGGTCCAGTTATCCTCCCTGGTACCGTTGACCCGTATCTCCGTTGGTTACTGGGTTCGTCCTTGGTGCGTCGCCAATGGTTGCGCGACGGCTTCTTCTCGAGCAGCTGCTTTGCGTACTCGGCTGCACACTTTGTGCGGTTTTCCGCAACTTGACGTGACACCGTCAATCGCGACTTTAAACGGTTGACCGATACGTCACCCCGCACCGACGTTCACTTTGCGTCTTCGCGTTAGATTAGTCGGGTTTTCACGAACTACACTGGTGTCCTTGCACGCGTCGTAGTCGTCACTTCAGAGTATTCTCAACTTTGTCCAAAACACTTTTGTCCTAATAAATCACGAATCACTTAACTTCGGCAGATCCCACCGCTGCCACCAAATGTTATGCCGGTACCGAGTAATTGGATTATTCGGTAGTCGGTATAATATTAAAAGTTATCAGGGGTACAAATTGAAAATGCGGGTTTGATAACAGATGGCGTTACTAACGCTATACGCATCAGGCAGTACTGTGACTATGTTCATGTCAAAGCTACGTCTTATAGCTTTAATTTTCAGTATGTGTCAATTTGTCGCAGTGTCAAATTCATAGTTTTTTTGAGCTCTCAATATGTCGAGTTTCGTGCCAACAAAACAGCATTTGCGGGAAGTTTTAATTTACTTCTTTAATTTGAAGAAAAGTGCTGCTGAAGCACATCGATTGGTCTCCGAGGCTTATCCGAGTCATGTTCCATCGGTTTCAACGTGCGAGAGATGGTTTGTGCGGTTTAGAAGTGGTGATTTTGACGTTGAGGACAAAGAGCGGCCGGGCCAAGTGAAAAAGTTTGAGAATGCTGAATTGGAGGCAATACTCAATGAAGACTCGTGTCAAACTCAACAAGAGCTCGCAGATTCATTGGGAGTGACACAACAAGCCATTTCCCATCGTATAAAAGCCCTCGGAATGATCCAAAAGCAAGGACATTGGGTGCCGTATGAGCTGAAGCCGAGAGACGTCGAGCGCCGTTTTTTTGCATGCGAACTGCTGCTCGAACGGCAAAAACGGAAGGGTTTTTTGCATCGCATTGTCACTGGTGATGAAAAGTGGATCCATTACGATAACCCGAAGCGCAAAAAATCATATGGTTACCCCGGCCATGCATCATCATCGACGGCCAAACCAAATATTCACGGCACCAAGCTCATGCTCTGTATTTGGTGGGACCAGCTGGGTGTGGTGTATTATGAGCTATTGAAATCGAACGAAACCATCACAGGAGCACTATACCGAACTCAATTGATGCGTTTGAGCCGCGCACTCAAAGAAAAACGGCCACAATACGAGCAAAGACACGACAAAGTAATTTTGCAACATGACAACGCTCGGCCACATGTTGCAGCGCCGGTCAAAACATACCTACAAACGCTGAAATGGGAAGTCTTACCCCACCCGCCGTATAGCCCAGATATTGCTCCTTCCGATTACCACCTTTTCCGATCGATGACACATGGCCTAGCTGACCAGCGCTTCCATTCTTACGAAGAAGCCCAAAAATGGGTCGATGACTGGATAGCAGCCAAGCCGGCCGAATTTTTTCGCGACGGTATCCGTAAATTGCCAGAAAGATGGGAAAAAGTTGTGGCTAGCGATGGACAATACTTTGAATAATTCATTTGTTACCATTTTTTCAGAATAAACGTTCAAAAATAGAAAAAAATCCCGCATTTTCAATTTGTACTCCTGATATTATTTTTTGGGATCGTTTGCCGATAAGGAGATGGATCTCGAGTAAAAGATGGAAACGCGAATTTATATAAAAGGAAGTATTTATTATAAGCAACGGTAACTTTCCGTTGCCTATTTATATATCAAAGTAAGAAGTACAATAATGCGTTGTTTCGAGTATTAAACGAGGAACCAACCGTTCTCTTTTCAATCTAATTTAATACTGTCTTTTCGTAAAGCAGTTGCTAACTGTCTTCACGAAAATCCCTTAATTCGCAATTTTAGCGTTAGCCTATCGCCGAACGCCAAGCGAGTCGCTCATGCTGCGTCGGCATTCTTGGGGTCGTTCATACGATCGGGCATTGGACTTCGTTTCTTGTCTTGAACGAATTCCAATGTTCCTTTACTATGGAATATTCCCGAATATACTAAATACGGAGTGGAATATTCCGCGGCACAACATCGCTATAATCTCTAGTACTAAATACTCTGAATTTACTTTTCGATTTAATCGATTCTAATTCAACCTACAGCTACGCATGATCCGTTATTTTAGGTTTATCAAATACTTCAACTCTTATCTAATTATTGGCAAAAACTAAATCTATAATTGTTTGACTGTCTTTTTACTCTTTGTCGGTTTGTCAACAAACTATTTCAGACCTAAACTTGACATTTTCGTTCGTAGCTTACTTGCATAGAAAGAAACTTTCATTAAATCTATATTAAAGTTGCCCACCATTACACATTCTCCTTTAACTGTAAACATTTCCACTATATTTTCTAAAAATCTTATGATATCGCCGTCCAATGCACTCGGTGAGTGATATATTACCATAACCACTCCTTTATATATATTGTCACGCACTTGTATTGCTACAAACTAACCGTTTGATATTACTTTCTTTATTACGACTACCTCGTATTTAATATCACTTCCTACATACAACATAGCTCCTCCTGTGTTTCTATTTTCAACGTCACATCGAACTACTCTATATCCTGGCACATTCACTTCACTATCTTCTATTTCCGGTATTAGTCTAGTTTCTGAAAGTGCCAAAAATGCAGGATTTACCTTGTTCGTTATCTGATATTGTATCTCCTCCTTATGTGTCAGTAGACTCTGACCATTCGTATATAAGATTAATCCTACTTTTGTCAGTCGTTGCTGTTTAAAATTTCCTCCAACGGTATTCTTTTTCTCCTCTTCTAGTGCTTTCAGGTAAGTTGGGCATTCCCCAATCAAAGCATTATGTTCATCGCTTATCTTCAGGTTGTACGTCTTTATTTTGTGCATGCAATTCACGCATCTCTTTTTTGTCTAGTTACACTCGCTTGCTTTATGATTTCCTGCACACTTGTGGCATATGTCCTCGCGCGTGCAATTCTTGGCAATATGATACAAGCATTTAAAGCATCTTTTAACGCTGAAATAATTGACTACAATACATTTCCTCCACCCTATGTTTATTTTTCCTCTCTTCAATACTAATTCATGGGTTGCTTCATCTACTTCCGGTATCAAGGATCCATTTTCCCTTCCTCCTCTAGACTGCGTGTTTCCTCTTCTTTCTTTAGCTAGCTTTTTTATGATCCGCATATGAAATCCCTTGTCGATTTTATTTTGTTTTTTAATTACATCTATCAAATTTTCTTCTTTTAACTTCATTTCTTCTTCATTTTTTCTTTCACCTATGTCTCGGTAGCTTCGCTTTCTAGTTGTTTCTTGGGACTAACGATTATCACACTTTCCTTCTTCTCCATTACCGCATCCACAACTCCTTGCATTGCCTGCTGATTCTCCAATTCTTCCTTTTCTTTCAGGTGGTTGAAAGTAAAGGGTTGTGAATTGTACTCGACGCCTAAAAGACTTCATAAAAGCACGTTAACCGTATTATCCCGAGCTTCTAAGTGCCCAAACCTGCAAGTGACCAGCTCTGCAATGCCTCGAGCTAGCCTATTTTAAATAAATTTAGAAGTCGAATTCGCTATTTGAACTTAAGTTTTTTTATTGAGAGGTTTTTTAAATGTGTATGTTCCTTTAGTAAAAAAAATTGTCAACAACCATAAGTGTACGACCTGTCAGTTGTTCAGTGTAAAAATAATATTTTCTTCCTCTACATTCAGTATAAACTACGCTCGATTTTCGCTAAATAATTACATAAGTTCCGGTATCGCTTTTATCACTTCGTCTTCGCCGCCGTCAACGTCTGTCAGTGCTACTACACTAGCAGTGCTACTACACTAGCAGTGCTACTACACTAGCAGTGCTACTAGTCAAGTATACTTCTATACTTTTAAGTATGGTATGTGTACCCGTTTGCTCCAACCGCCTTATCCACACACGCTTCTCCATGCACCGAGTGCCAGTAGCATTTCACTTTACCAACTCCGTATCAGCAGACTGCGTGGTGCAATAGGCGAAAAAGTAGTGTGGTGGGGACAGGGCATGACAGGGGAAAGAGTAGGGAGTGGTGGGGAAAAATAAAATAGTGAGGGTAACAGCACTGTGAGATGAAAAAGAGGGGTGAAGCAAACAGGTACATGAACTACTAACTATTATAAAAATTAGATTCAAAACAAAAACGACTAATAACCTAGAAATCGACATATTGCTATATCGGAAGCGAATGGTACTAAAGCAAAGTTTGAAAAAATCTGGAAACTGGTGTGTCTTTTGACTTTCAGAACGAAATACTGGAAGAATCTTTTTATTGTTCAAATACAAGGATGCCGGGCAGGTCGATTTGGGGTGGAAGGCCCAATATGCATCCTCTACCTCTACCACTTTGTATAAAAAACATTGTAAATAGTCTGTCCAATGCAAGGATCGTATGAGCATGACATTTTTTACTAACTGCAAAAAATGTCACATATCTTACATTTTCTGTTAAATGATTTTAAACATGTATGAGAAAAGACTATTTAACTAGCTAAATACAACAAAAGCCGAAAAAAATCTCACTTAAGAATATACAACACAATACATAAATAAAGGACGAAAATAAAATTATCAATTTTTAGAATTATACTTATCGTAAATGTATATAATAACCGAGCGAGTTTTTAATCCAGCCGTTATAATCGAAGTTTGCGGAACACGAAGCAGAGAGATGTTCACACTGCGGATAATTCTTGGCTTTACGCTAGTCGTGAGCTTTGTGGATGTAGAAAGCATCAGGCTTGGTATTATATTAAGTTTTGATAATTTTATATGTTAGTCGCGATGCAATATTTTGTCTGTCAAATTTAAAGGCCCTGTATTCACCATCCATGCGAGATATTACGTCATATGGACCGAGCCTCACGAACATTATTCATTGTATGTTGTGTAGGCGACCGTTTAAATAAATCAGTAATTTTTTGGAGATATGCGGCTATGCATCTTAAAAGTTACTGAGCCTCACGAATCCGACATTTATGAGAAAATCAAGGTCTGAGAAAAATGTATAGTAATGTTTGGCTCTCTCTCTCGCACTTGCGGACGAGCTTTCCCTGGAGATGATATTCCCTCCCGTCCATCCGGGCCTGTCGGCATTAAAAGCTGTAATCCAATCTACTATGAGACGATTAATGTTTGAGAGAAAAGTATTAATAGTCTCTAAGTAAAAGGGGTTAGTTTCCGTTACCGCAGCATCAGATGTGTCATATCTCGTTAAGGTGGAAGGTGTTAAGGCCTAAATCACGTGATATGGTCTGAAAATCCAAGTACGAGAAAGACAAGTCTAGAAAGTTTGAACACATTTTTCTCAAACCCAGATTTACTGAGGAAAGTCGGATTTGTGGGGCTAACTTTGTGCCAAAGTCACGCTGTTGTACCGCGAACTAATTCTTTGTACATTATTTCGCCATTGTCCTCCTTTTCGTGAGGACCGCTCACCAAAGTAGAACAATGTGCAAATGTAAGCATCGAGCTGCCCGCAATGACTGCAAGGAGCTCGAGCTTGGAATTTGCAAGCAAAGATTATTATGAAATCCATTCGACACTCGATTTCGGTCAATGGGGCAAATTAACTGCTTTGCCGAAATCAGTCTAAATGCTATGTGTACCTCGACGACATAGTAACACACGGAGTAAGAGCTACTCGCAATCATTTGGGCTTTTGCTTATTTCCGGCCATATATTTATGGTACTCGTTTCACCGTAGTGACGGACCACCAACCGCTCACCTGGCTGTTCGGAGTGAAGGACCCAGGTTCGAGACTAATGCGTTGGAAAATAAAATTGGCCGAACACGAATTTCACGTTGAATATAAGGCCGGAAAGCATAATACGAATGCAGATGCGCTAAGCCGTATATTCGCTACTACAAGGACCCAAGCGAGAGCTAAGAACGAAGTCCGTAAGTCGGAAGAGGACAGCACGATGGGACAACTGCCGGCACGGAACGCCGGAAATAATATTGTCAGATCAGGGCACGAACTTTCTCAGCTCGACCTTCAAAGAAATGTGTTGACTGCTGCGAATCAAAAAAATACAAACTACGGCCTATCATCCCGAATCGAACGGCGCATTAGAAAGATCATATCGTACCCTCGCAGAGTATCTGAAAAATTTCATAAGCGAGGATCAGGGAAATTGGGACGAGTGGCTGCCGTACGCAATGTTTACGTACAATACCACTCCACATACGGGGGCCGGACTGTCTCCCCACGTATTGGTGTACGGCCGCGAGGCTGAATTGCCGACCGCCGTGAAACAAGAACCACGCAGCACCTATGCCTATGATGACGTCCACGAGTTACGCGAGCGATTACGCGCCGCATGGACAGTAGCACGCGACAACCTGGAAGTCGCGAAAAGAAGGTCAAAGAATACGTATGACCACGGCGCACAGGTGCAGGAGTATCGTGTCGGCGAACGCGTACTCCTCCGTGACGAGACGGTGCGCAGGGGGCGGTCAGCCAAGCTGACCCCAAAGTGGACGGGACCTCACGAAATAGTAGAGAAGAGGCCCCCCGTCAATTACACAGTCCGGAAGGGACGTTAAACCCAGGCGGTGCATGCAAACCGCCTGAAGCTCTTTATAGAGCACTAAAATGAAATAAAAGCTAAATAAGAGCTAAATAAAGGCGGGTAGGGAGCTCCACAAAGCGCAATGTAAGGAACTCCAATAAGAGAAACGAGGTAAAATGAAAACTTGTTTAATTGAAAAAGCACGAAGAAAAACAAGTCATACATAGTCCAAAAACCAAATTCAAGCGGTAAGACACACGCTCAACGACGTCCTGTACTATGTAACGAGGCGCCAACACTTGGACAAGACGCTCAACGCGATAAGTATTGCAGTCGAGGGATTACTCATCGACGTACAGGAGTTAGTGTGGCTGGTAAACGACATAGCTAGTGGTAAGGCCAGAGCAACGTCCCCGTCGCCAAGAACGCTCACAGGACACCTCGTCAACGCACTACTACACCTGTCGCAACGAAGACAACGTGGTATTGCTCGTGCGAGAGATACCGCTGATCGGGCAGCAATAGTACTATATACAAAAAGTACAGTATACAAAAATACTTTAAAAAATTGTAAGGTACCGAGCAAATCTTACATTTGCCCGTCGACACACCTACAATGTCGGTTACAAACGACGCACCCTCCGAAGTCCCGAAATACGCGAAAATGGACACAAATAACCGGAATACTGGCTTTGATAGACGTATGTATTGTAACCGCCCCAGGTTTCAGCGTGAAAACAATAGGGCGAACGTCTCTAGTCATCCGGAAAGATTACCTTCCCCAGTACGCCCTAAAAGTGAGGGACATGGAGGCTGAGGCACCTCCGATACGCACAGAGGAGGAAGTTTCACGGTCAAGCGTGCTGCGAGATTCGGAGGGGTTACAACAGCTCGGAGATTCTAGCAGAAGCCTTGGTCGGCTCCCTTCTGTTTAAATGTTATAGGTACATACGGAACCGGACACCGACAAGGACAACCGAGGCAGCAACCCCGGCAGCAGCCGGCATTAACCTCGAGCCACTCGGACGACAACAGCCACAGGAGCGACCGCGATCCGAGCGTACCAGGGCCTGGGAAACTCGCCCCGTCAGCCAAGTGCGATGGCCAGATCGACCATGAAGAAAAAATAGCAAAAGAAAAATTGTCAAATGATAGAGATTATTATGTATTATGTCTGCTATATTGTCCAATGTAGAGAATATCATTGTAAGAGGAAATACAGAAACCAATCGAAGAAAAATTTTTTAGAGGAAAAATTTTTCTTTTTAACGGGGGAGGGATGTTGTACCGCGAACTAATTTTTTGTACATTATTTCGCCATTGTCCTCCTTTTCGTGAGGACCGCTCCCCAAAGTAGAACAATGTGCAAATGTAAGCATCGAGCTGCCCGCAATGACTGCAATGAGCTCGAGCTTGGAATTTGCAAGCAAAGATTATTATGAAATCCATTCGACACTCGATTTCGGTCAATAGGGCAAATTAACTGATTTGCCGAAATCAGTCTAAAGTTAAACATCAACCTGAACGGATGATCGCGGGTCGGACTCGCCCGAAATATTAAATTCTAACAGTAGATTCAGACGCGAGAGGTTGGTTCCTCGTACGGGCTCGTAACCACATTTTATTGTATTAGACTCTTTTTACTTTTAAATAGACAACGGGAAGTAGCCGTTGCCTATAATAAACATTTCCATTTTTTACATAAATTCACATGTACACGAATTACTCGAGTTTCTACTTCTAATCGACAAACGATCCCAAAATAATAACTTTTTAATATTAGACCGATTACCGAGTTATCCAATAACGCGGTACCGGCATAACAACGCAATGAGCCCAACTCTTCTGACTTCCCACAAAAATTAAAGTGCGAGGGATATGTGTTGAAAGTTTCGAGGTGAACTGTTGGTATCGAGCCTCTTTTAAAAGGAAATGAAATTCCTCGGTCAGAAACAAACAGGATAATCAATTTTTCGGCCAAATGGTTGATATTTCGTGAAATGTCAGAGAACGAAAAAATCAATATCAACTATGTCGGCGATATTTGAAATTGGAAAATACAACTATTTCTCTTGCACTGATGGTGATGTAACAGAAAAAGTGCGAGTTAAAGAGAATGATAGAAAAGTGTAGCATATCATATTAACTAGTTGCATATTTTTACCGGAGCTCTTCGTTCCTAATTCCCACGTTTTTACTTCTACTGTCGCTCACGCAAATGGGTCACACAGCGCCAGGAACAAAAGTATCGGAGTTCATCCAGAGTTTGAACAGGAGTACATTTTTTTGCTGAAATATCACATGCAAAGTATGATTAAGAACTTACCGATCGAAGGGATGTTAATACACAACGCCTGCGTGAATCGCAAGTAGGTTTTTCCTAGTTCATGAACACAAATCTGGAGAACATCACTTATATCGATTAACATGTCTGTACGATAATATTAAGGAGTACATATTGATATACACATTAAATTCGTAAAAGGTTGTACGGATTGTCTACCAACAATAAAAATGTCTGTCATCAAAATAAAGGATACGGGCTGTTCCTTCCGTCCGACAAGTAATGTATACACAAGCCGCATGATTGTGGGCCTGCTTGCGACCTCTTGTTAAGTGCCGACTGAGTGCCATTTTGTAAAAATTTACTGATGTTTCTATGCAATGCTGATTCAAACTAAAAAAAAAAAAAGAACAAAAAGAAATGTTAAATCGTAAATTATAATATTATACGTGGATAACGTTTATTTATACACGCCTGTAAAGCAACCAGTCCACAAGTCGAAAAAAAAGTATCTACCAACATTAAGTGTATTTTAGGTGCCAAAGTAGAAGATTAAGTGCTGATCCAATTTCGCGGCAAATCGAGAAATGGTGAGGGACCGCAAGCTTTATATCAAACTAGCTGTTCATCGGGTAAATATACCAGGTGATCAATTTAAGTGAAGACATCAAAATATCTCGAAAAATAAGCATCGTACGAAAAAATGTCCCAGATGAAAACTTAATATTTTTGAAGGGGCAATTCACTTGTGCTAAAATTAGACCACCCCGGCCCCCCTTAAAAGTGGGGAGGCTTTGGAAACTTAAATAGGAAACCCTATCTTTACTGCAGATTCGAATTCAATGCTACAAAATACGTAGCTTTTGTCTGAAACTTTTTTTTGTTTCGTGATAAATGGCACTGTAATAGCAAATATCAAATTTTGCTAATATTGCACGAATTGCACTCGCAATCCAGATATAAAAATAGGCATGTGAATTTTATCAAAAAACTACATTCAACATAACACATGAAAAACGACGTAGACATAGTATTTTGTTCCCTCTGGGGTGTTTATTTTAGATGAGTCCCCTCGCCTGTCACCATCGGGGTGCTTGTTCTTATTGAGTCACCTTGCCTCTCGCTATTCAATTAGAGAATAAATTGAATAAAAACTTGGAATATATTTTTTTTATTTGTAACTTAATTTTTTTTTTTTAATGATCGCAAATTGGAAATAAACAACAAATGCATTGATTTATTTGTATTTAATTTACTCCGTTTTTGCTTCATGGCAAGCAATTATTGCTTAAAACAAATTATATGAAAAGACATCCCTACTACGATGATGAGACAATAATGTTTAAAATAAAACTTAACTTTTTAAAGAATATTGAATACGTACTTTTTTATTTTTCAATCCAATGCGCATTTCTCGAGGATTGCAAAAAACCTTATTTTTTGTGATTACACAACCATCTATCATGAATCGACAAAATAGTTTTAGACAAAACCTACGCATTTTGTGACCTAAAATCCGAATCTACAATGAAAAATTTGGCTTCCCATTTAAGATTTCAAACCTATCCCTCCCCCCAACTTCCTCAAAAAAGGGTGCAGAGGCTGTTTAATTGTAGTATGAGTGTATTGCCCCCTTAACAATATTAACTTTTCATCTGGGACATTTCTTCGTATGATGCTCATTTTTCGAGATATTACGATGTCTTCACTTAAATCGACCATCCGGTATATTAAAAAAATATTTAATGCATACCAAATTTGATTGCCATTTAGGTGATTTCGAGAAAGGCATTGCACGATTTAAGCGCACCACTCCTGCGATCGCAAACCTCATCCTCCCGTCAGAGAAACAAGATTTTAATGTGCAAAGCTCGAAATAAACAAGGCCGCAAAATAGAGGCTAGGAACTTACTTCCACATTATCTTACACCTTTTGCAAAGCCTTTATGAGGAAGTAAGATGATCAATTTTAGCTTCCGTACAAAGGAAGCTTTGTTCTCAGCTCCTGTCCGACAGATCAACCGTGGCAAAAATAAAAAGAAAAATTCAGCATGTAAGCTTGAAGTTCATAATAGTTAGTTTTTAAAAAATTTAACACACGATAGGATTTCAACATTTTTTACCGATAAGCGCCAAATATCATCCCAAACCATGTGTAACGACAACCGACTAAACTTAAACGCAATATCTAAAACATTTCGAATTTTTTTTTTCAGGACACGAATGCTTTTTTTATGATGATGCACCATCGACATTTACCAAAGCAGCGATCTTTCCTTCATCTTTGATTTTCGACTATCGTGTATTTGTTTACAAAATCTCGGTGCGGAATGTTGATATTTGCAAGAGTTAGTACGAAGAGACTTTTATCAAAAAATTTAATAAGTTATCAAATGTAACCCTCTCAACCAATTTATCACTAATTCAATCCCAAACATCAACATGAGGTTACATTACTCTACCTTTCACGAACTGTAAAAAAACAAGCCAGGACGAATTTTAACTCACATTGTTTGACCGGGAGAAAATTTCAACCCGCGAACATAACCTTTAATATGTATTAAAAAATAGCAAGTTTATTACGTCAAAAAAGCTAGAATGACCATATTCGAATTTCGGGATAAAACCTACCCCATATTTAACGGTTAATTAAAGGCTATTTAATGCTCCAAACATAATTTTTCCGCTCCACCCCTACGGGTAGAAATGTGTAGACTTTCTGAGTGACGATTCAGCTAGGATGACCACAAGCAAAACAATGTCAAGGGACGTACAAGAACAAATAAACTTGTACGTTATTTAACGGCTCTTTAACGGCTCGCGAATGAGACTAGATACGATCAAATCGGAATACCCCGTCCCGAAATACGCCCCCCCCCCCCGCGGTATTTACCTATGGCGAAATATCGCGACGTACAGTAGAGTAGTCCAGTAGAGCTAGGGCAATGCACTGGATCTTGAAAATCATCTTGATTTAACGGCACGATATAACCGTGTCAATTGATTTTGCCCCTTCAACCTCTTAACTAAAAACCAACCCCCTAGGTATCTATGTCGGGTATCTCGAAATACAATAAAGCTAAAGCAATGCTCTTGGTCTCAAAATTCATGTTAATTTAACGACTCGACATAACCGTGTCAACTGATTTTGCCGCTCCAACCTCTTGGCCAAAAACCAACCCCCGATACACCAGGTCTATGAATATGAAACCGGAATTTGCCCATAGATGGCCCTAGCTGTCAATGTAGTTTCCGTCAAACCGCGTCATTGGCGCCATTTCCTTGTTGACATCACTGACAAAGATTTTCAACTCACAACAATGCAAGTTTCATACAACAGCATAGTTTGTAATAGCGTTAAACATATCGAATTTTGTGCCTGGAAACTACGATTTGCGGACAGCATTGATTTTCTGTTACCAATTGAAGAAAACTGCTGCAGAATCGCATCGAATGCTTGTCGAAGCTTACGGTGAGCATGCTCTTGGTAAATCACAGTGCTTTGAGTGGTTTAAAAAATTCAAAAGTGGCAATTCTGACGTGAGAAACGAAGAACGTGGAAGACCACCGAAAAAGTTTGAAGACAGCGAATTGCAAGCATTGTTGGATGAGGATGACGCTCAAACGCAATAACTCGCGGATCAATTAAATGTGACACAAGAAGCCGTCTCCATACGTTTGAAAGCCATGGAAAAGATCCAGAAGATGGGAAAATGGGTTCCACATGAACTGAATGGAAGACAGCAGGAAAACCGAAAAACCACTTGCGAAATGCTGCTCGCCAGGTACAAAAGAAAGTCATTTCTCCATCGAATTGTGAGTGGCGATGAAAAGTGGATGTATTTTGAGAATCCTAAGCGTAAAAGATCATGGGTAACTCCAGGCGAACCATCGACATCGACTGCAAGACAAAATCGCTATGGACGGAAGACAATACTCTGTGTTTGGTGGGATCAGAAGGGTGTGATCTATTATGAGCTGCTAAAACCTGGCGAAACCGTTAATACTGAACGCTACGGACAACAAATGATCGATTTGAATCAAGCTTTGGGTGAAAAACGACCAGAATATCAAAAGGCAACACAAAGTGATTTTCCTTCATGATAATGCACCATCTCACACAGCAAAACTGGTCAAGGAAACGATTGAGGCGTTTAGTTGGGAAATACTTTCGCATGCGGCTTACTCACCAGACTCGGCTCCTTCCGATTACTACTTATTTGCATCGATGGGACACGCACTTGCTGAGCAGCGCTTTACTTCTTACGAAAATGTACAAAAATGGCTCGATGACTGGTTTGCCTTAAAAGAGCAACAGTTTTTGGGCGTAGCATCCACAAATTGTCAGACAGGTGGGAAAAATGTATAGCGAGCGATGGGCAATACTTCGAATAAAATATTTTTTATCATTTGCATACAATAAACGTGTATTTTCTATACAAAAATTCCGGTTTCATATTTATAGACCTGGTACTTATATCGCGTATCCCGAAGTATAGTAGAGCCAGAGCAATGCAGTTAATCTTAAAATTCATGATGATTTAATGGCTCAACGTAATCGTGCCAACTGATTTTGCGGCTCCAACCGTGCGGCGCCAAGATGCATATTTATATCCCGTATCTCGCAGTACCATTTTTGGAGCATCTGAATAGCCTTTAATTAGCCGTTAAATATGGGGTATGTTTTATCCCGAAAGTTGAATGTGGTCATTCTAGCTTCTTTGGCATAATTTGTTCCTATAATTGCAAGTATAATTGCAATTGCCCCTCCAATCTATCCAACAAATCGAATTACTTTTTATTTCAAGTTTTTCAGGTGAAACTTCTGACAAGAGGGTAAGTTTTGTAATCGTAGGTGTAAAACTCTGAAGTTTTATACTGCATATTTTGAAAATGCTTAACCGGTTTGACCTGCTCATAGAAGAACGTTAAAAAATATCGTATAATTCGAGTTAGTCTTTTCCGTAGCTAGGGGGTGCTTTTCTGCACGAATGGGCCAGGAATTTAGTCGTTCAATGTACCAGGTGTACAAGTATGAAATGCGGATTTCAGACAACAGATGGCGCACGAATGCAGTTTGTGCTATAAGGATTTGACACTGCGCCATTTTGTTGTGTCATCAAGTGGTAGACGCGCACGAGTGATAAATTGGAAAAGTGTGTGCATGGTGTTGTGTTGTTGTGTTCAATATGTCGAATTTTATACCGAACAAAGAGCATTCGCGGACAGCATTAATTTTTTGTTTTCATTTGAAGAAAACTGCTGCTGAATCATACCGATTACTTCGAGAAGCTTATGGTGAATATGTTCCATCGCAAGGTACGTGTGAACGATGGTTTCGGCGTTTCAAAAGTGGTGACTTCGATGTTGCAGACAAGGAACGTGGAAAGCCGCCAAAAAAATGCCAAAATGTGGTATTGCAAGCATTGTTGGACGAAGATGATTTGCAAACACAAAAACAACTCGCCATCTACCACATGAGTTAAACCACAGACAAATGGAAAATCGCAAAAACACATGTGACATTTTGCTCGTTCGGTACAAAAGGAAGTCGTTTTTGCATCGTACAGTTACAGGAGATGAAAAGTGGATTTATTTTGAGAATTTCAAGCGTAAAAAATCATGGGCAGACCCAGGCGCACCATCCACATCGACTGCAAGACCGATTCGCTTTGGCAGAAAGACGATGCTCTGTGTTTGGTGGGACCAGAGGGGCATGGTCTATTATGAGCTGTTAAAACCTGGGGAAACGGTTAATAATAAACGTTACCAACAACAATTGACCGATTTGCACCGTTCGCTGCTTGAAAAAAGGCCAGAATACCGAAAGAGGCAACACAAAGTCATTTTTCTTCATGACAATGCTCCATCACATACGGCAAAACCAGTTCGCGACACGTTGGAAGCACTCAGCTGGGAAGTTCTACCCCATGCGGCTTACTCACCAGACTTGACTCCATCCGATTACCACTCGTTTGCATCGATGGGTCACGCACTTGCTGAGCAGCGCTTTGGTTCGCAGCAAAAGGGGAAAATTTTTACCGACGTGGTATTCATAAATTGCCCAAAAGGGGGCAAAAATGTATAACAAGCGATGGAGCATACTTTGAATAAAGCACTTTTTATCATTCTTCCGAATTTAACATGTTTTTTTAGAAAAAAAATCCGCATTTTATACTTTTACACCTGGTATATTCTGAAAACATCTAAACAGCACTTAAATTTCGTATGCATTAAATATTTTTTGCATTTATATTTAACCGAGAGACCGCTGACTTGCGATGAAGCCACCGGTCCCTCACTATTTTTTTATGCCGCGAAATTGGACGAGCGTTTTCTTCTTCGGCACCTGATTAGTCCCTAATGTTCGTAGGTACATTTTTTTCGACTTGTAAATCCGTAGCTTTACAGGGGTCATTTATTCTTTTGATGTAGAAGTATGGAGAGGTAGTAGATCGGACTAAAAAAAACCTTAAGGCGTCAGTTAACCCAAGGTTGGATTATTGACTCCAAAAGTAAATGCGCTGGCGTGACTTTTACAAATAACATATTCGCAGTGATTGAATTAACAATATACTGCGATTATCCAAAACTCTGTACGTGAATTCTCCTAAGTTCACATCACATCAATCGATCAGCTGGGGAACGAGTTGCCATTATCTCACGTCAGACGGCTCCATAACCAATTGCATGATCTCATTCGATGTGACGCACGATAAAGTATTACTTTGATCAATCAAAAAATCGTTAAGCAAACAAATTGGCTTAACACAATAGTCAAATTATAAATAATTATTTATATTCGTCGGGAGATTTCTACACTTAATAACGAAAAAGTCTCCTGAATACACAGCCGCTTTTCTATAAGTGCACGTAGCCGCGTTTTTACAAGAATTAGTGATCTTTAATTGTTTTTCTTTAACAAATGTAGGTAGACATTCGTTTGTCCAGATTCATCTTTATTATTCTCAACTTCTCATAAAAATGGAGTCAACATTACGCGCCCGCTTATTGAAACAAATGCAAATAATTATTTATTATTTCACTATTTTTTGATAATCAAAGTTGAATATCAAAACTTTTAAACATTTAGTCCCGTCGTTGGTGACTTATTCGAGCGTCTTTCAATAAACATGAGCCATCACTCATCATGATTGGACCAATATTATGGTTTATTCCTTTTAAAAACAAGACGGAAAAAATATTATCGGACATTAGCATATACTGTTCGATTTTTTTTTTCAAAACATGGCATTGAATGTATTTATATATCAAGAACACACGCAAATGCGCAGGTTTACATTCCAAACAGTCAATAAAACCAGTAAAAGTAGTAAAAACTGTTTTATAACATTTATGTTTTAACACTGATTTCGCTCTGTTATGGCACTTCACTCCGCCCTCCTTAAACGAAGGAATTATTGCAAATTGCCGTCTTTACTCACCGTAATTGCATGCAAAGGTGTGTGATACCCTTTTTTGCGTTGTGGATTGTAATTTCCCGGGACTCCTTACCTTGTACGTGATACGCTGAAATCATATGAAAATTATTTGATCTTTACTGAAATTATATTGAATTGAGAGTAAATTTAAAAAATTCAAGAAATGTAGTGTAAGGAATTTAATCTATGTTTAAATATCCGCGCGTATATCCACTATGTTTCGCCGAACGATGCTGGCGCCCCTTCGGCTATCCTCGTGGTCGAACTAAATCTCCGAAGTTTGCCGCGTGAACGACGAGATTCCCCATGGGTTCGTCCCAGTCGTTCGACGACCACAAGTGTGATTAAACCTAATAAGTATTTATATAAGTAATATCAGATTGCCTTGTGTGAAAAGTGTTCTTCGATATTTCTACAGGTATGTGTCTGCGCTCGTTTATATTATTAGTATCTGGGTACTGATACCATTGTCTCGATTAATAGAATAGTCGGACGACTGGGCGCTAGGCGCACGGCGGATCGCGCTTTTCTACTGCGTTAGGCGGTTTACGCTTTTCTACTACGCTCGGCGAGTGGCGCTTTTCTAATGCGCACAGCGTATGCGCTTTTCTACTTCACTTGGCTTGTTGCGCTTTTTCCCTTGGCGTGGAAAGCATTGCACGCGTCTACGGCGGTTGCGACGCCAGATCTGTAATCGCGACATTCCGAGGACGGACGATGGGCTATGCGACCGATGTGGACTCGAATTAACATCTTGGAGCTGCCTGAGATATCAGATTCAACCTCATCATTCCTGGAAGTTCCTACATACGGAGTTTTCCGGATGCGATAGATAAAATCTGTCATCGTATCGAACATTCTCGAAGTCTACGTTAATCAAGGTAACGAGTCCTGTGCATATTTATCGGAACCGAAATACTCGGAATCATGCCACGCCAAGAACGATAACAAGTGAAAGTCGCAAGTACTGTCTCTCGCAGGGCGAGACATAAACAGTGTTTTTGTATCTTGAGCCAGCTCTTATAAACTCTGAATTTACTGGCTGGCATAGCCCGTGGTGCTACAGTTAAATGTGTAGTCCTTTGAATATTAGCGATCATCATAACTTTGTCCGATGAGAGAATATGGGTTCGGTTTAACCCCGTCAATGAGAGTTGTTGGTTCAAGCGTTGAACGATTGTTATTGAAACTATTGTCTTGCGAGGTAGTGTGCGATCTTGTATTTCTTATATTGAAAGTCGATTTATATTTCTTATATTGAATGTCGAAGTATATTTCTTATAATGAATGTCATTGCATTATCGTATGTATATAACATTACGTGCCGTGGTATGCCGGCGGAGGGTTATTCGTGAATATTTGTGTATAATATTGATTGCCGTAGTATGTCGGCTAAGGTCTATTTGTGAATATCGGTGTAACAAATTTAAACGGTTTGTACTAGTAGAATATCAGAGGCGCGGGGTTGATATACTACCGCAGTTGTTATCAATTCTTACTAACGGCATCGAAATGCCACTATACTAGAAGTGGTAGTTGATATTTGAGTTTGTGTAAATGCCACTATACTACTGAAGCTATAGAAAATGTCTGAGTTGTTTTAAATGATTCTATTACCGTAGTGAGTATAAAATATCGGTCACGAAAAAACACTATACTACTGAAGCTAGTCTGTTACCATCCAATCTACGTTACTAGCGACCTGTGATAAATACTTGTAGATCCTCATGTTTAATAAAAATAGAACGGATCCTACCTTACCGATGGAGGGGGTATAAGGAGATCCCTATAATACACAGAAGATGACTATTTTCTGACCGAATATATCAAATTTGTGTAACAGTAGCTTTCCGAAAATCGTATTTTCGTGAAATAAATACTGTTCGAAAATTAGCTGACGCACGGCGAGAGGTCATCTCTCTCGCTTGACTTCAGCGTCTCACAACGACGCGTTCATACTGCTCAGCCATCTTGAAAATAATGACACTTTTGTGAAAACCGCTTGGATAGCAACTTCCTCTGCTCTCACCTCGGACATTTTCACCGCCTTATTTCGCATCTACTCAACCAATACGTGCTCAACAGGGCTCAAAAAACTCGGTAAGCGTGCACCTTCATAATTTAACTAAATTCAATGTTGGTGAGGTGAGGAAATCGCAATTTGTGCATCCTCAAAAGTCTCACCTCGTGGCGTGCTCTGCAGTGCGGGCTGCACCACGTTTCACCTCATAAATTTTGGCACACAATTAATATAATTGTATGTGCAACTCATCAAACTCAATCTAAATTTATTTCTGCAATTTTTTAATATATTTTTTTTGTAGTAAAGCGAGTCGAGGTAGAATAAATAACCACTTTCTCTACGTCATCTTTGGTCTGGTTATTTCACACCTGTCGTGAGTGAAAACTCATTCCAATATCTTAGAGATTCAGCAATATCAGGGAATCTTCAACAAATACTTATTTTATCTTTATTCGATACTGTTATTTAATTATATCCAATAAACTGTTAACGGCAGGGGCCCATGCGCAGCCGGAGTCCCGCATAGACTCTATGGAGCCAGACGACGACAGACGAACTGAGTCAGCCTGACTGCGGTAACGGAGAAAACAGCGATGCCAGCCGAAACGACGACAACCAGACCAATAGCGAGCAGGTCGACTACGTTCGACAAGTCACCCAGCCCCGTGAAGGTAGCAGACGCGGCCGCGCAACAGCTAACCGGGGCCAGACTTGTAAGTAGCCTGCAAAATCAAACGGAACGTAGGCCAAGCACTTAAATTCGCAGTGGGCGTGATTCGTGGTATTCCGAGCACGTCCACGCAAGTCAGGGTCTCTCAGGATACTAGTCTTGGCTTGCACCGCATCCTTACAACGGCATGCCAGTACGCGGGCCGTGGGAGGACGCGTACACGAAAGGGACTACTTTTGTCAGTGCGCACGGTGACGCGATCGGTGCGGCGCGACGCGGAGAACATTTTAGAGACACAGTGCGCGGGACGATCGACGCGATGAAAGTACCACGTGACAAACGCGGACTGATAGATGCTCGAAATGAACCGCAAGTGCGCGACGGGCACCGTGAATGGGAGGACATTTCGAGACCGACAGTGATTCACGCTTCGCGAAGAAATGCACGAAATGAACGCGACAGTAGCGATAACGTACGCGATAGTAGATTCGAACGACGGGATGAGTGCAATCATAGCCGCGATTATGTGCGGATACGCAATCGGTGGGATAGTCGCGAACGGGAAGAACGACGCCAGCGTCGCGAACGGTCGGCGTCTAGCGAGAGGGGGCGCAGGTCGTAGGAGGGCGCGGATGGGCCACATCACGCGTGAAATAAGACGACTGCAGCTTGAGTTGCAGGACATAGAGCTCCGGATGAGCGCCACGCGGGAAAACGGAAATGAAATGCTTCGGGTGCGGTCGAAGCGGACATCTGAGAAAAGTCTGCCCGGCGACGACATTAAACCGGCCTGCGCCTGTGAACACGGTGGCGAGTACGAACAATTTAAATATAGAAACTTACGAGAAGGATGCGTGTATTAATGGTGTGGAAATGAAAGTCCTTATCGACGGCAGAAGTGCAGTATGCACTATGAAGGAATCACAGGCCAGAAGCGAGAAATTCGCTAGAGAACAAAGGACAACCAAGCTGCAAGGATGGGGCGGTCCCAGTAATACAAGGAAATCGTTCGCAGTTGTGGTCGCAGACGTGGCAATAGACAACGTTTTAATTCCAAATACACCGTTCTGCCTGGTATCGGATGAGATGCAAGCACATGACGTCATCCTCGGAAGAACATGTCATGAGCAGCCATGGGTGTTTTACACCAAAGGAAGGGGAAAAATTACATTCGGCACCTACGATGAGCAGTATCTCCTGAGAACGGAGTCCAACGAACCAAACCACACCCAGGGGACAAAGATCCAGCAGGAGCTGAAAATCCAAGCGGTACCGATACATGGCATCAGCGTGAAGGTCGGCCACCACGAATACGATTTACTCTTGGTAAACCTAGTGACAGAATCGCGGGCCATCGACGCCGAAGATTACGTTCCAAGAGGGAAAATATAAGAATTACAGATGCTCGACGCGAGAAACTACAGAAAACCGATCGGAAAGGATCAGATCAACGCGGGTGACGAGACTTCCGAAGCAGACATCGATGACCTCGTCAAATTACTCAACGATTTTCGCCGTTGCGTAGTCCTAGGATTGCGAGAAATCGGACAGGCGACCAGCATGAGAATGAACATCGTCGAGAAGGCGGAGAGCCGCCCGATGACAGTAAAAGCATACCGCGCTACACCAGTCGAGCTAGAAACGATAAAGGAAGTCATCCAAGAATGGGGTACCGCTGGAATTGTTAAGGACACGGAATCTCCATACGCAAGTCCCGTGTTACTAGTAAAGAAAAAGAACGGAAAGCCGCGATGGTTGTCGACTTTCGGAGGTTGAATCTACAAACAAAACGGTTCACTTTCCACTACCAAATGTCGATGACCATGTGGCCCAGTTACGCGACGCGCAGGTATTTACAGTCCTCGATCTTGCGCACGGTTATCTCCAGATTCCACTTACCGACGAGGCCCGACCAAAAACGGCTATAATAACCTCAGATGAGACTGTGAAGTTCACGAGAATGGTTTTTGGACTGATGAATGGATGCGCTTACTTTAGTAAGATGATGCAACGAATACTAGGACTGCTCTGCGACGAAGTAGTAATGTTTTACTTACAATTAGACGACATTCTCATCCCAGCCCGAGACTGGACTGTGATGCGAGGAAAACAAAGTCAAGTGCTTGACGCACTAAAAACCGCTGAACTCACATTACACATGGAAAAATGTAAGTTCATGCAATCAGAAGTTGAGTATCTGGGATTCCGAATAGCCAAATCAGCAGTTCAATTAGGACGAAACAAGCTACAGGCTATTTTGGACTATCCGCCACGCATATCACTCACTGTAATCCGACATTTCCTGGGAACAGCTGGTTTCTTTAGACGGTTCGTATCACGATTCGCCCACACAGCCACACCGTTATTTGATTTGTTACGCAAAAATCAAGGATTCACCTAGAACGACGAAGCACGTAAGGCATTCGAAAGTCTAAAGCAAGCCTTGAGCAAAAAGCCTGTATTGAAGGCCTTTGATGCCACCATACCGACTGAACTGCACACCGACGCTGGCGCGATCGATCTGGGGACCATACTAGTCCAGAAGGATCAACAGAAGAAATGGCGAATGGTTTACGCATTAAGTCGACGGACAACTGCAGTGGAAGAACTACCACTCCTCAAAGCTCGAGTTGCTCGCGATACTATGGGCCGTCACGCGCCTGATGCCACAATTAGCCAACATAAATATATTAGTTATCACCGACTGTTAGCCGCTCATGCATGTGTATACGCAGATAACTCTAAATCCACAATTAATACGTTGGGCAAATTTATCAAGTGAGTACTTGTTCGATATCATACATCGACCGGGCACAAAAATGTAACATATAGAGCATTGAGTCGAGCACCGACATAGGACAACGAAGAAAAACCCGCAGAGACAACGGAGCCCGCGATCCACCAAATCACGAAAATTGAAGACGAAATAACGCTATTTGAAGCTACGGATGAAAAACTAAAGCAAAAACGAAAATTGCGTACGTCAGCTGCCGAATCTCGCCAACTAAGCGATAGCAGTGAAACCAAGGGCTACGAGCTGCACCACCAAGTACTGGACACATCGCAGAACGGGAAACTACTATTCGTAGTGCCATCTGCCATGCATAAGCCAATCACGATATGACACCATGAATTACAGGGACACCCAGGCATCGAACGTACGTGTGCGCAAATTTCGCGAAAATATTTCTTCCCAAGAATGCGTCGATATATGCGTCAAGATGTGAAGAGCTGCTTACCATGTATATTATCTAAATGACGATTGGGAAAGCAAGCGGGAGCATTGCATCCAATACCACCCGGTGATCGACCATTTGCGGTAATACACGTAGATCACGTGGGGCCGTTCGGCACCTCGGCGAAAGGACGGAAATATGTGCTTGTGGCGATTGATAGTCTGACAAAATTTGTAAGACTATACGCAGTGAACAGTTCACGCGTCGAACCTGTGGTTGAGGCGATGTAAGAGCTAGTTTACGTACACAGACCGCGAGTGTTAGTGTCCGATCGAGGCACATGCTTTACCGCGGGAAAATTCGCTGAATGGTGTAACAGACATGGGATACGTCATGTATTAAATTCACCACGACATCCACAAGCCAACGGGCAACCGGAACGGGTGAATGCCACTGTCGTACCGATGCTATAACGAAATCTGCGACACCATGAGGGTCGAACCTGGGACCGAGATCTCCAACATATGGAACGAAATTTGAACGAGGCCAATAACGCAACCACGCAACAGTCTCCTTTTCAGCTGTTATACGGCTATGAACCCCAAGGAGATGACGGAGAGTTGCCTCGGTTGACCGAAGCAACGGACATATACCGCAGACCAGAAGAACTGTAGAACGAAGTCCGAGACAAGATAATAAACCCGCAGTAACGCTGGAAGCACACGTACGATAAGAATTGTCGGTCAGTACAGTATCAACTTCATCCTCGATTGCAAGATTTCATCCTCAAGAACGAGGACCTCTAGGATGACCGAATGTTAACGGCAGGGGCCCATGCACAGCCGGAGTCGCGCATAGACTCCGCGGAGCCAGCTGACGACACACGAACTGAGTTGGTCTGATTGCGCATGAGCCCCCGACGACGAAGCAACAGGTAGCCGTGAAGACGGCCTAGCGACAGTGTTCAACGAGTAGCGATCCAGGCAAAACAAGCCTAGCTATACTTAGCCAGACGGGCACTAGAAACCGGCGAGGGCCATTACGAGCAACGGGCAAGACGCGCCCCGCGCTTTCTGTACGTGATTAATATACAATATTAGACGCGTAACCTTCATTATCAGTACTTTCATATCGTTCTCAAATACATTCTACAATCGTACATTTCCTTTATTCAGACTGCGCGTACGTGTACTGTCTCTCTCCCGGCACGACATCCTGGCAATCCACGCAACGTAACGACGCTTCAGCCGGGCCACGCCGTACATCGGAACAGCTCTGTGGTAAGGCACCGGTCGGCGTGGGCCTCTACGGTCATCTTAAAATACTAAATTTCCTTATCAGGTATTTGACAGGGATCCTGTTGTATACTGGCTGGATGGTATTGTATGGTAAAGAAAGTGTCCTCTGTGACTTGATAAGCTTAATATTTAAGCCCCGATGATATCAAACTTTCATTCATCGCCAAATGGGAGAGAGTGAAAAGATAGTCTTACTAGACGTGATAAAACGCTTATCGTTGAGATCCTGGGCTGGTACACAAAATAACTTAATGATAACTTACAGGTAGTCCCCCCGTGGGTCTCCACATTGGCGTAACGATGGGTCTTAAGGACGCGTCCGGGTTCACCAGCTCAGAGGTGACAAATTCAAAGAATATAAGCCAGGGCTTGGGTCATTGTGAGGGGCAGTGCAAACAAGGATGCCAAGAGCACCCACTTTGCTGCCCTCATAAGTGACAAAACCATGAAGGTCTTGGAAGCCTGCATCTTCCATCCACACTGCGGGATACAAAGGAACACGGCCAGAGATCAGAAATCAGAAATGATGAATCCGAAGTTAGAAGGGGTACAGATAAACCTACATCGCAGTAAAGCAGCCTCAGCCACCATAGCCAAAGTCATCGCAGGGATGCAGCGAGGAATTGCACTTATCTAGGAACCCTGGGCGGTAAAAGATAAGATAAAAGACTTAGGAAAAATCAGCAAATAGCACTTTGCTATTTGCTATCTTTTTTCCACAGCTCAGTCAAGACGATCTGACGGTCATCCGGGTATAAATAGAGGACCATGAGGACTCACACAACGCACTGACTCTGAAGAACCACCAACAACATCGGAAGCCATAAGGTTAGAGGACTTTGGGTACAATAACAAACTAGGGCTTCTGATTGGATGTGATGCCAACCCCCACCACCAAGGGGGGTGGGACAGCCCTAACACTAACAATAGAGGGGATAGCTTGCATAAATATATTCTTCGAAGTCATTTCATTATCCTCAATGGAGGAAATAGGGCAACCTTCAGTAACAGAAGTAGAGAAGAAGTGATAGACATTATGGTAGGCACAGATAGAGTGGTGAGGTTGGTTAGACACTGGAGGGTCTCGTATGAGACCTCCAGTTCTGACTGCAGACGAATGCGCCTAACCATCGACGCCGGCAGCCGTGACGTCACCCCCAAAAGAAACCCAAGAAAAACAGATTGGAGGGGTTGCCTGGAGGATTTGAGCCTAGACCTCCAAAACATGCCAAAAAATTTCAGCGACAAGAATCTGCTAGATTTATCTATAGAATTCTTTAGCATGACGATACGCGAGGCGTGCGAAAAAAACTGCAATCCTAAACCTGTTGCCAACGACAGAGGGGTAAGCTAGTTGGACACTAAGCTAATTGAGAGCTGAACTAAGAACAACAACTAAATACAACAAAACTCTGGTAGAGGCCAAGAAACGGATGGAAAGAATTCTGCAGCAAAACTGAGGGCCAAAGTGAGGCGGCCAGGGTTGTAAAAATCCTGGAGATGAGTACAGTGGCATTCTGGGTTGCCTAATTACCCTTTAGGACTTTAAGAGGCATGTAAGTGGCAGTACGAACAGCGAGCACAACACTGAGAAGCGATATAAGTCTCAGGACTGGGCACTGACTGCGACAATAATAAAATCAGACGAGGTCGAATGGGCAATCATGTCCTCCGAGCCATATAAATCACCGGGTAAGGATATAATCTACCAAGTATTCCTACAAAAAGACAGTAAAGGTAAGCATCGCCCTGAGATATACACCAAAGAAATGGGGGGAGGCCAGAGTAGCTTCCATACCTAAACCAGGGCGAAATAGATACATAGAGCCCAAGGACCTATCAGCCTGACGTCTTTTGTCTTGAATACACTAGAGACTGGTAGACCGGTATATTAAGGCAACCTAGCTCGTGGAAAGGTCTCTCAAAGGCCTAACATGCGTACATGGAAGGAAGATCCACAAAAATGGCCCTCCATCATCTGGTGGGATCCGTGGAAGAATTAGAAAGACGAAGCTTTGCCATCGGAGCTTTCCTGAACACAGAAGGAGCATTCGACTGTACAACTTATGGTACATTGGCAAGGCTATGACGGACCGTGGGATCTCAGAGACGATCATAGACTGTAAGATGAGCATGCTGAGCAACAGGACTCTAGAAGCCGCACTTAGCTCAGAGAAGGTTAAAGCAAAATGGTGTAGTAAAACGCAGCTCAGGGTTCACCCTACAAAAGCGGTAGAGATGATCTTTACGAGAAACTACAAATACGCAAGCAACCTGATCCATTGAGGCTGGGAGGCCAAGAGATAAAATATGCAGCTGAGGTGAAATACCCCAAGCTGGGGTTAAAATCGACCCCAAGCTGCGCTGGAAACTACATGCTAAACACCAGATAGGCAGAACATATGCTTCTTTCTGGGCAATCAGAAGAGCCATTAGGAAGAGCTGTGTACTCAACTCCAAAATCGCCCGATAGGTCTACAAAATGGTACAACTACGAAGACTCCTATATACATCGGCTGTATGGTGGCCGAGGGTGAAACAGGTCGTGATGAGGAAGGTCCTAAAGACCCTACAGGGATCATTCCAAAGAGCCGCCAGGGAAGCAATGAAAACGACACCGACCCATGCACTCGAGGCTGCGCCCATAGTAGGGACAACATTTGCAACTGTTAAGTTCAGGTTAGTCTCCGACCTCCGGAAGAAACACCGGGAGGGGTGGAGCAGTTTGGAAATATGCAAACAGGCCAGGTATTTCATCGATCAGTCAAGTACCAAATAACAAGGAAGATGACATCCAAACGCAGAAGGAAACTTAGTATTGCCATTAGAATCCTGACTGGGCATAATAGGACAGCAAATACATCTTGTGTTACTGCCCGGTCCTAACAATATGAAGACAAAACCACTGGGGTCACGCATTTCCCGAACCCCAGGACATAAGGGAGTTGAAGGTCAGAGAGGTAATAAACCTGGTCAAACGATCAGGGCTAGATATTTGATCCTCAATTCGCTGAGATAACAGAGCGGAGTTACAACAAATCCACAGGATTTAGGTAACGACAAGGCCGCTTATTGTTTTTGTTGTTATTATTGTTGTTATTATTACTATAGGTAGTAAATAACGGTCATATGGAAATTACAAACCTGCACCAAAGCCAGTAGCTCCACCTGTACTATCATTTGCTACAAATTGACCAAGCACCATCATATTCCCTGCTGGAGCCTCTTCGAATGTAGTTTCACTCACAATAAGTTGATCTTCTAGCACGAAACCGCATTGTGTACAGACCGCGTCTCCCCGTGCTGGATCTGTTTCTATGTCTGTTGAGCCACAATTTCTACATTTGCTCCCAGACATTGCTGAAATGTTCAAAAGAATCCATTGTTGTTAATAGAACGGTCTATATTCTTAGCAGACCCATGAAATTTATAATGGGATTACTTTTTACCCACTCACTTTAAAGCAATAAAAATGTTCGAGTGATGGGAAAATATCAGTTTTCTTAAAACACTTGCTCCTAGAGGCTTTGTAAATGATGTAAAAAATAGGTCTTTTAAGATTGTACCCCTACTAAATTCATAAATTTTTTTTTAACATCTGAAAATAACAGACTTTTTAATCCCACTAAAACTAATTTTTTAACTTATTTCTGTTATAAGAAAAACGAAAATTGCAAATGGCTATGCTAGTTTGGCATTATCTAAGTGCTATCTTTTTTTAAACACTTAGACATTTTTTTAGTCCTATATTTAGTCTCTTTATAGGCTCCCCAAATATGTAACTCACAATCCCATCAGAGCTACCTCTAAGAATCTAGAATCATTGAAAATTATTGAAAAATCAACTATTCAGTTTTTTCCTCAAATCTTCATGAGTCTCCCTATGAATCTCATAAAAAAATAATTTTAACTATTTAGTTTTTTTAGATCAATCAAGATTGTCAGGGGGTCACCTCTGTGAGGGTTGCGAATTACATATTTTCAGATAAAAATCAGAAAAAATCAGAAAAATTGTAAGTATTATAAAACAATATATGACACTATCTTCATGGCAAATTGGCTACCTCACATACAAATTTTTATTTTCAATTATCAAAGATGCGCCTAAAATCATTTTTCATAGGTCTGAAGAGCCTATAAAAAATGTTGGAAGTAGTGGTACAAGTAGAGGATACGATTGTAATAGATATAGAAAAAATGAGGAAACAATGTCGAATGTCTTTTACACGCAGTTTGTTTACTATTTAAGATAAATATAAATTCCTGAAACAAATTTAAAGATGATGTTGGGGTTTCAAAAATGAAGGAATGTTCATAGCTGGCTGTGTCAGCTACCCCCAACAATTGATAGGGAATGAAATTAGATTACCTCATGAAGTATTAAAAAAAAATGTAAAGCTATGTAACAGAATATGGTTCTATGGTTGACTATACAAGGTTTATGTAACAGACCTCTTCTCTAATTTAGTTTATCGGAATCAATTGTCACAGGGAAGTACTAAGTCACCTGAGACTTTCTGAGTGAAACCAATCTTTGGCTGTAAACAAAGTATAATTATGACCAGGAATCAATTGAAAGGTATTTATACCAATGCTTCATGCAGGAACCAAGCAAGAGACTACGATGAACATGTTTGGCAGTGTGCAAAAGAGCACATCGATCTCTAAAGACTAAACCATTAAGCATTTTCAAATTTAAACAACTGTATTAAAATATTCATTCCAATGTATTAGTTTCTTATACGAATGGAACAAAAACTGGCAGAGAAAATCACTTCATTATAGCATGCCTTCAAGCATGCGTGACTAAAAAACTACTGTTCATAATGTTTTTTTATTTGTAAAAAATCCAGTTTACATTATTTAGAAGCTAGCAGTTTTGGCTCAATCAAACAGAAACTAGTTTAGGCACAAATATCCTTTGATCATATTGGAATCATTCTTACAGAATAATATAATTGCATCATAATGAAACGGCATGATTTTGGTAATAAGCAGCAAAGATGCCATTCTAGGAGTACTGTTTTTTATCATCGGGCTATCACCCAACTAATTCGTTAAGGACACTATCACTCTTCATTAGACATTTTCTATTTTAACCCTGAATTAATAAAAACGATTTCTACAAGGCTTTATTGTCCATTCAGTGTAATGATTACGTGATTAGATACATAATTACATACTATAGTATATATCACAGTGTGCTTATGTACAGTGAAAAAAAATCTACTAATGCAATGTGCAGAGCATTTACTTGTACTATGATATCCCTATTTATCATCAATCACACCATGATTATATACAGTACAAAATCTACAAATCCAACACACTGTACATTTACTTAAAATTATATTCCTTATAGACCAGAACCAACCAGAGTTGGTTGGGACATACGGTAGTCACAAGTAAATGAACAGTCCCGAGTAAATAAACAAAGGTTTTTTTAGGACTCACGAGAATTTGTAAGATCAATATTATCTGTTAAAGTAACCCATATTCTTGCTATTTGCGATGCTTAGTTTACCATCAAAACATAATTTCAATTAAAAGTATAAGTATAATTGGCTCATTCATGCATTGGTATTTACAGGTTTTTCTATTGAAATGTTTTCTTTTATTTACTTTGCAATAAAAATATGATAGTTCCATAGTTTTACATATTTTGTTACATAAGTTATTAAAAAAAAGGTCAAAAAAACATATCGCAGCTTACCTGAAACCATTTTATTTGTAAAAACCTATAATAAAGTACTTCTGCTTAGGTGTTCATTCACTGATACTCTATCTCAACTGATTTAGTTAAAACGTATCTATTACTAAATTAGAATGAATCCTTTGTAACACACAAAATAAAAATTACTCAATCCATAAAGAAGTTAATAGTACTCTTTCATGGATAGACCGTAGTACAGACGTACCATAACCATGTGTTAATACTGTTGACCAGTTTCTCTGGTCAAACTTGTTTTATAATTTTACTAAGAGAACATCAGTACAACCAACAACAATAAAAGACCGAAAAATTAAACCGGAGAAACCAGCCACCAACAATTAAACTATAAGTTTTACCCGCTACTATTTGCCTGCAGAAGCAAAAGAAAAAAATGCAATTTCAACAAGACCAAAATGCTTGACACTATTAAATTTTTTTTTCATTTCGAAGAGGATCCCGATCAAAGGGCCGTAACGTAAATAAATGGAACATTCCCAGGTCGTAAATTACCGAAGCATCTTAATCCTTCTATTTCACACGTACCAAGCATCATAATATCATCACATACCCTAGATTAAATTTTTTTAATCTGTGAAGTATCTTCCTTGAGTATTTAATAATCAGCGAAACACCATGAAATTATTATTGTGTAAATTATTGGGAAACGATCTGTCACCATTTCGATTTCACTTTTCTTACCAGCTGATTCAATCCGAGACCATTACCAACTGTATAACCTAACCTGTTATCCATAGAACGATCAACTACCAACAATACCAGAAAACAGAAATAAACATAAGCACAGGCCTTATGGGAGCATTTGACCGGTCCGCAATACGCGTTTCCCCTAAACCATAGATCGACCACACACTAAGATAGACGTCGGATGGCAAATTCGCGTTCTCAACTTGTCGACATCGAATTCGATCATGCACGTAATCGCACTCCTGTGCTTCCATGTACATCTCTGTTATCTAGCTGTGAGCTATAAAGGGTATTTTCCAATTAGAGCACAACCGGGCACAGTGCGACACTGTGACTGTTTCAACTACGGCACCGTGCCGCACGCTTGGACACAGCGAATTGTTGAGTCCAAGTGTGCTGTCCCACCGGGGGTACCAACAATTCGCGTAATTTTTTTTCATTCTAAACGTGGCATCATTGAGATCTTTTGTTCTTTTTCAAAAGGTTATGTTGAAATCAGAGACGAACTCACAACAGTCACTACACTCAGAACAGTTTGTGAAAACATTCAATCACTTCGACTCTATTTTTGAATTTTTTCTCAGTCCTGTCTTAAATCTAAACAGCGTAAGAATCGAACCTTCTCGTGCAATACGTTCTGAGCACAATCTAGTGGAGATTTTGGGATACAAATTTCGTTCCAACAAGCACGCTCCTACATGAAATTGGCCAAACAACTTCTATTTTCTAAATTTTAATTTATCGATTGTTAGTTGTTTGTATCGTTTGTTTTTAATCGAAAAATAAATTTTGTCGAAAAGTTAGCCTAATTTCTTTTTTTTTTTTAAATCTTATTTTTTTGGGTCCAAACGATACGTAATCGTATTTCGATCCGAAATAATTGCGTTGGAACGTTTGTCGGATCACAATTCGGCTGAAAAACGAAAAAATGCGGTCGGCGATTACTCTGGAAATAGGTCGCTATGCGACCTGAAGCTAGCCGACTTGCACTCTTGGATTTTAGCATTTAATCCATGTTTCTCAAAGAATCATGAATATATGCGACAATCTCGATCTTCTGGTAGAAAAATCAATAAAGGAGGAATCCAAGCGACGCTGACTCACACCCTGAGTTGCGATTCGCCAAAAATTCCGACTTAACAATTGATCGGGATTGTCGCATAGATTCATGATTCTAATAAACATATATGACCGCTTATTGATTAATTCATACATTGTAGGAAAATCAACTGACGCACGGCGAATATCGATCGCCGTGCGTCGACCTGTTACTACTCGGTGATGTGCTGCGCTCGGCTGACGCGAAGATAGCCGAGGCAGCGCTTCACAGGCATGCTACTTAAGCGATAGGTCGTTTCTCTCGCTTGACTTCAGCATCTCACAACGACGCGTTTATACTGCTCAGCCATCTTGAAGATTTTGACACTTCTCGTGAAAACCGCTTGGAGCTCCAACACACTGCTCTCACCTCGGACAATTTTCACCGATTTCTCAGGATCTACTCAACTCAGAAGTGCTCAACAAGACTGAAAATACACGGTAAGAGTTGACCGTCACAATTTACATAAATTCAATAACGGTGAGGTAGAAAAATCTCAATTGTGCATCCTCATAAATCTCATCTCGTGGCGTGCTCTGCAACGCAGGCTGCACCACGTTTAACCTCACAAATTTCAGCACACGATTAATATAATTGTATGTGTTGCTCATAAAAATTCACTGCAAACTCGCAACTAATGTCGCGGGACCCAACAGCACGTGACCTGGAGGTGCAACGAGGGCTGCGCTTCAGATCACCTAGTAAGAAAGAAAACGACCAAAAGCCATGGGGGGCCCTACGATCAAGCGTCGCCTAAGTAGCTGGCCCACGAGAGAGAAATCGCGGCAGGCTTGCGACAGAAAACAATAAAGAGTGCAATGGAGAATGTTGGGATTTTTGTGGGTTTATTCTACAAAGCCACGAGAACATCCTTGTAAATCCTTATGTTACCACGATAGATGTTTATTAAAACGTGCGCAAAAATACATGTTTGAAATATTTATTGCACGAAATAAATGTTATTGTGATTATTAACTATACGCGGATAATACAGAAAATAGAACAAAAAAATGTTTAATTGCGCGAGATAAATGTTATTGTAATTATTAATTATGCGCGAACAATACAATAAAATGTTTATTTACGCGAGAACAAATGTAAAAATAGTACGCGCAATATGAATATAATTAATTACGCGAGAACAAATGTAAAAATAGTACGCGCAAAATGAATATAATTAATTACGCGAGAACAAATTTTGATGAACGATATGTCTAAATTGCACGCACGGTGAGGACTGCCCTTTTTAACACGAGCGACTGTCGATATGATGGCTGGCTAAGTGCCCCTCCAGTCGCCTACTCTCCAAAATTGCAGAGTCGCGAATCCCGCGGGTCTCTATCTAGATTCTAAGAAACAGAACAACGGACCTCGCAGCCTCACCGGCCTGCTGACGTAACCCGGCTGGGTGTCAGGCTTATCGCTTCCGCTCGACGTTCGCCTGGACCCACACCACAGACCAGCACGCGGGACTGCTTACGTTAGCTAAATATTTGAAGTGGCTACTTGCCAGTGGATAACACTGGAATGTGGCGAGCAACCTTACGGTGTTTAGGGTGCGAGTGAGGCTGTGCGTTGCTACGCTAAGTACAAAGTTATATCCAATAGCTATACGCTGTCGTGGGACTCGTCGCTGTCATAGGACTCGTGGGATTGAACAAAGTCGCACGAGTGATTAACGCGCGATGCTTCGCTCAGCGGTTCTCGCATAGAGCGTAGTGCGCGCTAAAAATATATGTATATGTATTAAGTATACGTATTAAATACACGTATAAAATATATGTATAAAATGTGTATTAAATATATGCATTAAATACTAAATAGTATATATATGTACTAAATATGTATTTAATACACGTATTAAAGTATACGTGTTAAATATGTATAAAATATATGTAAATAAATGCATGAAATAGTAGGATAACATTTTTTAAATTTTACATATAAAAAAATCGGGGACCCAGGACGTCACAGTGCAATTTTTTTTATTTTTGTAGTTTGCTAGTCGATGGTAGAATAAAACCACTTTCTCTACCTACATCTTTTGGTCTGGTTATTTCGCACCTATTGTGAGTGAAAACTCATTCCTTTTCAATATTTTGCAAATTTGACAACACCAGGAATTCTCAACATACATGTTTCTAAAAGTTAGGATTCACTTTGAGGCGTCTAATCAATATCTAATCGTTTGTAGGTCAGTAATAAAGCTATTCGAACATTAGTCGGATCACGGGAGAAGCAATAATACATAATCATCCGTTGGAAATCAAAACAATTCACATCATTATAATCCTATACTCTTATCGGTCAGCTACTACTTGTCCAACTTGGCTAACCAATGAGAGTACCGGTTAAAAGTAACGGATATTTTATGGCGGTGTAGGAGAGGTGGTCCACCGATCATCACTGCGTAGGCACGATGGATTCGGTTATATTCTATATTATATCTAGTTAATCCATATTTGAATCATCCCCAGCATAAAGTAATTATTAAATTCCAACTGTAGTGTTTGTGATGTTTCTAAGATTTCAAAACCTAGGACTTGATACGTAACATTTTTAGTATATCATCGCGTGCGAGGTTAGCGTCCACACTTTGGCTATTCACTATTTAATGGTAATTAGGTGGAGTTATTACTGAGCACTCACAAATTTTCATAATGTATTATTATGAAATTAGTTGTTCGGTAAATTTCATGTAGGTCCATATCACAGAGTGCCGCATAGTGCCAACGAAGATCGAGTCCTTTAGAACTCCAAAGCCTATAGCCCACTTGAAGCGATTAACACTGAGATGATCGGACTTAGTAAGCACTCCAGCGTTGAGGAGGCATTAGTATCACCTCTGGTTTGTGCCCTCACCGACAGTATTTTCACACATGCAACTGTGTCGTTGTGTTGGCTCCGTCTACAATACAGACAATTGTAGGAAAAATGAAACTATTAATCCAGCAAGCAAACCAAACCGAATTAACATTCGAGCGATGCTATAACTTAGACATTATAACTACATGTATTTATTTCCTATTTTAATTTATTTATTTTTAATTAATGGCTTTTGTTATTTGTATGCAATCGTCGATCTTTGTTGAGTCGGTGTATTATAGCACCATCTCTTTCGCACTAGAGAGCTATGTATATGTAGCTATGTAGAGAGATATATGTATATAGCAGGTGCCCAAAGTGGCGAACTGCGATAACTGTACGGCACACTTTCATGCTAAACTGTCTAGTATGTTAACGTTTTAGCCCAGTATATTTGATTGTCTTTGAGAATCCGTCCCATGTTGTCTGACCGATCTGTGAATATATTGGTAAATATGAGTCTTCACTCACGACAGGGTGATAAATAACTAGACACGTCGGTGGTATGTTAAGGAAGCGGTTTATTCTCCCTTCCACAATTTGGCACAAAATAATATAATTTGGAAAAAATATAAAAGTGAGAATAAATGAAAAATAGGTTAAATTTAGAAATAATGCAAAATGATATAAAAATAAATAGTCCCAAAAATCAGAGAGTTTACAAATAAATAAATTAAGTTGAATTTTATTATGAAGCTTGAGCAGCACACAATTTTATTAATTGTGTGCTGGGTGTGCGCGAGCAGTGAACGTGATGCAGTGAGCGCTGCAGAGCACGCCACGGTATGAGAGCAATGAGTGCGTAGAATGTCAATTATTCACTGCGAGCTTTCAGCAGATTTATCTGAAAGAAGTCACAGTGAATAGATGAGAGCACTTGCAATTCGATTGCTTAAGTGCTGAGAATAGAGTATGAGAACAGTGACGCAGTCAGCACTGCGTAACACATTACAAACATAGACTGAGATTGCACAATTGAGCAGAAAATATTCACAGTATTTTCCCAGCAGGTTTACTGCAGGAAACTACAGTGAATATAAAGTACATGCGTAATTATATTAATCAAGCAGGCAAAATAGAGTGAGGAAAACGTGGTGCAGCCCGTGCTGCAGCGCACGCCACAAAGTGAGACAATTATGTTGATGTACCGATGAGATTATCACTCCTCATCGTCATTGAATCTATTAGAAAATTATAACGATGTACTCGTACCTGATTTTGAGTCCTGTTGAGCACGATAGCTGAGTAGATCCGGTGAAAAGTGGTGAAGAATGTCCAAGAAATGCAGAGATGAGTGCGCTGTTCCCGTGGTTATTCCGAAAAGGTGCCTAAATTTTCAACATGGCTGCGGGATACGAAAGCGTCGTTGGGCGCTGAAGTCAATTGAGAGAGATAGCCGGTGAGCGAAGCCGAAATCAAGCGAGAGAGACGTCCTCTCGCGCAACGCGACATGCCTGCGAGGCACAGCCTCGGCTCCGCGAAGCCCTGCCTCGGCTATCTCCGGCCCAACCGAACGCAGCGTAGTAGAGCACAGCAACAGGTCGACGCACGGCAAATATCGATCGCCGTGCGCCAGCTGATTATCCAACAGATTGTCTTACCTGTTCAGAGACCCACCATATTCAAGTGGTCTCCATCGAGTAATCTTAGTTACCTTTTTTCAGTTTGTCCTATTAAACATATTATGACACCAAAACTACTATACTATTATACTATCTACTAAACTATTATACTATCTAATAATAGCTTGCAATAATAACAACTGTCATCACGTCTATAGTAATTTTTACATGTCTTATGGCATTAAACAATATTTTATGTTAACGTAAACCAAGGTTAGCTAAGAGTGGGCATGCATATGTGCGTTTACCGACTGTATTGGTCTCAACTGCAATAAAAATTTCTATTGCTTTTTTTTAATGAAGTTAATTTATTTAATTCTTATACATAATTATATTCATAATTCTGTAATTCATTTTTTACTTTCGCTATTTGCTTCATTGTATTAATTTCAGATATTTAATTTGTTCTATTCATTGTGATAATTTAAAAAAATTTATTTGTTTTATCTATTTTGTTTATAAAATTTAGTTATATTTTATAGAATATAAGTTATAAAAATGATAAAATCAATAAATATAACTGACAAATAATTAAGGATTCGATTGTTACAGGTCTTTCTGAGATCGATAACACAGGGATCTAGGCGGCGCTGACTCTAACCGGGTTGCGAACTTCCAAATAAAACATTCCATCATAAAATTTGGTCAATAACATTGTCGCTTAGATTTATCACTCTAAAGAAACATATGACCGCGCACTGATTAATTAATTAATCTGAATAAAGTAAAATTGATAAAGTTTATTATGCCATTAATTTGTTTCCGGTTTGTTCGGGTTTGCTCGGATGTACGTGGGTATGTGCGTGTTCCATAAATTCCATTACGAACAAAATATAACCTTAAAGTAGTATGTGTACACCTTTGCTCCGTCCCACTCCTTCCACCACCACGCGGCTACGCCCACCACCTCACTTTTCCACCGCCGCGCTACCCACTCTGCTTAACCAGTGTCGGTAACGTGGAGATGGTAAAGTGAAGTGGTGTGGATACGTGGAATAAAATTTGTAACTCACCCTTATGTTGGCGGCATCTACGACGGGTCTCCAGGGTGATGGCCACAATGAATCCTCCATGGCACACACACGTTCTCTCTCTCTGTCTCTCTGTCTCTCTCTGTCTCTCTGTCTCTGTCTCTCTCTCTGTCTCTGCCTCTCTCTCTCTCTCTCTCTCTCTCTCTCTCTCTCTCTCTCTCTCTCTCTCTCTCTCTCTCTCTCTGCCTCTCTCTTTCTGTGCAGGTGGAACATGAGCGAAAGATAACGGATCATGCATGGATAAAAGTCATATTAGGTAACAGGAAGGAAAGGAATGAGTATAGAGAATATAAAACAAGAAACTATAGTAAAATTGATGTGAAGGAATTTACACGGATGTTAAGCATTACCACAAGACAAGTTCAAGAGGTAGAAGTAAGCCAAAGAGCAAGGATGCTCGTTGATAACATAGTGGGTGCTCTAGATAGGTTTGCACCCAGAAATATAGTGAAGATTCCAAGCGTATGGGAAGGAAAAAAATGGTATTCAGAAGACACAATAGTAGCTGCAAGAAGAAGAGATAAGGCATACGGAGTAGCAATTACTACTGGTTTGGAGGAGCATTGGCAGCAATTTAAAGTAGAAAGGAATGCGGTAGTTAAATTAATAAGAGAAAAGAAGAAAGAATATTATGAAAAGATGATAGACGATAATAGGAAGGATCCGACAAAAATGTGGAAAATGTTAAAAGAAGTAATTAAAGGAGAATCAATGGGTACTAGAGAAGTAGAGAATATAGATTTTGAGATATTGAATGACATGATAGGAGGTAGTATAGCTGATAAATTTAATGTGTTCTATGTGCAAAGTGTAAAGAATATAGTTAATTCAATACAACGGGATACGTCTGAAAGTCCAAACCGAAAAAGAATTATAACAGAGATAAAGATGAACAATAAAAGTATAATGGAAAACTTCAATCATATTGAAATAAAGGATCTGGAGAAGATAGTGATGGGACTCCCGAAAAAGAAGGGAATGGAAGAAGGAATATCAAGTGATATACTAAAAATGGCATTCAGTGCAATAAAAGAGGAATTTGTGGAAATAATAAATGGATCCCTACGGGAGAGATGTTGCCCAGACAGCTGGAAAACTTCTACAATTATACCGATCCCAAAAATAAACAAAGCCATAAAAGCAAGTCATTACAGACCAATTAATATGTTGCTATTATACGAAAAAGTGCTCGAATTAGTAGTAAAAAATCAAATTGAAAAATATTTAGAAACCAATGACATCATAACGGAGCATCAGTCAGGATTTAGAAAGCAATATTCGTGTGAAACGGCGATTCAAACTGTTGTAGATGAATGGAAAGTGTACATTAGTGAAGGAAAAATGGTAGGAGTAATATTCATGGATTTAAAAAGAGCGTTTGAGACAATCGACAGGGATATATTACTAGACAAATTATACCAATATGGAATTAGAGACAGGGTATTAGAGTGGTTCAGAACGTACTTAAGAAATAGAACACAGCAAATTCGATTCAATGATAAATGGTCCGAAGTTATTCCCAACGAATATGGGGTACCGCAGGGGTCAGTACTAGGGCCGTTGCTGTTTATTATATATATAAATGATATAGTCAATTTGTGTCCAGAGGAATGTGCAATAAAAATGTTTGCTGATGACACAGTGATATATGTACCTGGAAAAAGTAGCGCGGAAGTGGAGAGAAAGATGAATATGTTATTGAGTATAGTAGAAAAGTGGATGGAAAGAAATAAATAAAAAATGAATGTAGAGAAAACAAAATATATGATTGTCAGCAGTGTAAGGAAAGTCGTGAGTAGGAATGTTGTACTGAAGTGTTTGGATGGAACGAAACTTGAGAAAGTAGAGTCAATAAAATATTTGGGTATCATTATTGATGACAAGCTACGATTCAAAGACCACTGTGAGTATATGTTAAAAAAAATAGGGAAAAAAACCAGCTTTCTAAACAGAATGGGGAATTATGTATCTGCGTATACGCGATGTGTGATATATAAAGCAATCATAGCACCTCACTTTGAGTATTGTGCAACACTGTTAGTAGGTATGGGTGAAACAGAGTTGAAGAAACTGCAGATCGCGCAGAACAGAGCAATGAGGGTTATATTACAATGCAACCGCTATACGAAAGTAGAAGATATGCTGAGCGCGGTACAATTTATGTCCATAAGGCAAATAGTGTACTATAGCGTTTGTACATTTATCTTTAAAGCCGTGAAGAATCTACTGCCAAAAGAGTTTAAAAATCGGCTACAAATAGTAGGAACGAAGAGTGGTAGGGAAACAAGGCAAGCGGAAAATATAGTAATACAATTTAGAAGAACGAGATGTGCACAAATGAGTATGTACTATGAAGGAGTAAAAATATATAATGCATTGCCAACTGAACTAAACACACACACACACACACACACACGCGCGCGCGCGCGCGCGCGCGCACGCACACGCACGCGCACACACACACACACACACACACACACACACACACACACACACACACACACACACACACACACACACACACACACACAGAGAGAGAGAGAGAGAGAGAGAGAGAGAGAGAGAGAGAGAGAGAGAGAGAGAGAGAGAGAGAGAGAGAGAGAGAGAGAGAGAGAGAGAGAGAGAGAGAGAGAGAGAGAGAGAGAGAGAGAGAGAGAGAGAGAGAGAGAGAGAGAGAGAGAGAGAGAGAGAGAGAGAGAGAGAGAGAGAGAGAGACACACACACACACACATCAGCATCCGCCGCTAAGCGTCCAGGTAATATGAATTACCCGCACCCATGAAGCGTGGGCACCGTCAGGGGTACGCATCTGTATCCCGATCAGTGTATCGTTACCGCACGTTTCTTCGCTCAGCTCTCAATCTACGTCCTCGTCAATTGCATGAACGAGGCCGAATACTACGCACTTCACGAGCAACACCGGTTACGTACTAATCGGCGGCTCGAGGTGGAATAGATGCGGCCAATCGACGTATATCGATTCCTCGAAATCGATCAGCAGCACCTCGCAGCACCCGTCATCATCCACGTCGATGATCTCCCCGCGCACAGCCCTTTCATGCTGCACACGACGCCGCCATACACAAATCCTCAAACACAAAGTAGCTCCTCTCCACGCACTCCTTGATATTTATAATTTGTCTAAATAGTCCTCCAGTTCGAGCAATGCCGTGCACATTAGATCCATCCGCAGACACACAGTATTGTCATTGATACAACATATCGCCCGACATGCGAAAGCTTCCGATACCTCGCCGTCTAGATACCGCGGATACATTTTGAGATTTTTTATTTATATGGTACTTTCATTCTGCACTGCTAAAGACAGACTAAATGCTCGGGATGCTGCTGGCGGGTATCAGGGGGATTAAAGATAATAAACCCCCCTCTGAATCATAACTAGGTGTGCTGCGCTTTGATTGCAACGTCAGCGGGTTTGCACGTGCGTATCGCTTTGCGTATCGCTTCGCGCTGTGCCCCTAGCAAAACGCTTGCTCTGCAGTAAAAGGCGTAGATTATGATACCGTAACGAAAGGGACTTCAATTATAATACAGGGTGCGCCATCTCAATCTCGTCGATGGAAGTATTGAATAACTCTGACAAATTTTAACCGACCAGCGTCGTATAACACGTTTCGTATAGGTTATTTAAGTACAATTTCAACCATGTATCGCTATACGTCGAAAGAACGCGCCGAAATAGTTTCGCTTTACATTGAAAATAATCGTTCAGTTGTGTCAACTCAGCGTGCGTATCGTAAAAAATATCGCGGACGTTCTGCGCCCAAAGGTGACACTATCCGTCATTTAGCATCAAATTTCATGGAGCACGGGTCTGTAGCGAATCTCCAACATCAAGCTCGACCGCGTCCAGGTCGTTCAAATGAAAATATCGAAGCTGTTCGACAGAGTGTTGCAGAAAATCCAAATGTCTCATACCGCCGCCGGTCTCAGCAATTAAACATCAGTGGAACCACTTTGAGAAGGATTTTGAAGCAAGATCTTCACATGTTTCCGTACAAAGTGCAGTTGACTCAAAGATTATTGGAAACTGACAAGCCGCGACGCTTGGCTTACGCTAATAACGTTAGTCGAATGAAGGAAGCTGAGCCGGATTTTTGGGAGCGAATTCTGATGACCGACGAGGCTCATTTCACCCGCTCTGGCGCTGTCAACAAACAAAACTGTCGCATGTGGGGCACCGATAATCCTCATATTATTCACGAAACTCCATTGCACGATGAGAAAGTGACAGTTTGGGCCGGTGTTTGCTCAAAAACCACCATTGGACCATTTTTCTTCAGAGCTGGTGAAACTGTCAATAGGGATCGATATCGGTGGATGTTGGCACACTTTGTTTTACCACAAATGCGTGAAAAAGGTCTTAAGGAATTTTGGTTCCAACAAGATGGTGCGACATGTCACACTGCGCGCTCAACAATGGACTATTTGCGTCGGAAGTTCCCAGGACGTGTGATATCAAAGAAAGGTGATATTGACTGGCCACCAAGATCGCCGGATTTGACTGCACCGGACTTCTTCTTGTGGGGATTTTTGAAAAGTAAAGTCTATGCCAACAAGCCGAAGACCATAGAGGAGCTAAAAAACAACATTCGAGCCGAAATCGCAGCGATATCGCCCGAGACGCTGGCAAATACAATGGAAAATGCCGAAAAAAGAGCTCATTTTTGTCTCAGTAATAAAGGCGGACACTTGATCGATGTGGTTTTTGGAAACTAATCAAAATAAATTGTAATGAATCAAATTTAATAAAAAAATACAACTTTGTGAAATCTGTTGAAAATTCTCTAAGTTATTCAATACTTCCATCGACCAGATTGAGATGGCGCACCCTGTATAATTATTGCAATAATTTATACACAATTATTTGTTTTTAATTAATTAATATTTTATTTTAATCGCTTTACACACATTTGATGTCGCATGCAACATCCCTGCAAACACGGTAATCTTCGCTCGGAGATTCCTCCGCCGTTAAATTAATTTTTATCACTGTCTGATCGTCGAGAGGCAAAGCATTGTAATATTGACATACTATTCTATCATTTTTATAACATTATCGCTAAAGAGATTATTAAATCGCGACATGGTCAAGACGCACAACATAAGATGCAGGAATACGATACAAAATTGTCCATACACATCCGATGTATTACTCTGTAGCTGCTTGAGGCCGTACCGATAGAACTTGCAGTTTCTTCGTAGCCGTGCGAGATGTTGCGGTATAATCGGTGGTAGCCCGTAGCTATCAAAGTTCATTCCTTTTCCATGATGGTTAACGTACATGGCGACCCAATGCTCTCCAGGTTCGTCGTGGTTATCCGTGTTAACTACGAGTCCAGCCGGTAACGACCATACATGAGGAATTCTGTCAGCTGGGTATACTCCAACGGTTGAAAGTGGTAGATATTACAGACTCTCGTAGATTTGCATAATGTTGATTAGTTTGATTATAGATTTGTCGATGATTGAATGATGACCTATACGCTTTGATAGACGTATATATGTAAAATTTATTTCACAGCATTGTCGAACGTGTCATGACTACATGGTGAAGATTTCTCCTCTTTCTTATTCTCTTCCTCTTCGTCTGCCGACCAAACATCCATGTATGATTCTCCTTTAAACGGGTGCTCGCGAAGCCAATTTTTTATTTGGAAAGCCTGACGTATTGTACAATGTGAAGACGCTGTATCGTTTATCATAGCGTGTCTGAAGCATTTTCGGAAAGATTTCGGCATAATCGTGTACGATCGGGCGTCCTCCTCATCCTCCAGGTTGGACATTTCACGACTCGTGATATAGCAAAGAAGTATAGCCTTCTCGTTGCCGCGTCTATAGATACGTTTTGATTTTCGCGGAATTTCACGCAAGTTAGTGTATGCCTGTTTACAGCTCACATCACCCTCGTACCATTCCAGACCGTGAAAATATTTCGAGAGAAAATTATTCTGGCTTCTCGAATGCTGTGGTAATTCGGCAAAGTGACACGGCGGTCCGACGATCCAATGAGCAGAGTACGGTCTATCCATTGCTACCACGGCAATTTCTTTCGGAATAAATTCCGAGTCTTCACCACGCATTCCCTGTATATCCACGACGATATCCATTTTCACGTCTAATCCGTACAGATGCTCGAGTTCGACTGATTAGTTACTCACAGACACGCTTCTACGTCTCTTAATACCAAATAATTTTATGCCGACATCAGCACATTTTTCGCTCATCCGGTAAAATCCACCATTACTTGCCGAAAGGCATCAATTTCAAGAACATTATCATATTCCGCGTAGACTACACAATTTATCGTTGAAGCAAGCGCATCCTCAAATGGTACCTCTATTCTCACACTACCGTGCTTTATTAAATTCCAATGTGTATTGCTGTTCGCCGAAAGATCGGGTGTCAAATCAAAAGAAAACAGACAGTATCCATCGCGATAATTATCGCGATCGATTGAATTACCGTCGTTCAAGAAATGTATTCCAGTTCCCGAAAACAACGTTTGAAAAGCATCCACATATAGATGATTTTTCGTGAAATCAGGTTGTAACGGTTTCGAAGGTATTTGAGCACCATCTACATACAACGAGAGATAATTTATCTTGTAATTTTGGAAATTGAATGGATTCATACTGAAGTCGCCGTTAAACGCTTTGTTATCGACAAAGCCGATAATTATACGCTTCGGCAATTGACCTAACACGATATTATCGATAGTCTCTCCATGAACACCAGAGTGTATTGAAACGGCTTTTACCTCGCTCTCGTAAGAGGATATTTAGCCGTAGATTTCGCCAGAGTTCTAGCATACGAGAGCAGCACACCAGGAGCTATTTTTGTTCTACGAACGAGAAGCGATGCCTCGAGAATCTTTAAGCCGCATTGACCATTCTTTGTATCCCCCACAAGACAAAATGAATCTCTAGACCGCACCAACCGTAGTCGCATCTCGACGCCGTTTAATAGGAACCGCTCCTGATTGAATATATCGCAATGCAGATGACCGAGCAAGTTTAAAGTTTTTTCGACATTTAAAAATTGTTTGCTCTTCACAGGACCCGTATTTTCCGATGTTATATCATCCATTTTTCCAGGGGTATCGTCGTACCAGAGAACACTCGTGAGATGCGTTATTTTAGCTGCTGGACCGTAATTCAAAAGTGTTTCTATGTACGCTCGATAAGCGTATGCATTATTTGGAGGTGAAACTAATTTTTGATTCAGGTATACATCCACCTGATTAAACACAGAATGCTAGAGATTGTTTACAGGGCCGGCACTTACTTTCAACGCTGTACCCGCGGCAATTTCCGTCGTAGGAGATGTTATTTTCACTCTCAGACTAAGCATAGTATGCGCGAGATCGATATACTCATCACCCTTAATTCCCTCCAGGAATTACAAATTCAATCGGTGAATCATCTGTTAGCGAAGATATTGGTTTGTATCACACCCAATCGGAGCCTTCGATAGAAGTTTGCGTCGGTGGGAGTGAAAATAATTCAAGTTCCGATTTAAAACACTCGCACGCGTGCGCATGTAGAAAAGCCATCTTGTTTCAAATATCCAAAAATATCTGCAACTGTTCGTTGACGAGTCTTCTTCTTCTTAGTGTTCTTAATATTCTTCTTCTCCTTTATTACTTTTCTCTTTATTACACTTTTATTTTTACGGGAGATACGTCGTGGTTTACGTTCGTTCGATGAATGAGGAGCTCGCGAAATTTTGCGCTTTTTATAACTAGACCCCCGCATGAGAGTGTCAATTTTTTCAGAGGCTTTGCGTTTGAGATTACTGCCTGATTCTCGCGCTCTCTCGCGAATAGCATATTTCACAACTACATTTCTATCGAGGATATCACCGGCTACGTATACAGCAGCGCGCAATACCTCTTTTCCGACTGCTTTAGCGCCCTTATTTAAAAGTGGTAGCACGCGACGAAACCGGCCTCCGAGAAAGCTGCCGATACCGTGTCCTCGTTGATTAGGTGATCCGATAAAAACATGGCTAATACCGCCGTACCCGCGACGGCCCCATCAGTGCTGCACACTGCCAATATCATCCATAGTGGTGTAATCAATCGTGGGACCTTTTGAAATGTAGTGTCACAGTCAAGTTTCCCTGCTCGAATGGTATAGGATCCCCAAATTCGTCTGTTATATCGATCTCGATAGTGTGTAAATTATCTTGCAAGAGAGGTATATATCGAGGCGTTGAAAACGATTTAATTTTTATCCAACCATACTGACAGTCATCAGTATCAATAGGAACAACTCGTAAGAGGGGTGTTTGTACGACGCCTGTATTAAGTATAGCTCTCGCAGATATCTGTGTATAGAAACATGCTGCCCGGTATAGCACCGGTGAGAGATGCAGGCCTCGAACCTGTGTATTCGCAATGCAGCTCTATCATTACAATCTTACAGGCCTCTTCCGAGAATCCTAGTAGCCTTGCGATAGCGGGCGAAACGCGAAAGTCATGGTATCGTAGATCGTCGCATACGCGCGCCACTTTGACCTGCCCGCTCGGAAGCGATTTAAAGCGCAAATTACCGGCCACGTGAGATAACTTATTTATACTCTCCAAAAAAGCCTCTATAGAGCGATATACACCAGGTGGAACTTGGTCTCTATCAGCGCATCTCCGTGTTAAAAGATTTAAACCCGATAAATCATAATCACCATCCTGAAAAGGTACGAGATTTCCTACAGTAGGAACATGTAAAAGAGTCATCGGATAAGCAATTTCCACAAAAGAAACAGACCATTCTCCGTGCAGACGTATCTGACGCGGTAGTTTTGTAATAAATTTTGTCGTCGTATTATTCGGAAAACACTGCATACTACTGTTGCTCGGTAGTACGACAAAGAAAGAGCTATCCTTGGAGCTCATATTTATCTGGGACGATGATTCCGAGCGTTCTTTTTCTTTGTCCTCTTCTTCTCTTTCGTCTTCTCAGATGACGGAGGTACTCGTACTCGAGATAATTCTGCCTCGTAGAAAATACCGTCGATAGTCTCGTTATTCAGATCGTGTAAAATATACACGAATGGTTCTCGATTCACTGATATTCGTTGAATCTTGAATAATTCGTTACTCCAACCACGTTCATATCCTTTTACGAATACTGCTTTAGCTGTACTGATACTTACCAAGTCACCGACGCTGTATATAGGCTTTTTAATTTTTCTCGCGTTACGCTCGTAACGCCGCACAGTAGACGCAGAGCCCGAAATCGTGGCAGAAAAGTCAGAAAAAAATTTTTACAATCGGGATATTTGAGCAGGCAGTCAGGTAGAGGACTAATGGCTGCGTTAAATTGTAAAAGGGGAACCTTTTTCACCGTATACCTTCGTCGCTGCGTCAGTTGGAAGTTAGCCTTCGAGACGAGTGTTCGCATCGCGCGCTGAACGAGCGAAAACTACCGTGACTTATAAAATCGATAACTTTAAAGTGAAGTGTTTTAAATCAATCCGGAGACATGGATACGACTTCTGGAGGTATGTAGAAGATATTTTTACATTGGTTGAGTTTAAAATAAATATGTAAATTATTGGAGTGTAGTATAAACTACTGCATAAATAAAGTGAAAGAATTTTGTAAACTTATATTTTCAAATATCCGAAAAGTTATACTTTCTGCCATATTCTGCGACAGCCAATGTCTAGGCCTTTAGTTTATTATATAAGCTTGCGAAATTAACAGGAATTAGCTGCCTAGAGCTGCCTAACTTTGTCTGTTATGGTTTTTGGCAACGTAAAACAGGCGGTTGCCGACCGTGCACGCGCGCGCGGCGCCATACGCCATGCCATGGGGCCATTGAACAGCTGCTACTTGAGCAATAGGACTATATCCATACATATACCATATATAATATATATATATACATATATATATACAAAATACAAATTCAAGTAAATCATTTATATATCTATTTTTGTAGACATACAACAATACATATATATGTAAGTATATACTAAAGTAATTAATTTGAATCGTCACATTTTATTTATATTTGATACATTTTTATTATATATATAGGTATATATGGGGCATTCCACGCCAAATCGGACAGTTCAATTTTTTTTCCCTTGATTTTGTCATATTTTCATGTACTCATCAAAAATCGGCTTCTGGTACATTTTGAGATGTTTTTGGTCACCCGTTCAAAAAATATTTGTTTATGTTTTTTTGCTCATAACTTCTTTCATAATAGTCTAAATTCAATTTTTTTTTCATAACTGTTGTTTTTTATGTTCTTTTAAAAAAAAATACGAATAATTATTGCAGCTACTTATTTGTTACAATAATTAAAATTCATTAAAATTTTGATCTGATCCTTCAACACAAATTCTATACAATTTTATGTCTTTATTACAGGGTCCCATTACGAAGGAGTACATTTGACGAGGAAAGAATTATATCTTATTATAAAGGATAATTTGAACGATAATTTCGCTACGTTATTGAATTTCGTGGAAACTAAAATTTCCGAGAAAAGTGGACGTAAAGTTGTGGTGCCTGAGGACTCGAGAACCGCCTTTTCAATGCTGTTTAATAAAATAAGAACCAGGTGGCAAGAAGCTAATAGAACATCGGACATTTTCTTCAAGAAAAACAGTAAATGGCTTTGCGGGCAGGTATATTTTGCCGTACCTACAGACACTGTTGAGAAAGACCCAGGTAGTAAAAGAGGCCGCCCGTCCCTTGAGTTTACATCGGCAAGTGAAAGGTCAAAACGAAAGAAGACCGAAGATATTCGTAAATCCTCAACCCCGGAAGAATTAGCATACGCTACTCAAATGAGCCTTCGCGCTTCGGGACAATTAGACGCTTCGAAAGTTGTTAAGGACGTAACAATGACGAGTCCTTTAAGAGCTTCTAAGTATCGAAAAGCTTATGCAGTAACGGGTGAAACCTCTTTATCGGAAGAGGCTGCACTTTCCGCTTTGATCGAATGTAAATTGTCAAAGGGAGCTTACCTAACGATGAGAAAAATATCGTTGGCACATAACTGTCGTCTATATCCGTCTTACGAAAAAGTGGTGGAAGCAAAAAAGCGTTGTTATCCTCGGTCTGACGCAATTACCATTACAGAGACGAGTGCAGAAGTCGAATTGCAGGCATTATTAGATCATACAGTTAAACGTATTTTACTCGTCCAAACAGAAGTCGTCGAAACCTTGACTAACGGTAATGCTCGTAATATGGATTTAATTTGCAAATGGGGTTGCGATGGAAGCTCTGGGCAAAGTGAATATAAGCAGACTTTTACTGATGATAGCAAATCAGATGCGCATGTGTTTTTTACTTCGGTTGTGCCATTACAACTCATCTACATTGATCAACAAACAAAAGCAGAAATCATGGTTTAGAAGAACCCTAGGCCCTCGTCTCCACGATTTTGTAGGCCGCTTAGACTACAGTTTCTGCACGAAGATACAGAGTCCACACTAAATGAAGTTGGAATTGTCGAAGCACAAATAAAGTCGCTTAGTCCACTCCAAACTGTAGTAAGTGGAAAAGATATCTCCATAACGTACAAGTTGGCGTTCACCATGATAGATGGTAAAGTTTGCAATGCTGTGTCATCGACGAAATCTGCTCAATGGTGCTATTTGTGTGGAGCAACCAGCAAAGATTTTAATGCCATCGACGTTATGTTGCAAAAGGAGGTCGTTGAAACGAATTTGAAGTTCGGGTTGTCGACACTGCATGTGTGGATACGGTGCTTCGAGTATTGCATACATTTGTCGTACAAACTCGGCATTAAAAAATGGCAAGCACGAAGTTCCGAAGAAAAAAAAATTACCGAAGAAACCAAGAAGAGGATTCAACGCGAATTCAAGAGCGAATTGGGTCTAAGCATTGATCGTCCGAAGCCTGGATACGGCAGCAGCAATGATGGCAACACAGCTCGGCGATTTTTTGAGAATTGGAAGGTTTCTGCTTTGATAACCGGGGTCAACGAAAAAGTAATTAACCGTTTCTACGTTATCCTACAAGTTATCTCGTGTGGCCACAAGATAAATTGTGAACTATTTGAGCAGTATACTATTGAAACGGCAAGAACTATCGTTGCATTATACCCTTGGTACCACATGCCTACTTCGGTACACAAGCTATTAATTCACGGTTCACTGATAATAGCTCATGCGCTTTTACCAATCGGCGAATTATCCGAAGACGCTCAGGAAGCTCGAAATAAAGATATTAAACGATACCGAGAAAACTTCTCGCGAAAAACTTCCAGGATAAAAACAATGCAAGATGTTTTCCACCGGCTGCTAATTTCTTTAGACCCGTACATATCTAGCATCTGGCAACTACCGAAGAAACCACTAAAAAGTTTGTCATCGGAAGCTGTCGCGATGCTGCTCGCTCCAACTATCAATGCTGCAGCACATCAAGGTTTCGTCACAAATAACATCGAATCGGGTCTTGTGGACGATACAAGCTCGGTAGATGGTTCCGACATCGACGACGGCGACGGCGACTCCGAATCCGATGTTCCATTCGACTAAAAATTAAATTCGATTACACGATTTCGAGAATAATGTATTTTGAAAATAAAAATATTAATTCCGTAGAAGGCACGGCTCACGTTTATTTTATTATGATTATTATATTTTATATTATATCTCATCCATTTAACAGGATACGTTTTGTGTACCATAATTTGTCTGTCGGATTCGTGATCAGTGACCCTAAAAACCCGCGTATACCAATTTTTGTCAAGATCTGACACCTTTTTCCATCTATGTCCGCCATATTGGATCGGCCATTTTGTTCAAAATTGTTTGGCTTTCTGATTCGTAATCAGTCACTTTCACAACCCGCGTATATCAATTTTCTTCAAGATCTGACACCTTTTTACCATTTATGTCCGCCATATTGGATCGGCCATTTTGTTCGAAATTGTTTGGCTTTCTGATTCGCAATCAGTCACTTTCACAACCCGCGTATATCAATTTTGTTCAATTCAATTATAATAATAAAAATTCAAATAACTAATGCAAGTTATATATCATTGTATACGAAAACGTCATACTAAATAAGTAAATTATTTCATCCTTTTTTGAGTGGTACGGCAGGAGGGAGTTTTTTTGAAAATTTTTAATTTTTTTTAACATACTTGTCCGCCATATTGGATCAGCCATTTTGTTTACAATAATTTGGCTTTCGGATTCGTAATGAGCGACCCTCAAAACCCACATATAGCAGTTTTTGTCAAGATCGGACACCTTTTTAACATTCATGTCCGCCATATTGGATCGGCCATTTTGTTTACAATAATTTGGCTTTCGGATTCGTAATAAGCGACCCTAAAAACCCGCATATACCAATTTTTGTCAAGATCGGACACCTTTTTAACATCCATGTCCGCCATATTGGATCGGCCATTTTGTTTACAATAATTTAGTTTTCAGATTCGTAATCAGCGACCTTAAAAACCCCTGCATACCAATTTTCATTCCGATCGGAGGTTATTTGTATTTACTGCCACGATTTCGGGCTCTGCGTCTACTGTGCGCCGTGCTTAATTTTCTCGGGCTATATAGGCATTTTCGAGGGTTACCTCGCTCGGAGGAATACGCGTTCCGCTGTGTCTAGTATGATTATAAGCATATAAAAAATTTTGTAAAACATCGATGTAACGCTTATTTCGCGTGTATGTAAATTAACGCTACAGTCGCTCTTTTATCGTGCGACTAAAGCGCTCAACAATCGAGGCTTTTATATCAGGGTTACGAGCAGCGCGAAAATCGATATTCTTTTTCTTGAAAATTAGCTGAAACGGAGCGCCGATAAATTCTTTGCCTCGATCAGTTTGCAATTGCTGCGGGCGACGATTGTTACTGCGTGCGAGTATGCGTGTGAGATCGCGGGCCACGTTTGCGCTCGTTTTGTCACGTAAAGCCTCGACCCACGCGTATTTGCTTAACACGTCGATAACAACAAGCAGATATGCGTCCCCATTGTTGTACGTGGCTATCGAGCGAAGATCAGCTAAATCAGCCTCCCATACATCGTTTATATTACTCACGTTGTACGTACGAGCGAGAAATCGTCGTCGCACGAAACGATGCATGTTATATGAATCCTGTGTCTCGAGCCATGGTAAAACATTTTTTCGCGCTACTCTTCGATCCACCAGGGCCAAATTTTTTGCTCGAGAATAGGAGGCAGGATGAGCGGTGTCATAATAGATTTTTTGAAGAATTTTCATAATTTTAACGATGACCAGTTAAATGGATTCTTTTTCTTTTTCTTTTCTAACTGTGTGGGGGATCGATATTCTACTTGTGCGATGTTTCTTGTTCGTCCTCTTCTTCATCTCCCTCCTGCCCTCGATGATAACGTTTTCAGCCGTGAGCATTAAATCCCTGTTTGAGTGTGCGGTCTCGACCTCGTTGTTGTTGTTGTTGCTACTGTTGCTGCTGCTACTATCCCTATCGCGTGGTAAAATAAGACGCCGCTGTGGTGTCGAGGATGATGTAGGTGTAGGCTCGTGTAGTAACTCGGGATTGCTAATAAATTCGCGTCGCAACTGTATCGCTCGCAGGAGTTTGGCAAAGTCGTCCGATGGGTTTCTCGCGTTTTCTAGCTCGCATAGCATCGTTAACAAAATCAACGATATTGGAATTTGAAATTCTTCTGCCGTCTATGGAAACAACACCGTTACGATCCCATGTCATTTTTTTACCAACGGCGCTGCGATGCAAATTGCGAAGCAACGATATTGCTTTAAATAAAAATTTTTTTGGTACGCTATCGATAACAAGTGTGTCATTGAGTCGAGATTTAAATTTGTTCATTAAAACGTCGTCGGATTTATTCTCGTGACTATCGAGTATTGCTATTATTCGTTTTGATGAAATATTCGGTACTGCATTATCGTACCCGACCATGTGAAGATAACGCTGTAAAACCTGCTGGTACGCTATCCATTTCTCTCTCTCGCTCTTGTACGAGGAGAGTTTAGAATTTCACTCAGCTCAGAGTCGAGGGGCGATAATGGCGTACCGGTAGTCTGTACGGAGGGCAACGGGGCTGCACTAGTAGTAGTAGTAGTAGTAGTAGTAGTAGTAGTAGTAGCAGCAGCAGTAGTGGCGAGTCCAGCGAGACGATGTATGTTATCATGAGGAATAAGTTCCATCTTTCTGGCATATTCCATGGCTCGTATAGGCCAAGACAGGCTCAAGAAGCAACTTGAGATATTCGACACAGTGCTCGACGATGATCGTTCTCTTACCGCTCCAATTTCCCCGTTTGGCGGCTAGTCGTCGAAGAATTGTCGCGTGCCTCCGAAGATGATTCTTTTGCATGTTGTTCAGACTCACATTTCCCTGTAAAACATTTAGAGCACACTCGCATATACAGCGTACGAACGCTACATCTGCTTTGCGCAAAATTGCACGTCGTTGCTCTTGCTTCAGATAATATAGCGCTTGCAATATAATTATTTGCTTTTTATCTAGATGTCCGCGCAACGCCATTACAAGCGCATTTCTAGTACATCGCGCGTCGCATCGCGAACTTTTATTGCTTTTTGAGCCACGTAAACGTAATGGTATTGGTCACCGGGACATATATAGGCGCGAAATCGACAATTATCAGGCGTCGATTGTTTCAAGTCGAATAATAGATAGCCGTGCGGTGCAGCCGTTGCATCGAAATATACCTCGTGCAAACATCGCGGATTCTCGGGACATACCTGACGGGCTAGGTGCTATATTTGCGAGCGATCTCGCGGATTTCTGAAGACAACGATATAATTAACTTTAAGGAGATATTGCACTGCCCGTGACCCTGATGGAAGAGATTTTGCGAGATGAAAATGACACTAAGATTTTTATGATGGCTACCCTTGGTGAAAAGATAGACCACGGTATTGCTGGATGCCTCGCGCATTAGATCGTCAATGACCACAAGTTTAGGTCTTGTATCATTCGAGTAGTCTGCTGCTTGCGGTAAACCCTCGCGAAATTTGATTTTATCACCGTACTCTGAATATCCGGACTGCCACTCTGAGTAATAATAACGTATACGCTCGAACGGGACATCCGTCATTTTGCGCATGTATTTAAAGAATTTTTTGACAAAATATGTTTTACCACAACCCGTAGGACCGCTTATCACAGCTGTCCATGGATGTTTCCAACGTGTATCCATATCGATGAGTGTCTATCAAAATCAATCAGCTGACTCTTAAATAAGTTTATATCGCGACGGCTGTGGCGGCGGCCGCTGACCCCGCGGCATCAGCTGATTTCGTGGCCTTAACGAGCTGATAAGGCGTGGCGCGCCTGCACTAGCTGATGAGGCGCGGGCCCGCGGTATAAGTTGGTGTTTACACCGTATGTAAATTAAATAACGATAGTTTTTATATTTATCACCAATAAAGCAATATTTTTATTTCACTATGCATGCATCTCTCTGTGCAAATTTTACGAATCATCAAATTCTAAACAGCAATATCATATCCACAAAAGTAGCACGAGAAACTCAGAACAAAAGGAAACACTCGATAAGAAAGACGGGACAAAAGGAATCAACGATGAGAAAGTCAGAACAAAAGGGAACGGTAGAGAGATAGCAGCTAATGCTACGAATAGCAGCACAAAAAGAAGGAGCCGACAACGGTTTTATACATAATAAATCAATATTTAAAAAAAAATTTTTTTTTAATGTATTGTACACAGTAAATATGATACATGAAATTAGACAAAGAGATTATTTTTAAATATCGCGAATTCAACCATAAAACTATATCCTTTTTTGCGTTATACTAATTAGCGTATTTCACAATAGCCGTACGGTAACGTAGAGTACATCCCGTGCCGCTTTCGCTTCGTCTTAACAGGCTCGCATTATTTCGTTTCTTTACGCGTTACTACATGATGAAATTCCGTGCATCGAATAGCGTCGAATTTAAAAATAATAGGTACGCTCCTTGCTCCTGTCACGAAAGATCGTAATGCGCTATAATTGACGTGACGGCTATTCGCAAAGTTTAGCGTGATACCCTTTACCTTACATTTTCCAATAATCGTACCGTCGGGTTTATGAACAAGGTATGCGTAAAATTTTGGTCCTCCCGAAACGAACGAAGTTATATAACTACCAGGCCCGTATTCGCTTAATTCATCCGTAAGATCTCCTAGACATTGACCGATTAGCGGCTCATACTCGTTACCATCGGGGCGACTCACGTAAATACAGGAGTCCGTATCGCAGTACAATATTCGTCGCCCGAGCCCCTCAAGATAACTGTATAATTGTAGGCGTGCCTGTGCCGTCGTGTATGCTGCAATCACGGCATTTGATGTCGGGGATGGTTGGATACCATCGCGGTTGCTCACATAGTTTACATACATAATCATGTGATTAACCGGTAGCATTCCCGTCACCTCAATCTCCAGACTCGTTAGTAAATTCATTAGGTCCGCGCGCGTGAAAACGATAACGGTTTTCGTGAGATCCTCTCGTTGACCAAACTTTCCCCAGAATGAATTAAGAGCCAATTTTGCGATTGAACGTAAACCCGGATTTGGCTGCAAAGCACTTCGCTCGAGATATACACCCTCAGACTTCTTGTACAATGCTATAAAACGCTCTATTGCTTCCTCGTTATCGTTATACTCTGTTGGCGGTCCACTCGCCTCCTGTTTTATTTTTAGGAATGTATCGATGTACTCGGCAAAATGACCGCCTCGTCGCGTTGTCGAGTCATACTCCGTAACAACGTATTGCCAAGTTTCATAGATACACGTCACCTTATATCCGAGCGACACAGCTTTTCTCAATTCGTCCACGACCCATGTACAGTCAAACGCTCGCTCAGTCGTGTCATCGTGTGTACAACCCTCGGATGTGTCCATATTTGTACAGCACGTTCTACACAGGGGGAACAGTAGTTTCGCATGCATGCGAACAGGCAGTGTGGGGATATACAAATCGCGCGGTGCCACCACGGTACACTTCACGAGACCCTCGACGACACTTAGATCGTTTTCAAGTCCTACGAGTTCTTGACACTCGTCACCTACGTACAATTTCGGATGTCCAACGGGATATTTTCTATTCTTACACACCCATGGATACAGCGAGCAAACATCCACATAGCGTATCTGCTCCCCATTCGCGACGTCGTACAAGCTTACAACATTTTCTGTTTGACCGCCAAAGAATGCATCGTGGTATTGGGTGAGTAAAATGCATAGCCGGCAGAGGACCTGAGTAATTCTGATATTCCGGTGTGTTGAATAAATGGGGAAATGTACCTTTTGCCACCTCAGTCTCTATTGCCGTCGCCATAAGTGGATTTACATCAAGCACATTGGTAGCTACAGCGATGCTCGAGTACTCGAATATACTTGGAATTACATTGTGCGCAGAACCTCCGACTACCTAGCGCAGCAGCGAGTTTTAATATTGGCTGGTAATGATGAGAACGCTCGTAATAGAGAACAAAGAGTGTATCATTAATTTTACCTATTGCAGTGAGAACGTATTTTCGCCCATCGTATAGAGCCGGAACGCGTTTTCCGAAAGTGAGAAATTCATAAACAACAATCGCTATACCCTCGTGAACCAAGTACTCCTGAAAGAGCTGAATTTCGCGTGCACCGCATCCTCTAGACGGTGTCGTTACCCCTGCATTACGCGTGAGCTCTATCGTTGCTGTATATTGCGCACCTCAAAGCCGGTTCCGAATTTGACACCAAGTACTCCTGAAAGAGCTGAATTTCGCGCGCACCGCACCCTCTAGACGGTGTCGTTACCCCTGCATTACGCGTGAGCTCTATTGCTCCTGTATATTGCGCACCTCGAAGCCGGTTCCGAATTTGACACCATCGTCTGTGTAGCTTGCCCGTACGTATTTGACCGCGTTCGGCATGCGCTCGGGCTGTGACAAGGGATCGTTGTAGACACAAATTATCGCGATTACTTATGCGTAAAATTGACTTTTTTGCTATAGACTCGTGAGTAAGCCTAGTGCCCACACTGGCTCCCTCGACGCCTCGTACTATACATGTCGTCATTCTACATGTATTAGCGTCTATTCGAAATTCGCGCGCGCTCTGAGCTACACTATTAATTAGTCGACATATATCGTCAGGAACGATGTCACGAGCTGGTCGAAATGATAATCATACAGGTCCTTGCGCGAAAGACGGTACGCTCAGAGTCATACCCACATAATTATGTCCTTCGCACAATTCTGTAAGGCGTGTGAGAACACGCCTGGTACACCGCCCTCAAACCATGTCAGATGATCGATACCGACCGGTGGCTGACGAAAATAAAAATCTGTCTCTCGACCCTGCATCCTAAAGCGCGGAAAATATCGTCTCTGCTCATTGTCGATACCGAAACGTTCACCAGGAGGCCAAATACCACCTCCTCGTGCTGTAGTCCTTTCATCGCCAGTCTGTCCACCTGCAAGCATAATTAAACCATTTATTAGAATTTTTATTTCATTTAATTAAAATTTTTGTTTGTCGCTAGCTATATACTATGTATATAAATCGTGTAACGTAAGAATTACAAACTTATATTTGCTTCTAGTCCTCGAATCCGTCAACTGCACCCGGGAACCGTCGACGCATTTCGTAAACCAACTCGATTGTCGGCGGTCTCGGCACAGTGAATCGTGCAAAGCGAAAAACGTTTCGGTCCGACTCGTTCCCTGTTTTTTCATTTTACTATTATTATCCGCGTAATTTTTTTATTTTTGTCAGCGTAATTGTATTATTAAAAGCTTACCTGAATCTACCGGGTCCTCATCCTCCTCCTCCTTTTCCCCCTCCTCCTCCTCCTCCTCGTCATCGTCCTGGTCCTGCTCCTCTTCTTCTTCTTCATCATCTTCTTCTTCTTCTTCTTCTTCTTCTTCTTCCTCGTTGTCTGTGTTACTGTTGGTATCATCGTTTAAACTGTATTGTCGCGATTGACCTGCGACGGCTTCATCTGGTTCTCTCGCGGGGCCGGCCATGAAAAGACCGTTTGTTGGTTTATAGCCGCAGAATCGCTGGGTAAAATTTATCCAACGATTCCCTGCGGAGCTGTCACCATCGTTGTCCCTGCTATGATCATCTGAATCGGTTCTACCCTCCTCATCGAAATCATAGGTGTCGGATCCCATTTCTTCGTCTTCATACCGTCGAACTATATAAAAATCATATGAAATAAAGGAAATAAAGTAAAAGTAATTAACGCTGTATATTACTTACGTCTTTCATTGAGTATGGGCTGCTGAGCAGGCTCATTCAGTCAACTGCGTCGACGAATAACACCTACCACCGAATCAATAATTATTTGATTATCAAACAATCCAATATTATACGCATCAATCAAATCGCGCTGATGACACTCGCACAGCATACCGCGAATTTTACGAACAACCGACTGTATCGGAAGTTCCCATAGGGTGATCTGTAAATTTCTTCTCCGCCACCGCGAACGCAACGACGGTCTACGCTTTAATATAAACTCTATCAATTTTCTTATCAATGAGCGCTTTACCACTCTGACCATGTTTGTGCTGTTAGAAGAGTAGTAGTAGAAACCACAGTAAATCAGACAATTAATTAGAGAATTTTCAAAGCGGCTCACTTTTATATATATTCCTTTAACACGTTCTTTCTCTCTCTCTCTCTCTCTCTCTCTCTCTCTCTCTTAGTGTCTCAAAACGTGTGTCGCGTCGCTCCGTAAAAGACTTAATTTGTACGGTGGTTAGAGAAGACTAGTGAGTACCAGATTTGTCACTAAAGTTCCGACAAAGACAATGTATACCAAGTTGTGTTATCTGGCCGGAATACGTTACATTGTGAGTGTGAAGCGATAGTTTTTTTTATACACTGCACCGCGACAAAAACTGGGCAGGTAGCCATCAAGGTGCCAACGTGGATGAGTCAGCGAGTGCGGCCGCGGAAGTAACTAATTAGCAAGTGGCACGGTTAGCTGCTGGTATCACTGATATAGTGAGTACTGGTATCGGTCGGTAATACTGACATGATTGGAACCGAATATGCTGAGTTCCGATGCTCTGCATGTAAGAAGGATGTGAAGAACGTGGTTTTACAGTGTAAGAAATGTATTAAGTGTTTCTTCCATCCGGGATGTGCAAATAAACACAGGATTATGAACAAGGACAATGAGGTAGTGAAATGCGACGGTCCGTTTCTTGAAATTTCTGTTGTAAATGAAAAAGCAGATTTGAGAAAGACACCCGCGAGGGAAAGACTGGGGTCAACAGGGTCCATAGGATCTCAACAGCAACTACATCGGGAAGTAACAAGCAAGTGAGTATGGATACAAAGATAGACTGGTTGGTGAAAACAGTTAAAGAAATGAAGGATGAGGTAACATGCAAAAGTGAAATCATGATGATGATAAAACAAATAATTCGGGAGGAGTTCATAGCTTTCAAACGGGAATTAGACGAGATGAAACAGAATATGCATGGAGGAAACGCTGAGAGGGCAGGAAATGGACAAAATAGTTATAGTGAGGCAATCAAAGAAAAGAAAGAAAGCATACTCGTCGTTAAACCGAGAAAGGAACAGGAGAGCGAGACCACCAAGAAGATAGTAAAAGAGAAGATAGATATAAAGAATCTAGCTGTAGGAATAACAAAAATCAGGAAAGGAGGTAAAGGATCTGTTATACTTGGATGCGAGAGTGAGAGAGAAATAAAACAGTTGAGAGACACAGTGTGTGAAAAGCTAGGCAAAGACTTCGAGATAATGGAACCAAGGAAAATAAAGCCAAAGTTAAAAATTATAAATGTTGATGAAGAAGAAATGAAACTAGAAGACGAAGATTTAATAAATACGATCAAGAAGCAAAATAATATTGATGGGAAAGAAGGAGGATTTTACATAAGAGTGGTGAAGAGGATTAGCAACGAAAGAAGTGGAGGAACTACAAGAACCAGAAGAGAAAGCAAAGAAGGCTCGTTAATACTTGAGGTAGATGAAGTAACACACGAATTAATTCTAAAAAGAGGAAAAATAAATATAGGATGGAGGAAATGTATGGTATTCAACCACTACAGTGTGAGAAGATGCTTCAAGTGTTGGGGTTACTACCATATTGCCAAAAATTGTACACGACAAGAAAAATGCCATAAGTGCGCAGGAGATCACAAAACAAGTGAATGTACGGCAACAAGAAGAAGATGTATAAATTGTATGTATCAGGAGTACAAATTGAAAATGCGGGATTTTTTTCTATTTTTGAACGTTTATTCTGAAAAAATGGTAACAAATGAATTATTCAAAGTATTGTCCATCGCTAGCCACAACTTTTTCCCATCTTTCTGGCAATTTACGGATACCGTCGCGAAAAAATTCGGCCGGCTTGGCTGCTATCCAGTCATCGACCCATTTTTGGGCTTCTTCGTAAGAATGGAAGCGCTGGTCAGCTAGGCCATGTGTCATCGATCGGAAAAGGTGGTAATCGGAAGGAGCAATATCTGAGCTATACGGCGGGTGGGGTAAGACTTCCCATTTCAGCGTTTGTAGGTATGTTTTGACCGGCGCTGCAACATGTGGCCGAGCGTTGTCATGTTGCAAAATTACTTTGTCGTGTCTTTGCTCGTATTGTGGCCGTTTTTCTTTGAGTGCGCGGCTCAAACGCATCAATTGAGTTCGGTATAGTGCTCCTGTGATGGTTTCGTTCGATTTCAATAGCTCATAATACACCACACCCAGCTGGTCCCACCAAATACAGAGCATGAGCTTGGCGCCGTGAATATTTGGTTTGGCCGTCGATGATGATGCATGGCCGGGGTAACCATATGATTTTTTGCGCTTCGGGTTATCGTAATGGATCCACTTTTCATCACCAGTGACAATGCGATGCAAAAAACCCTTCCGTTTTTGCCGTTCGAGCAGCAGTTCGCATGCAAAAAAACGGCGCTCGACGTCTCTCGGCTTCAGCTCATACGGCACCCAATGTCCTTGCTTTTGGATCATTCCGAGGGCTTTTATACGATGGGAAATGGCTTGTTGTGTCACTCCCAATGAATCTGCGAGCTCTTGTTGAGTTTGACACGAGTCTTCATTGAGTATTGCCTCCAATTCAGCATTCTCAAACTTTTTCACTTGGCCCGGCCGCTCTTTGTCCTCAACGTCAAAATCACCACTTCTAAACCGCACAAACCATCTCTCGCACGTTGAAACCGATGGAACATGACTCGGATAAGCCTCGGAGACCAATCGATGTGCTTCAGCAGCACTTTTCTTCAAATTAAAGAAGTAAATTAAAACTTCCCGCAAATGCTGTTTTGTTGGCACGAAACTCGACATATTGAGAGCTCAAAAAAACTATGAATTTGACACTGCGACAAATTGACACATACTGAAAATTAAAGCTATAAGACGTAGCTTTGACATGAACATAGTCACAGTACTGCCTGATGCGTATAGCGTTAGTAACGCCATCTGTTATCAAACCCGCATTTTCAATTTGTACCCCTGATATAAAAATAAGACGTATAATCTAAAGATAAATGATGAACATGATGCTCTGAGTGTGGAATGTCCAACTTACATCAGAGCATTAGAAGAAGAGAAGAAAAGAATTGGCTGGGATTCTGGCAAGTAGCAATCACGGAAAGAGGTAATTGTATACACAAACGCTCAAAGTATGATGGCACACAAGGAAGAAATCCAACACCAAGTTATGAAGAGGATGAACCCGGCAATAGTGGCGTTATCGGAGACAAGATTGATACCAGATATCGAAGATAGTGAGGTGAATGTCCCAGGTTATTGTATCGTTAGATGTAATTCTGAAAGCAGGAACACAGGGGGAGTTATATTATACGTAAGAAACGATATCAAGTATGAAGTAATATTAAGGAAAAAATTAATATCGAACTGTTGGTGTGTAGCGGTAGAAGTGAAAGACAGTATTTTCAAAGGTACGATCGCCATTGTGTACCACTCACCGAGTGCGTCAGATGGTGACTTTATACGATTTTTGGCGGATATAGTGGACTTATTGGTAGTGAAGGGACAATGTATAATGGTGGGAGATTTTAATATAGATGTAATGAAAGATTCGTTTTATACAAAGAAATTAACAACAGAAATGTCATATTTAGGCATGAAACAATACATTGATAAGCCAACGCGAGTTACGAAAGATAGTAAAACATTGATAGATTTGGTTTTTGCGAATAATAAGGTGAATTGTAAAGTGCATGATAAACCGAAAATAACAGATCATTCTTGGATAAATATTGAACTTATTATAAGCAACGAGGGTGAAAAATACAGAGAATTTATTAGCAGAAATTATACTAAATTTCATATAGGTGAATTTTTTAAAGCAATAGAAGAAAGAAGAGAGTATAGAGATGAATTAGATGTGAACGTAAGAGCAGAAAATTTCGTTCAAAGTATAGTAGATGCATTAGATATAGTTGCACCAAAGAGGAAGTTTAAAATTCCAAAGATATGGGAAGGAAAAAAATGGTATTCTGATAATATAAGGGTAGCTACAAAGAAAAGGGACGAGGCATATTCTAGAGCGGTGCACACAGACATTGAACAAGACTGGCTGCAATTTAAACTTGAAAGAAATATGGTTGTGAAATTGATTAGGAACAAAAAGAAAGAATATTATGTAATTATGATAGACAATAATAAAAATGACCCTGTAATGTTATGGAAAACTTTAAAAGGAGTATTAAGAGGAGAAAAAGCGGGGGTAAAAGAAATAAATAATGTAGATTTTGAGATATTGCGAAGCACAGGTGAATGTAATTTTGCAGACAAGTTTAATTTGTATTATATACAAAGTATTGATGATATAATTGAGTCTATATGTGTAGAGACTAATAAAGGTAAGAAAACTATTTATGTTATAAAAAGTAGGGATACAATAGAGAATTTTGAATTGATAGATATATATAAATTGGAACGAATTGTTATGGGTTTGCCATGTAAAAAAGGAACAGATGAAGGAATAACTAGTGAACTATTCAAAGCATGCTTTTACGTAATAGGGGAAGAATTATTGAAGGTAATAAATGATTCACTAAATAAAGGTACATGTCCGGAGGGGTGGAAAACATCCACAATAATACCAATTCCCAAAATAGAAAAACCTAAGAAAGCGAGTGAATATAGACCAATAAATATATTGCCAATATATGAGAAAGTACTAGAGTTAGTAGTAAAAGAGCAAATTGAAATGTATTTACAAAATAATGACATTATTACAGAACACCAATCAGGTTTTAGGAAAAATCATTCCTGTGCGACAGCAATTCAAACTGTCATTGATGAATGGAAGATGATAGTCAGTGAAGGAAACCATGTAGGAGTAATATTTTTGGATTTAAAAAGGGCATTCGAAACAGTAGATAGGGATAGACTATTGGATAAATTATATCAATACGGAATAAGAGGAATGGTACTAGAATGGTTAAGGTCATATTTAGGTAACAGAACACAACAAGTTAGATTTAACGATCAGTGGTCAAAACGAATTATGACAAAGTATGGGGTTCCACAGGGATCAGTATTAGGACCTTTGCTATTCACGATATACATCAATGATATTGTGCAAATCTGTCCAGAAGAGTGTAACATTAAAATGTTTGCGGACGACACAATAATATATGTGAAAGGAGGAAACAGCGAAGAGGTGGAAAAGAAATTAAACAGGGTATTACCTATAGTAGAAAATTGGATGAATAGAAATAAGTTAAAAATGAACGCTGCAAAAACTAAGTTTATGGTAATTAGAAGTATAAGAAAAGAATTGAGAAAAAATATTACATTAAAATGTTTAGATGGCACTATGTTAGAACGTGTGGAAAGTACCAAATACCTTGGAGTAATTATTGATAGTAAGCTCCGATTTGAGGAACACTGTTATTATATGTTAAAGAAAATAGGGAAAAAAATCAGTTTTTTAAATAGAATTGGTAGCGACATATCGGGTTATACTAGATGCATGGTTTATAAATCAATTATAGCACCACACTTTGAGTATTGTGCTACGATACTAGCAGGTGTAGGTAAGACTCAGCTGACGAAACTGCAAGTTGCGCAAAACCGGGCCATGCGAGTCATTTTGCAATGTGATAGGTATACCAAGATTGAAAGAATGCTGCACGCAGTGCAGTTTATGTCCATTAGGCAGAGACTACATTATAATGTTTGTATATTTGTTTTTAAACTTTTAAAAGGTATGTTGCCTGAGCAACTAGGAAAGAAGATAGTGTTAGTAGGGGGTGAGAACGAAAGGAGTACGAGACAAGCGGGAAATATTGTGATACAATTTCGAAAAACAAGTAGTGCGCAAAAAAGTATATTTTACGAAGGGATAAAAATGTATAATGCGTTGCCGTTGGAACTGAAGCAGTGTGATAGACTTACAACATTTAAGCGTATGTTAAAAGAATATGTTATAAAATTATAATATATTAGTTAACTAGTTTATAAGATACTTATGTAAGATAAAAATAGCTGAAAAAGCTAATAAATATCAATCAATCAATCAATCTCTCTGCATATACTGCAGCGATGTAATGAATACGACTAACGAAGAAGATGGCCGCACGCGATCACTTTACAAAAGCAAGACTTAGGGAAATATGGTGATGTACTTAGTTATTGAGTTTCACTGATGAAAGTCATATTGTTTTTATCTAATTTCAAGGCACTCGGCCATGAGGAAAATCATCAAATTTCGTCGACGAATATTATTTAGTTTTCATGACACATCTTATCTGTATATCGAGGTGTGAGTGTGCACATAGGCGTGCGAGAGTATGCAAGAGTTTTGGGATATATTTGTTGCTGCTGTTACTAGGCTGTTCAGGAGAATGCAACAAATATCAAAGGATATTGGTGAGCAATGTTCAGTCGTATGATTTGCAGTATGAAAAGAAGAGGCGATGCAACTAGATGGTGGGGGAAATCTGTATAAAACGGAGTATGAACACCACCGACGATTCATTCGAAAAGTTACAGTCTACACGAAAGCAATAAAAATGGCAAATAACGGTGCTACGTCTCACGCGATATCGCCATATATAGCGAACCCCGTTATGTACGGTTTAAATAAATCATTTGGTAAAATAATCGTCGCCGGGCTCGAGTTGAACTCTACGTGTACTCTTACATCAGTGGTGAAAATATTGTCATATACTTTTACCGGAATTACACTCAGTGCGGACGAGTGGCGAGTGTTTAAAAGTGATTTTTCTCGCGTACAGCAATATTTCGAAGCTCACGGGGCTGATGATGAGAAAATGTGTAATACCCGCATAGAGCACACAACACATTACACACTTTTAACCTCGTGTTACCAGCACAGAGCTGTCTCATTTGGTAAAATCAGTGGTAATGCTAATGAGGAATACGAGAATCAAGAGGAATCTGGAGAATCGAAACGGAAACGCTTCCGAAAATACTCTCCAAACATTGTTCTTCAGCGGCCTGCATTTGATATGTTCGTCGAAATAAGTAGAAGAATTGATATTCATATGCAGGCTCCAGAGAGCAAAAGTGAAACGATTCAGCGGTGTATGAACGAGGTGGTATCATATGTCCGTGAAAAGATAGTTGTCAGTGAAACGCCTCGTGCAGCAGCATATGAGATCATCGGTTCCAAGGAATTCTTTGAAGAAGCGCTCGAGCACATCGCGATCTTGCTAGCGACGGAGGATACGGAGCTTATGTAAATTATTTTGTCCGAAATAATTGTGCTGTTTCGTGGTCATATCGCTGATCATGCATCGGGTGTTGCGTTGCGAATGCAATAATTCTCCGTATGTGCAGCTATTTGTGATCAAGACACTGTTGTAAATAGTTGTATATAATGTACATTTTGCTCGAAATATTATAAAGTATACACCAAAGTCAGTCACGAAGAGAGAGAGAGAGAGAGAGATTGATTGATTGATTGATTGATTGATTGATGTTTATTAGCTTTCTCAACTATTTGATGTACATAATTTACATGTTTATCTTACGTTTCTATTGAACTTATTTAATTTCGCTTATAATAAATGCTTTTAACATACTCTTGTATTGAACTAGTTTTACACAGCCTTTAACCTCTACTGGCAACGCATTATACATTTTCACTCCTTCGTAAAACATACTCTTTTGCGCACTTCTCGTTCTTCTAAATTGAATTACAATATTTTCCGTTTGACGCGTTTCCCGACTCGTTCTAGATTTAACAACTTGGAATTTACTCGTCAGTTCTTTCGGCAATAATTTCTTAACAGCCTTGAAAATAAATATACACACATTATAATACAGTCTCTGTCTCACACTCATAAACTGAACCGCTTGTAACATATCGTCTACCTTCGTATACCGGCTGCATTGCAATATGACTCGCATCGCTCTGTTCTGCGCTATCTGCAGTTTATTCAACTCTGTCTCACCCATATCCACTAGCAGTGTTGCGCAATACTCAAAGTGCGGTGCTATGATTGCCTTATATACGACACATCTGGTGTATGCCGATATATATTGTCCTATTCTGTTCAGAAAACTCGTTTTTTACCTATTTCTTTCAACATATACTCACAGTGGTCTTTAAATCGTAGCTTATTATCTATCATTACACCTAAATATTTAATTACCTCCACTCGCTCTAACTCGGTTCCATTCCTGCATTTCAATACAATATTCCCTCTCAATTATTTTCTTACACTCCTCACAATCATATATTTGGTTTTTTCCGCATTCATTTTCAGTTTGTTCCTATTCATCCATCTTTACACTATATTTAATGCCCCATTCATCTTTCTTTCCACCTCCGCACTACTGTCTCCAGTAACATATACTAGTGTATCATCAGCAAACATTTTTATTTCATAGTCTTCTGGACATATTTCAATTATATCATCTATATATATAATGAACAGCAGAGGCCCTAATACGGATCTTTGTGGTACCCCGTATTTCGTTGTAATAATTTCAGAAAATTCCTCATTAAACCTTACTCTTTGCGTTCTATTGTTTAAGTATGACCTAAACCAATCTAACACTTTACCTCTAATTCCATATTGAGACATTTTTTCTATTAACAATTCTCTATCCACTGTCTCAAATGCTCGTTTTAAGTCCATGAACATTACTCCTACTATTTTTCCTTCGCTAATGTTTAATTTCCATTCGTCGATCACGGTTTGAATCGCCGTTTCACACGAAAATTGTTTTCTAAAACCCGACTGATGCTCTGTTATAACCTCATTTGATTCCAAATACTTTTCGATTTGACTCTTTACTACCAACTCTAGGACCTTCTCGTACAGTGGCAACATATTAATTGGCCGGAAATCCTTCGCGCTATTGGCTTTCTCTATCTTTGGTATCGGTATGATCGTGGACGTTTTCCAACTATTAGGACAATAGCCCTCCCTTAGGGATTCATTGATTACATCAACAAACTCCTGTTCAATTGCACTGAACGCCAACTGCAATATTTCGCTTGATATTCCTTTGTAGGAGTTATAGGTCAGAAAATGAAGTCAAGCTCAAGCCGATGATTTTAGACTATTCCTTTTAATGTATTTAACGTTATACATGATGTAGTCTTTCTCGTATCTAACCGATAACTGTCGACGTTCTCGACGGACTCTGCTCCCGCCGGACCTGGGCTTCCTAATTCTCCCACTCTCCTCATTACATCAACTTTAAATTTTCGCACGTTACAGCTCGGCCAGCCCTGACGAGTTGTTCGCCCTCGAATAACGCATACTTAATAGCTAGAACAACACATTAGCCTTTTTCTTTCCGCAGAAATCGTCAACTTATTATGAACTAGTCTCTTCTTAAATTAGGCTTCCGGAACTAAATGCGGTCGACGGGATTATTTTTTAATTATTTAAGTTTTGCATCTCGACTCTGACTAAGCGCAAGATTCAATACCAACGAATTATCTTCGACGACGTGGATCAGATTGTGCTCTCGACTGAACGCGTCCACATGTTTCATTCGGTCACCATTCCTATGCTCGATTTGGTAATCAAAATCTTCGATTTCCAACGTCCACCTCGCTATTCGCGGGTTGATATCTTTTTTCTTAAGCGTCATCGTGACGGAATTACAATCTGTGACTATTTTAAACTTTATACCCTGAAGATAAATTCTAAAGCGACGCAAAGCGTACACAATGGCTAGCGTTTCTAGCTCAAAACTATGATACTTAGCTTCTGTTTCGGTGGTTCGTTTAGAAAAGTAGAAGACAGGGTGTAACAATTTATCAGCTTTTCGTTGGAGCAGGATTGCCCCAAATCCTAAAGAGCTCGCGTCCGTATGGAGCTCGGTTTCATCCTTCGGATTATAAATGGCAATTACTGGAGTTTCTATTAACTTGGATTTCAACCTTTCAAAGGCCTCAAGTTCATTTTGGCCAAACTTAAATTCAACTCCCTTTTTTAATAGGTTATATAGGGGTACAGCGATTACAGAGAAACACGGCACAAATTTTCGGAAATATGAACACATTCCAATAAACGCCTGCACACTGCGCACACTCTGCGGTACCGGAAATCTCGCGATAGCTTCTACCCCTTCGGCCGTTGGACTCACCCCTCTTTCCGAAACGTGATACCCAAGATAATTAATCTGTGTTTGCAAAAAGCTGCATTTATCGACCCGAAGTTCCAGCTTATTTTCAACTAATACCCGAAAAATTATTTCAAGAGCCTTTAAATGACTGTCAATTGATTTTGTTGCGACCAGAAAATCGTCCATGTATGCCACGACTTGTCCTGATCGAATTGGTTCCTTTAACACATCGTTAACGTGTCTCTGAAATCTAGACGGGGCAGTTTTTAGACCAAACGGCATTTTACAAAACTCAAACTGACCAAAAGGCGTTATGAACGCGGTGAACTTTATCGAATCTTCCGCCATATTAACGTGATGAAAACCGTCTTTCAGGTCTAACAAGGTGAAATATTGTTTGCTACCCAAGGCATCTATTAGATCCTCGATTAGTGGTAATGGATAATTATCGCATAATATCATCTTATTTAACGTGCGATAATCAACACACATTCTAAAGTCTCGATTTTTCTTCCTAACTAGTACGATTGGAGATGCGTACTCGGAGTCACTAACGCGAATGACACCTTTCGCGAGTAGCCTGTCAAGAATTAACCGTAATTGTTCCTTTTCTTCGTAGGACAAACGTCGTGGCTCATAGTGAAAAGGATTTGTCTCTTTTAACGTCAAGGTTAATTCGGCTTTAATGTTTGGAACTTCCGGTCGGTTAGGTCGAAAATAATTTTTCTCAAATAGATCCTTCAGAGCCTTACGCGTGTCATCGGGCAAATCTGAATTTACATTCAACGTATATAACATTTCGTCATTTGCTCTAATGTCCTCAATATTTAAAATTTCATGAATTGCCTCGTCCTCTGCAAGCCTTAACACCGGTGCTGTGAGTTTAAACCCGAACTTTCTCAAAGCGTCTCGACCGAGAACGGCAGAACTCTGCATAGTGTCTTCTGACACGACGTAAAGCTCTAAATCACCCACCGTGGACATCTCGACTGACGCTACGACCGTTACAACGCCTAACACATTCAACTTCGTATTATTTATGCCGTAATATTTGTTAGTCTTTCGAGGGTTGTTATACATTACCGATCTTGGGACCAACGATTTCTTTATAAAACTAATCGGACTGCCGGTATCAAATAATGTCTCTACACTTATACCGGATCCAGTAGGTGAGCAGTCGAATTCGTAAGTGACAGTCTTCCAAAAACCGTCTTCTTCTCGTTTTTCATCGACATTATGAATTTCGTGTACCGCTGCTTCGGTTGTTTTGGCCTTTGACGAACAATTCTTCGAAAAATGGCCCATTTGGCCACACTTGAAACATGATCCCTTTGGTCGTAAGGGTATCTTGCAATCGGTAGCGACGTGGCCCTCCTTTTGACAGTTGTAGCAACGCACCTTTGACTTCACCAGATCCTTTTCGGGTTTTGATGATACGCTGTCCTCTGTGTCACGTCTATCTCGTCGTGTCAAAACACTCTTGGACTCCACGCATAAGGAGATCTTCTCAAATGCCCTTAAGAGTGATTCCTTCGTATCGAAAGTCTGCATACGCACTTGGTTCCGCATATTTACATTAGGTATACCCTCGATCAGGTGTTCAACCATCTCCTCGTCATCGATCGGTATCCTATTGGCGAGAATGATTTTGTCATGCACGTAGTCGGTGAACGTTTCGTTCAGTCTCCACAACCTTGCCTCGAACTGTCTCCGGCGAGTAACTCGATCGATAGGAACATCGAACATAGCCTTAAGTTCTCGAAACAAATCACCAACACTCATGTCTATATGTTCAGGCTGTGACTGAAACCAACGTTGAACCTTTCCTTTGAGCTTCGAAGCAATGAGAATTCTTGTTGTATTATCGTCCAAGGAATACGTTCTCTGAAGAAGCTCAATTTGTTTTTCCCAATTTAAAAAGGTTCCTGTTGTTCCATCAAAGTCCGAAACCAAATCACGAACTTTGGACACGCTGAATTCGCGTTGGCGCTCTTGCACAGTATTCGTAGCATATGGAGCAGGAGGAGGAGCATCAACTGTGATAATACCTAAAGGCTCGACATGACGAGCGCTTGAAGCTAATGAATTTCTCAATAGCACATTCTCTCGTCTAATAATATCAGCCTCTCGCTTCGTGATTTCTGCTTCCCTTCGTGCAAGTTCCAATTGTTTACGCAAAATCTCTAGCTCGTTCACTGTCGCTTCTTTCTCCTTTCGTACACGTACGTACGTCCCCTCATCGTCGATTGAATCATCGTTTTCGATATTACTCGGATTAATATTGGTTATATCCGCTTCCAATTGCTTCGCCCAGGAATTTTCAGGATCGAATTCGGACAATCGAGACAATAATTCGGCCTTTGAACCAGTAGTTTTCAAATTGTTTCGGAGCAATACATCTTTCAGCACACGCATTGGGAATGTATTCATATTCACCGACATGATTTCTTCGAACTTGAAATCACACACACGAAACGATGCTCTCGGCCAACTAGAATCGATACGAACGAAATGGTGATTGAGACACCGTCTCTCTTGCTCACCAAGTCTCAACCGTCCGTGAACTTATAAACAAGATCGTATCTATACTCGACGGATGTACTCACACTAATACAGCGTCGACGTATAACAATAACAGACCGTTCTTACTCGTTTCCACCAACAACGCGTATAACGTCTGAATACGTACATATCACAATAATGTCGATTCGAACCGTTATTAACCGCGACGGATATTTCTATAAAGTCTACGGTGAGGCGTATCCCAAAACGTAAATTACACAACCTGCAACGGTTGCATGGATTTTCGCGACACGCTAGCACACAGCGAATTCTGCACTACGCAGAATCTAGCATTCGCGTCAATCCGGCACACAGTCTTTCGACACAGCAGAACACACGGTTCCTATGCTACGAGAATACACAGTTCTCTACACGCGATGATAGCACACAGCGTTTACATCAGCGCTCTCACACTTAATTTCTTATCTTCGATGTATCAGAGGGTGTTCATATTGTCCCGAACGCAAACCTCGTCACTACAATTACATCGAGAATTTTCACACAACCATTTCGGCATGGAAGGAATACACGTCCACACAGAACATTCCTTTTATCCCACTTCTGATGCTGTAGGAGTTATAGGTCAGAAAATGAAGTCAAGCTCAAGCCGATGATTTTAGACTATTCCTTTTAATGTATTTAACGTTATACATGATGTAGTCTTTCTCGTATCTAACCGATAACTGTCGACGTTCTCGACGGACTCTGCTCCCGCCGGGCCTGGGCTTCCTAATTCTCCCACTCTCCTCATTACATCAACTTTGAATTTTCGCACGTTACACCTTCTTCTGTACCTTTCTTCTTCGGGAGTCCCTTAACTATTTTATCGAGTTCCTCGATTCCGATATTCTCGAAATTTTCTATGCTTCTTTCGTTTCCCACGCCACCACCCATCAAGATTCTTCTGCTACCTGGCCTTCCAGATGCATCTCTCTCTATTGAACTTACTATGTTATTAATACTTTCAACGTAAAACACATTAAATTTGTGAACCGTCCTTCTCTCCGCCATATCGCCCGATATTTCAAAATTTATATTTCCAATTTCTCTCTCTTTGGCTGGTCCCCCTCTAATAAGTTCTTTCAAGGTTTTCCACATTTTTTTAGAGTCGTTCTTATTGCAGTCTATCATATTCTCGTAATATTTTTTTTCTCTTTCCTTATCACTTTAACTACTGCATTTCTTTCTACTTTGAACTGTTCCCAGTTATCATCCTTTCCCTCATGAATTGCTTCCCTATAAGCATTATCCCTTTTACCTGCCGCCCTTCTTATCTCATCAGAGTATCATTTTTTACCTTCCCATACGTTTGGAATCCTAACTACCTTTTTTGGTGCTACTATGTCCAAAGTATCTACTATACTATCGACAAGCATCTTTGCCTTTCGATTTATATCTCCATCTGTCCATTGTCGCACGGAGTTTTTCAACACTGTTGTAAACTCTTTCACGTCAATTTTACTATAGTTCCTAGTATTATACTCTCTCTGTTTCCTCTCTGTATTGCTCGTTCCTAATACTACTTTTACCCACGCATGGTCTGTTATTTTTGGTTCGTGTTCCACATGCACTTGCACACCTGTATTTGCAAATACAAGATCAATAATTGTTTGACTATCCTGCGTTATTCTCGTTGGCTCGTTTACATACTGTTTCATCCCTAAGCTTAACATTCCTAATATTAGTTGTTTTTTATAGAACGAGTTTCCCTTGACATCTATGTTAAAATCTCCTATTATTAAACAATCTCCTTTTATTGTTAACTCTTCAGTTATATCCTGTATGAATCTTATAAATTCCGCATCTGACGCACTCGGTGAATGGTACACCACTATTATAACTCCTTTATATATCTTATCATTGACCTCTATTGCTACACTCCAGCAGTTTGACTCAATTTTATTCTTCCTTACTAATTCATATTTAATACCATCTCTTACGTATACTATGGCCCCTCCTGTGTTTCTATTTTCTGCATCGCACCTAATTGTACTATAACCCGGCATATATACTTCACTGTCCCCGATTTCAGCAGTCACCCTCGTGACTCCGATAACGCTATGATTGCAGGTTTCATTCTGTCAACTACCTGGTGTCGTATCTCTTCGTTATGTGCTAAAAGACTTTGCGCATTCGTGTACCATATCGTCTCTTCCTTCTGTGATTGCTACTCTATCCAGCCCGTTCTCTTTTTTTCTTCTTGCAACGCTCTTTTGTATGTTGGACATTCCCGATCCAGCGCACTATGTTCTACATTTATCTTCAGATTGTACGTTTGGTTTTTAAACGTACAGTTTACACATTTACTCTTATTTATTGTACACTCTCTTGCGTTGTGTTTTCCTGCACATTTGTAGTAGGTTTCTTCTCTTGTACAATTCTTCGCTATATGATAATAGCCCCAGCACTTGAAGCATCGCTTTACGTTGACGTGATTGAAAACCGGACATTTTCTCCATCCCACGCTGAGCTTACCTTTTCCCAGTAGTTCCTCGTGACTTACTTCATCTACTTCTAGTATTATTGATCCATGGTTGATTTCTCTTCTGTTTCGCTCCTGTTCCCTTCCCTTCATTAATCTTTTCACGATCTTCATCTCCCTTCCTTCGGTTTCCTCTATCCCATTCTGCTTTTTAATTGTGTCAACTAGTTCTTCATCGGTCAATTTAAATTCATCTTCTTACACATTTACTATTTTTATCTTCGGATTCATCTGCGTCGACTCAGTAACTTTAAAACCCTCACCCATTCTATCTTGTACTGCAGCTTTCAGGATTTCACTTTCTTCTCCCGATTCATATCCCAGGATCACAGTTCCATTACTGCCTTTTTTCAGTTGTGTTATTCCCACCGCCATACTCTTTATATCCACCTTCTCTTTCATCTCTCTTTTAGTTTTTTCGCTTTCCTGTTGTACTTTTGGTTTGATGATGATCACCTGTTTCGTTTTTTTTCTTTCACTACATCGCTGTAGTGAAACTACACTTACCCTTGCGGTGCTCGAACCTTCTCCCTGTATCATTGTTTTCAGTTCCTCTATCTGTTGTTTCACACCTTCCATTTCTGCACCAATTATCTCTTGGATCATCTTCTTTATTTCATTCTTGCAAGCGATTTCGTCCTTCATTGCCTTCACTGTTTTTATCAGCCAGTCTATTTTTGCGTCAGCCATTATCGATGAACTCATACCTCTGGTTCCTCCTATCGCTCCAGTCGATGCCAATCGATCTCTGCTACCACCTGTTGTCAGCGTCACTGTCTTCAGAAGTTCATCTTCTGCATTGAATGTATCAAATGGACCCTTGCACTGTACTAGTTCACGATTCCTATCCATTGTTTTATGCTTATTCACACACCCTGGGTGGTAAAAAAGTTTCGGACAAATTTTGCATCGTACTACCTGGCTTTTGATTGCTTTTTTGCAAGCGGAGCACCGATACTCGTCGTAGTCGCCCGTATTGTCTATGTTTTGCTGTAGTAGCTGATAAGTTACCGACGCGTACACCTGTACATACCAACCGATAACTATATCATAATCACCGTGATTGCCTGATCACTCCACGTATTACTAATCAAGTGTCACCGTGGCAGCAATAATGGCCGCCCACACCACATTCGTCGAGTGAGAACTTTTGGCGCACGAATATGTTGCTAGCACCGTTAATACGATAGCTACCGAGCCATTCGCTAGATCAAAATATTCACCACACAAAACCGATCACATTGATATAGTTTTCACACTATTATACCACTTCATTCCACTATATATCAGGAGTACAAATTGAAAATGCGGGATTTTTTTCTATTTTTGAACGTTTATTCTGAAAAAATGGTAACAAATGAATTATTCAAAGTATTGTCCATCGCTAGCCACAACTTTTTCCCATCTTTCTGGCAATTTACGGATACCGTCGCGAAAAAATTCGGCCGGCTTGGCTGCTATCCAGTCATCGACCCATTTTTGGGCTTCTTCGTAAGAATGGAAGCGCTGGTCAGCTAGGCCATGTGTCATCGATCGGAAAAGGTGGTAATCGGAAGGAGCAATATCTGGGCTATACGGCGGGTGGGGTAAGACTTCCCATTTCAGCGTTTGTAGGTATGTTTTGACCGGCGCTGCAACATGTGGCCGAGCGTTGTCATGTTGCAAAATTACTTTGTCGTGTCTTTGCTCGTATTGTGGCCGTTTTTCTTTGAGTGCGCGGCTCAAACGCATCAATTGAGTTCGGTATAGTGCTCCTGTGATGGTTTCGTTCGATTTCAATAGCTCATAATACACCACACCCAGCTGGTCCCACCAAATACAGAGCATAAGCTTGGCGCCGTGAATATTTGGTTTGGCCGTCGATGATGATGCATGGCCGGGGTAACCATATGATTTTTTGCGCTTCGGGTTATCGTAATGGATCCACTTTTCATCACCAGTGACAATGCGATGCAAAAAACCCTTCCGTTTTTGCCGTTCGAGCAGCAGTTCGCATGCAAAAAAACGGCGCTCGACGTCTCTCGGCTTCAGCTCATACGGCACCCAATGTCCTTGCTTTTGGATCATTCCGAGGGCTTTTATACGATGGGAAATGGCTTGTTGTGTCACTCCCAATGAATCTGCGAGCTCTTGTTGAGTTTGACACGAGTCTTCATTGAGTATTGCCTTCAATTCAGCATTCTCAAACTTTTTCACTTGGCCCGGCCGCTCTTTGTCCTCAACGTCAAAATCACCACTTCTAAACCGCACAAACCATCTCTCGCACGTTGAAACCGATGGAACATGACTCGGATAAGCCTCGGAGACCAATCGATGTGCTTCAGCAGCACTTTTCTTCAAATTAAAGAAGTAAATTAAAACTTCCCGCAAATGCTGTTTTGTTGGCACGAAACTCGACATATTGAGAGCTCAAAAAAACTATGAATTTGACACTGCGACAAATTGACACATACTGAAAATTAAAGCTATAAGACGTAGCTTTGACATGAACATAGTCACAGTACTGCCTGATGCGTATAGCGTTAGTAACGCCATCTGTTATCAAACCCGCATTTTCAATTTGTACCCCTGATAATAATCAGTATTACGGAGCGTCTGACAAACACGTCTGCCTCGTCTGAGAGAGAGAGAGAGAGAGAGAGAGAGAGAGAGAGAGAGAGAGAGAGAGATTGATTGATTGATTGATGTTTATTAGCTTTCTCAGCTATTTTATACACAGTGTTACGTATTTTTCTTACATCTACATACATCTTACTTTACTGTTGACACAACATACTCCTTTAACATTCGTTTAAAGTGTTCTAATTTTTCGCAACCTTTCAGTTCAATTGGCAATGCATTATATATTTTCACTCCTTTATAGTACATACTCATTTGTGCACTTCTCGTTCTTCTAAATTGTATTACTATATTTTCCGCTTGCCTTGTTTCCCTACCACTCTTCGTTCCTACTATTTGTAGCCGATTTTTAAATTCTTTTGGCAGTAGATTATTCACGGCTTTAAAGATAAATGTACAAACGTTATAGTACAATCTTTGCCTTATGAACATAAATTGTACCGCGCTCAGTATATCTTCTACCTTCGTATAGCGGTTGCATTGTAATATAACCCTCATTGCTCTGTTCTGCGCGATCTGCAGTTTCTTCAACTCTGTTTCACCCATAGCTACTAACAGTGTTGCACAATACTCAAAGTGAGGTGCTACGATTGCTTTATAAAAGGTGGTTAAATTTTAAGGGCCGATGTTGATTTTGAATAAAACACAAATTATTTAGGAAATTATTGTCAATTCTTTTTATTATGATAATATGGTATGGTTCAATTATGTATGGAACAAAATATCCGCCAAATGGCCGCCGCGACCTCGGCGGCACACCTCCATCCGATGGTCCAAATTTTCGATGACGCTTAGGCATAATTGAGGTTCTATGCCGTTAATGTGCCGAATTATCTCATCCTTTAGCTCTTGAATTGTTGCTGGCTTATCGACGTACACCTTTTCTTTCAAATAACCCCAAAGAAAGAAGTCCAACGGTGTCAAATCACATGATCTTGGCGGCCAATTGACATCGCCACCACGTGAGATAACACGGCCATTAAATTTGTCGCGCAAAAGAGCCATTGTTTCGTTAGCTGTGTGGCAAGTGGCACCGTCCTGTTGAAACTACATATCGCCCACATCCATATCTTCCAATTCGGGCCATAAAAAGTTCGTTATCGTCTCACGATAGCTAACACCATTCACAGTAACTGCCTGACCGGCCTCATTTTGGAAAAAATACGGCCCGATGATGCCGCCAGCCCATAAACCGCACCAAACAGTCACTCTTTGTGGGTGCATTGGTTTTTCGACAATCACTCTTGGATTATGATTCGCCCAAATGCGGCAATTCTGCTTATTGACGAATCCACTGAGGTGAACATGTGCCTCATCACTGAAGATGATTTTCTTCGAAAATTGATCATCCACTGTTGCCATTTCTTGCCACCATTCTGACCATTGACGACGTTTGGAATGGTCAAGAGGCTTTAGTTCTTGAGTCAATTGCACCTTATAAGCGTGTAAATGCAAGTCTTTATGCATAATGTTCATCAACGACGAGCGTGCGAGGTGCAATTGTTGGGCACGACGACGAGTTGAGGTGGACGGCTCTTCAGCCACACTATCGCGAACAGCAGCAATATTTTCTGCAGTACGAGCTGTACGAGCATGCACTGGTGTTTTAATATCTCCTACAGACCCGGTTTGCTCAAATTTTTGCACGATTTATCCGATTGTACGCACATTTGGACGATTAAATTGACCGAAAAAATCACGAAGTGCACGATATGCATTTTGATTTGAACGCCCATTTTCATAATAAGCCTGAATAACTTTAACGCGTTGCTCGATTGTGTATCTTTCCATGGTTCAAATTGAGTTAGTCTGAAATTGAGAAATGTCAAATGAAATGCAGAAAAAAACTTGACGTTTAGGTGTGGTTCACATTCAACATCGGCCCTTAAAATTTAACCACTCTTTATATCACACATCGCGTATACGCAGATACATAATTCCCCATTCTGTTTAGAAAGCTCGTTTTTTTACCTATTTTTTGTAACATATACTCACAGTGGTCTTTGAATCGTAGCTTGTCATCAATAATGATACCCAAATATTTTATTGACTCTACTTTTTCAAGTTTCGTTCTATCCAAACACTTCAGTACAATATTCCTACTCACGACTTTCCTTACACTGCTGACAATCATATATTTTGTTTTCTCTATATTCATTTTTAATTTATTTCTTTCCATCCACTTTTCTACTATACTCAATAACATATTCATCTTTCTCTCCACTTCCGCGCTGCTTTTTCCAGGTACATATATCACTGTGTCATCAGCAAACATTTTTATTGCACATTCCTCTGGACACAAATTAACTATATCATTTATATATATAATAAACAGCAACGGCCCTAGTACTGACCCCTGCAGTACTCCATATTCGTTGGGAATAACTTCGGACCATTTATCATTGAATCGAACTTGCTGTGTTCTATTTCTTAAGTACGTTTTGAACCACTCTAATACCCTGTCTCTAATTCCATATTGGTATAATTTGTCTAATAATATATCCCTGTCAATTGTCTCAAACGCTCTTTTTAAATCCATGAATATTACTCCTACCATTTTTCCTTCACTAATGTACACTTTCCATTCATCTACAACAGTTTGAATCGCCGTTTCACACGAATATTGCTTTCTAAATCCTGACTGATGCTCAATTATGATGTCATTGGTTTCTAAATATTTTTCAATTTGATTTTTTACTACTAATTCGAGCACTTTTTCGTATAATGGCAACATGTTAATTGGTCTGTAATGACTTGCTTTTATGGCTTTGTTTATTTTTGGGATCGGTATAATTGTAGAAGTTTTCCAGCTGTCCGGGCAACATCCCTCCCGTAGGGATCCATTTATTATTTCCACAAATTCCTCTTTTATTGCACTGAATGCTATTTTTAGTATACCACTTGATATTCCTTCTTCCGTTCCCTTCTTTTTCGGGAGTCCCATCACTATCTTCTCCAGAGCCTTTATTTCAATATGATTGAAGTTTTCCATTATACTTTTATTGTTCATCCTTATCCCTGTTATAATTGTTCTTCGGTTTGGACTTCCAGACGTATCCCGTTGTATTGAATTAACTATATTCTTTACACTTTGCACATAGAATACATTAAATTTATCAGCTATACTACCTCCCATCATGTCATTCAATATCTCAAAATCTATATTCTCTACTTCTCTAGTACCCATTGATTCTCCTTTAATTACTTCTTTTAACGTTTTCCACATTTTTATCGGATCCTTCTTATTATCGTCTATCATCTTTTCATAATATTCCTTCTTCTTTTCTCTTATTAATTTAACTACCGCATTCCTTTCTACTTTAAATTGCTGCCAATGCTCCTCCAAACCAGTAGTAATTGCTACTCCGTATGCCTCATCTCTTCTTCTTGCAGCTACTATTATGTCTTCTGAATACCATTTTTTTCCTTCCCATACGCTTGGAATCTTCACTATATTTCTGGGTGCAAACCTATCTAGAGCACCGACTATGTTATCAACGAGCATCCTTGCTCTTTGTCTTACTTCTACCTCTTCTGAACTTGTCTTGTGGTAATGCTTAACATCCGTGTAAATTCCTTCACATCAATTTTACTATAGTTTCTTGTTTTATATTCTCTATACTCATTCCTTTCCTTCCTGTTACCTAATATGACTTTTATCCATGCATGATCCGTTATCTTTGGCTCATGTTCCACCTGCACTTGTGCACACCTATTAGCAAATAATAAATCGATAGTAGTTCGACTGTCTTGCGTTATTCTTGTTGGTTTATTAACGTATTGCTTCATTCCTAGACTCAGCATTCCTGTTATGAACCTCTTTTTGTAGAACGTTTCTACCGTGACATCTATATTAAAATCACCTATTATCAAACAGTCTCCTTTTATTGTTAGTTCCTCAGTTATGTTTTCTATGTGTCTTATAAATTCAGCATCCGACGCACTTGGCGAATGATACACAATTACTATCACTCCTTTATAATGTTCGTCCTTGACCTCTATTCCAGCACACCAACAGTTTGATTCTATTTTATTTATTGGTATCATATCATATTTAATATCATCTCTTATGTATAAGATTGCACCACCTGTATTCCTATTCTCCGCATCACATCTGACTGCACTATAGCCCGGCATATACACTTCTCTGTCACCAATTTCAGCTGTCACTCTGGTCTCTGATAACGCTATGAATGCGGGTTTCATTTTATCCACTATTTGGTATCGTATTTCATCCTTATGTGCTATCAGACTTTGTGCATTTGTATACCATAGCATTTCCTCCTTCAGTAATTGCTAATCGTCCCATCCTGCTCTCCTCTTCTCTTCTTGGATTGCTCTTTTGTACGTTGGGCATTCCCGATCTAATGCATCATGTTCTATGTTTATCTCTAAGTTGTATGCTTGGTTTTTAAACATGCAGTTTATGCACTTGTTTTTCGTCGCTGTACATTTACTCGTTTCGTGATTTCCCGCACATTTATGGCATGTTTCCTCTCTTGTGCAGTTCTTGGCTATATGATAGTAGCCCCAACATTTATAGCATCGCTTCACATTGACGTGGTTGTAAACCGGACATTTTCTCCAACCCACGCTGATCTTACCTTTGTTCAGTATCTCTTGGTGGGTTCCTTCATCCACTATCATTATTACTGATCCTTCGTGTCTCTCTTCTTTGTTTATTCTGTTAACAATTTTCATCTCCCTTCCTTCCTTTTCTTCCATTGCATTCTGTTTCTTTATTGTTTCAACCAGCTCATCATCCGCCAGCTCTAGTTCGTCCACTTCCATGTTAACGATCTTAATTTTTGGTTTTTGTTGCTTTGTTTCTGTTAAGAAATGAGTAAATTAAGCTTAGTCATATAAATGCGTGGGTATATGACTGAGCGAGAGCACACAGGTATGGACGTGATAGGTGGGGGGCACCGCGCACCCGATACGTACTATGAGGATAATTTAGTGTGTACAAGGTTCTCTTGCGAGGGACACGTAGATAATAGCTCCGGCGTATGAATTATACTGTACATTTATTATATACATTTAAACCAATAAAAGTTATAACGTCTCAATAAGTGATCTTTTCCCAAAACTTACCACTCTTCGCACTTTAAATCAACATGGTAGCAGAGCGTGGTTAATAGACTGGTAAGTGGAAGTTTGGAAAAAGCTCCGTGAGGTTATGGGAACACGCGGCAGGAAATTGGAAAGTGGGTCAAAAGTCAAATTGGAATTAACTGAAGTTTCCAAAGAGAACGGAATTGAGAATACTAGTCGAGTCAAGGCTGGAGTCGACATGGCGGACGAGTTCAAGATGACGTTACCAATTTTTGATGGGAAGGAATACAGTACATGGAAGAAAAGAATTACTGTATTTTTGAGAATGAAAAAATGTGAGGAAGTTAGTCAACGAGAGAGAATCGACACAGACAATGCAGCCGCGTGGAGTGATATGGACTTAAAAGCAATAAACTATATATATAGTGCTTTGTCAAACAGGCAAATGGAGCTTATCAATGAAGAAACTACAAGTTACGAAATAATAAAAAAATTAGATAACCTTTATTTGCGTGAATCAACCGCATTACAGATTTGTGTAAGGAACAAATTAGAAAGGATCAAATTGAAAGACTACACAGGGGCGAGTGAGTTCAACAGTGACTTTGAGAAACTAATAATTGAGTTGAAGAATGCGGGAGCTACAGTGACTGAAAAGGAGAAATTAAATTACATGCTGAGAACGCTACCAAGTACATTAAGCCATATCGGAGATTTAATCGACGTATTACCCGAAGGAGATAAAACTACAGAATACGTATTTAACAAAATTAAGATGTATGAAGATAGAGAAAAAGATGAAAATCAAAATCTAAGAAATAAAAGTGGGAATTCGAATGTGTTCAAAAGTGAAATGAAAAAGGACAGAACGTGTTATAAATGCGGAAAACAAGGACATTATCAGTACGAATGCACAAGCCAGAGCTGTGCTGGAACCTCTTGGAGAGGCCCGAGGGGAGGAGGACAGCAACAAGCGCGAGAGAACGCGCGCTATCAGCCTCAGCAGCAACGAGACGGCACCTACGGAAGAAGCGGCAGCGGTTACAGAGGCCGAGGCATGGGCCAACGGGGACGAGGCAGTCAACAACGGCAAGATCGTCTCAGCGCAGAACAAGGAAGGATGACTTTCACAACAGAGGTAGACAATAAGGTAGAATATAACGTTGAAGTAAATAATTGCGAAAATAGAGTCGAATGGGTCTTAGACAGCGGATGTACGGACCATATAGTAAATGATGAAAATTACTTTGTAAAATCAAATAGACTAGAGAAACCAATTAGTGTAAAAATAGGTGATGGTCGAACGTTAAAGGCAACGAAAATGGGAAATATAATAACCAAGTTCGTAACAAAGAGTGATGAAACAGAAGTAGAACTCAAAGATGTATTTCTTGTAAAAGAAATGGATAGGAACTTAATGAGCTTTGGAAGAATTGCTGATAACGCAAAAATAATATCGATGGGTAATACTTCAAAAATGTATACATGGGAAAATAAACTGATAGCAGTAGTGAATAAAATAATAATTTGTATAGAATCAGTAGTTTTGTTGAAAATAAACAAAATTATGTCACCGAAAATGTAAAAAAGAACATGACTCTGAAAGAAAAATATCATAGACTATTAGGTCACGTAAATTTCAAGTATTTGAATATCCTAAGTAAAAAAAACTTAGTGGAAGGATTACCCAAGAGTTTATAGAGTGACTATTTGAAATGCGGTACATGTATACAAAATAAAATGACTAATACTAGTTTCGAAAATAATAGACATAGAGCAAAGGATATAGGAGAAATTATTCATGCAGACGTAAACGGACCGCATAGTACCGTAGGCTATAGGGGTGAAAAATATTTCCTAATTGTAATCGATGATTATAGTAAGGCTGGGAAGGTTTACACAATGAAAGGGAAAAATGAAGTTTATGATTGTATTACAACATATGTAAATCAAGTAGAAAATCTAACTGGAAAAAGAATTAAACGCTTAAGATGCGATAACGGTAAAGAATTTTTGAATAAAGATATATACAATTTTGCTAAAGAAAAGGGAATTTACATTGAACCGTGCCCTCCGTATGTTCACGAGTTGAACGGAACTGCGGAAAGATACAATAGGTCGGTAATGGATACGGCGAGATGTTTACTGTCCGATTCGCAAATACATAATAGATTTTGGCCAGAGGTAGTCAAGACGGCTGTTTATTTGAAAAATCGAACACTGGCAAATACAATTGAGGAAAAGACTCCGTATGAAATTATAATGAAAGAAAAGCCCGATATTAAGAATTAAAAATTATATGGGAGTAGAGTTTTTGTTAGAGTCCCTGAAATTAAAAGGGAAAGTAAGTGGGATAGAAAAGCTGATCTAGGAGTATTAGTCGGTTATGAAGAGGTAGAGTATAGAGTATTAATCAATAACAAGGTGATTGTGGCTAAACATGTAGATATAGTTGAAGAGAATATTAATTTAGTTGGATTTAAAGATAACGAGGAAATTAATGAAAATGATGTAATTCAAAACGAGACTAGTCAGGAACTTCAAAATGAGAATGAGGAAAATGAAGATAATGAGTTTGTGAATAACTTACCCAGTACTAGCGATGAAAATTTACAAGTACTGAGAAGGTCAGAGAGAAAGAAAAGCCCTGTAAGCAGATATGGAAATCCAATAACCAACTGTATTTACGTAAATTATGTTAGTGCAGACACTCCAGAAAATTATAATGAAGCAATAAATTGTAACGATAGCGATAACTGGTGTGAGGCTATGAATAAAGAAATTGAATGCTTAATTAAAAATGATACATGGAAACTAGTCGAAAAGCCAAAAGATCGAAAAGTATTGGATCTTAAGTGGGTGTACACAAAGAAGGCGGAGAATAAATTTAAAGCGAGAATTGTGGTGAGAGGGTTTCAACAAAGAGAAGTGTTAGAAGACATTTATTCACCAGTAGCAAGAACCCAAACATTAAAAATTATGTTAAATTACTGTGTACAAAACGGACTAGGGATAGATCAAATGGATGTTGAATCGGCGTTTCTAAATGGAAGAGTAAAATCGGAACTGTATGTGAAACAGCCTCAAGGTTATGATGACAATACAGGCAAAGTTTGTAAACTTGAAAAGGCCTTGTATGGATTGCGAGAAAGTCCACGAGTGTGGTATGAATGCTTAGACGAATACCTGACAGAGTTAGGATTTAAACGCAGTAAAATTGATTACTGTTTATATTATCAGGAGAATAATCTTGGAAAAATTTATTTGATAATCTTTGTAGATGATTTGTTAATCTGTAGTAAAAATCAGAAACAAATAGACTACATTAAAGGAAAATTAGCAGGAAAATTTCGAATGAAAGATATGGGTCAGATAAAAACGTATTTAGGAATTAATATTGGATATAATTGTGAGAAGGAAACTATGACATTAGATCAGAAAAACTATATTGAGTCATTAGCAAGAAGTTATGAAATAGAAAATGCGAAATTGTATGCTACCCCAATGGAACAACATTTACAATGTGAACTTGCTTTATCCGCGTCGAATGATATAAAATATAGGAATTTAATTGGGGCCTTGTTGTATGTGAGTTCAAGCACTAAACCAGATATTTGTTACTGCGTGAATTATCTAAGTAGATTTCAAAATGGTTATGATCAAAGTCATTATAAGTACGCCTTAAGAGTATTAAAATATTTATACTATACCAGAGATTTAAAATTAAAATTTATGAAAAATGTAAATTCAGACATATTGGATTGTTGCGTCGATGCTGATTGGGCAGGAGATAGAGTGGACAGGAAATCCACGACGGGATATGTCATAAGAATGTATGGTAATACTATATTTTGGAAATCAAGAAAACAAGATATTGTAACGAAATCGTCGACAGAGGCAGAGTATGTAGCCTTGTCTGTATGCGTGAGTGAGCTGAACTTAATTAGAGAGTTATTGAAAGATTTTGGACTAGAAATGGAAAACCCGGTAAAAATTTATGAGGATAACGCTGGTGCAATTAGTATAAGTAAATATGGAAATCTAACAAAAAATTCTAAGTACATAGAAACACATTATCATTTTGTGAACGAGAATTATTTAAAAGGAAAAATTGATATAATTAAAATAGAGTCAGAAGAAAACCCAGCAGATCTTTTCACTAAGTCGTTAGGACGAATTAAATTCGAAAGGTTTAGAAAGAATTTAAAAGTATGTCAAGGAAATCATGTAGTGGGAAATCATCGGGAAAGCTAAATTTAAGGAGGCGTGTTAAGAAATGAGTAAATTAAGCTTAGTCATATAAATGCGTGGGTATATGACTGAGCGAGAGCACACAGGTATGGACGTGATAGGTGGGGGGCACCGCGCACCCGATACGTACTATGAGGATAATTTAGTGTGTACAAGGTTCTCTTGCGAGGGACACGTAGATAATAGCTCCGGCGTATGAATTATACTGTACATTTATGATATACATTTAAACCAATAAAAGTTATAACGTCTCAATAAGTGATCTTTTCCCAAAACTTACCACTCTTCGCACTTTAAATCAACAGTTTCCATAACTTTAAATCCCTCGCCCATTTTCTCTTGTACTATGGTCTTTAGCTTTTCTATTTCTTCAGTCGTTTCACAGCCCAAAATCACAGTTCCATTACTGCCTTTCTTTAATCTTGTTACTCCCACAGCCATGTTTTTTATGTCTATCTTTTCTTTGATCTTCTTTTTCGTGGCCTCACTTTCTTGTTGTTCGTTAGGCTTAATAATTATAACCGTCTCCTTTTTCTTTTCTTTGACTGCTCCACTATAGGTTCTTGTTACTTCCCTTGTTGTACCTAGAACTCGTCTTTGTATCATCTTTTTTATTTCTTCCATTTCGATCTTCATGCCCTTCAATTCTTCTTTCACTATTTCCTTAATTATCACCCTAACTTCATTCTTGCATGCAACTTCGTCCTTTATTTCTTTCACATTTTTCACCAACCAGTCTATTTTTCCTTCGATATTTGCCGTCGTGCTAATACCTCTGCTTCCAGTAAATGATCCAGTCGAACCCGATCGATCTCTGCTGTTACCTGCACCAGGTGTCAACGTCTTTTGGCTTTCGTCAACTACGAATTTATCGAATGGACTGTTACATGGCACTAGTTCTCTGTTTTTATCGTACACCTTATGTTTATAGAGAGAGAGAGAGAGAGAGAGAGAGAGAGAGAGAGAGAGAGAGAGAGAGAGAGAGAGAGAGAGAATATAGACGTCGCGTTTTAACTGTAGGCCAGCCAACTTGTCGCCTGTACGGAGTGATGTGAGTAACGCATCGAAGTTCGAAAACAAAACGTATACAGTAATTAATGAGACGTTCTAATTTTAAATTCAATTCCTCAGTCAGATTGTGATAAACTAAGCAGCAGTAGTCTAATAGCGGAAAAATTAAGGAAATTATTAATGAAGATCTTAATTCTTGAGAACGAGCCATACGATGAAATTTTAACCTATAGACAGCAAAGTATACTTTTTGAGAGATATGTAAAACATGAGATTTCCAAGATAAATTACAGTGCATGATTACTCCTAGGTTCCTAGCTTCACTAACGAACGGAATATTCACCCCGTTTAAAGAAACCGGTGGTAACATTGAAAAATCGAATTCGCGTGTATACGCATTGCTACCAAATATAAGGACTTTTGATTTGGCGACGTTTAACTTTAGACCGTTTGAAACTGCGAAGTTGGCAATAGCTTGAACGTCTTTGGTAATCAACCTTATACCTTCATTTATTTGAGACGGGAGGCAACTTAGATATATTTGCGTATCGTCAGCAAATATCATGTGTTGTGAGTATTGAAGTGTAATGCTAATGTCATTAATATAAAAAGAGAAAAGAAGAGGACCTAGGACGGAACCTTGCGGTACGCCCGCTGTAGTAGGTAACCAAGAGGAGGAAGTCCCATGATCATCAATAACTTTTTGAGTTCTTCCAGTCAAATATAAAAAAATCCAATCAAGAACTGGTTCCGCAAGGCCCACTTTTTTAATATCGCAAGAAGTTGAAGGTGTGGTACCGTGTCAAATGCCTTACTAAAATCAAATAGGATGAGAATGGTAATACGCCTTTTATCCGTATTGCACCTCACGTCGTCACACACATGTAGTAATGCTGATTGAGTACTGTGGCCCTTACGATAACCTGATTGGCGTGGATCAAAAACTTGGTTCAGTTCAATCCAGTCAGTGATCTGCTTATGAACCAGTCTCTCAAGCACTTTCGAAAGTTCACTAAGGTTGGCTATCGGCCTAGTGTCAGACAAAGAAAGCGGTGTTTTAATCTTAGATAACGGTCGAAGAAAAGCTTTTTTCCAACACTGAGGGAACTTAGATGATTGCAAAGAATGGTTGAACATAGCTGTTAGCAATGAGCACGAAACTTCAATAGACTTGTTTATTAGGAACAAAGAAATTCCATCTGGACCAGCTGCATATGACTTTGAACTAGAGTTGGTAGAGATAATGGATCGTACTTGGTTGGACGTAATTTTCCCAAAGTTGAATAATGGGCGAACTGGTTGAATTGATAAACTCATCGTGCGAAACTCATCGTATGAACAAGGTGGTAATTGGCTAGATACAGCAGAATAAAACGAATTAAGCTCATCTGGTTGAAAGAAATTCAATGGAGATGCAAAAGACGACTTGGCTAAACCAAGAGTCGTCAGCTCTTTCCACAATTTATTCGGATCTGTCATGGTTGACAATCTCTGAAGATGGTACTCATTTTTCGCATGTCTTAAGTCATTTCTAAGTCCGTCTCTATACTCCCTAAAGATTGCAAGGTCTAGTACGCTTCCAGATCGCCGTGCGCGCGTATACAATAAATTTCGCTGAGCAATGCGTTCTCTTAAATTTTGTGTGAGCCAGGGTGCCGGAGGGCGACGAACACAGAAAGTGCGTAATGGCGCAAATTTATTCAGAGACTCTAGAAATGCTCCAGACAATAGATCAACTATCGTGTTTATATCATCAGGTATAGTACCCGAATTTCCACTCGAATTGGAACTGAATCTCGAGTTAAAATTACCAAGTTCCGAAGAATTCAATTTATTCGATAAAAAATTCAGAAAGCCTCTATCATTGAAATTATTGTAGACTCGCCGTGTAATGTTACGCTCGATTGTAGGTTCCACCTCAAAGACATAATGTAGTTCTAATAGGTCATATCCAGCTATAAACGGAGCTTCGGACTTAACATAAGATAGTTTTTTTTCATCACTATCGATTAGGAATACATCTATCCAGGAATCCGAAGTCGCCGTGTGGTGGGTTGTAGCGGATTCAACAATGTGTAGTGAAAGGGAGAAGGCTAATTGGCGTAGATAAATTGATTCATAATCATTACTATCTAAATTACAATTAAGATCGCCTGCTATTATAATATTTTCATAGTTGTGAGAGAAATTACATAAAGCTTCGACAAAATTCCCTAGCATTGATGCTTTTGGTGGTCTGTATACTGAAGCAAAAAGAAGCTTCTTGGCGTTTGATCCAGTGATTTCGATAATTAGATATTCAGGAGCATTTGAATATTGACTTGGTGATGCCATTAATACTTTCGCTTTTAGGGACTTGTGTATGAAGCAAGCAACTCCTCCACCTTCTTTTCCTTCACGATCGTTCCGAATGAGGAAATATCCTTCTGCCCGTAACAAGTTATCTGATACAAACGAATGGAGCCACGTTTGGCTCAACGAGATAATATGGAATTTCCGCTTAAGTATGGTTGATTGAATTAGTTCCATATGCCCTCGTAAGGAATTAACATTCAACTGAGCTATTTCCAAATGCGATATTGATTGTGAGAGGGGTAAGCAATTTTGACTATTTGGAGACAGTCAGATCAATTTATCCAGATCAGCCTCAGTTGAAACGATGATTGGTGTCTGACTATCGTTCTTGCGCACAAATATGGAACCAGAACGAGACCATACGTATTTATAATTACGTTCAGAAGCACGAGCTTTTACGAGACGTAGTAGATGATAGAGTGCGGGTGGAAGAAACTCATTAACATAGGCAAGCCCGTGTTAATCAAGGCCAAACACTTCTCTCAGAGTCAAATTTTTCTTAACTCTCTTTATTTTTATAATGTGCTCTTTGACTTGGTGCGATTTGAGAGTGATAACGAAAAATTTTAAAGTGATTTGTCTCGAGTGATCAGTAATGACATTACTTGGCTCATTATGTGGACGATTTTTCTTTTTGTCGAGACTTCGAACTTCAAGAACATCCCTTAGGAGGTTCGGTATACCAAGGGCCTTGAAAACTTTATCCACTACTTGCTCCGCAGAATCACTTATTACTAAAGGCACACCAGATACTGTGATTTCAGTAGGGAGTGGAACGGCAGTAGTAGCCTTAGTCGAGTGAAGTTCATGTGATAGATCAATATTTTGCTGTAATAATTGCGCGTAATTTGCTTTAAGCTGTGCAATTCTTTCATCATGGACCTTGAGTATACTTGTATGCTTTTCAATACAATTGAGTTTTGCTGTATGATCAATATTGACTGCAGTTTGTTCAGCAATAAAGGCACTAAGATTTTTATTTAAGGCAAGTAATAAAACTCTTTCTGACACATGGGGATTTAGATGCTGGGTTATGGGTGGTTGCGATGTAACAGCAGATGCAGCAGCTAACAAATCAGCTGACGAATCATGGTTTAATTGTGTACTCTGGTTTAATTGTGTACTCTGGTGTGTCAGCTGCTGAGAGATAAGCGTACCGGTAGAGGAAGACATTGAAGATAATACAAGTGGCGACGCCGGCGGCGAACGTGTTAAATTAGGCATTTTAAATAGATTTCAGACGCAACAAGCATTAGCTGATCTAAATGAAAGATATGTCCTGCCACAACCTGGGTGAAATGATTTGGAGCAAGTTATGCACGAAACCCTATTATTAGCAATAGCTTTTTTGCATTTATTGCACTTTAAATTTAAATTCGACATGCAGATAAATAAGATCGACAATCGCACATCTAACAATCAGCTGTTATAAAATAAACTAACGTTTGAAGTCAGAACGGTGCAATCATTGTATATAATTTATCATTCTATAGTGTAGGAGAAAGAGCTCGAAAGATGTACACAATATTGAGCGCAGATCAAAATACCTCAGGTAAACACCACCACATTGACTCTGCGATAGTCCTACAAGGCTACGAGATGCGTATGCGTGCTGGGAGCAGACGGTAGAATGCTGTCGACGACAACCGCTTCAGTGGTGTCAGTGGTGTAGCGGCGAAGTAATGAGTTCGAGCGATGACAACAAACTTGCGCAATAGATGATGTGCCGTGGGTTCAAGAGAAAAAGAGCACATGCGCAGTGTACAAGACCTTGAGATCGGCTCAGCGAAAAATCAGTGTTCCCATGAGAATTCGAAAAATTCATCAAACTTGTCATCGAGTTTCGTCAGTGTACATTTATTAGTGAATTTCTAATTGTGTTCGATGAAAAGCAAATGAGTGCGTGCTTACGTCCTAAAACAAAACGCCCCACGGGCAGAATGGAGCAGAATCGTGCCAAGAAAGAAGGAGCGAAAAAATCAGACGTTGACGTGTACTCCCGGTAAGTAAGAGAGATGCGGTAAGTAAGAGAGAGAGAGAGAAAGAGAGTCCTAAAACCGATGCATCAGCAAAGGTCTGCGATAGAAAGAAGACGGAGCGAACGTCTTTGTTTCATTAACACAGCAGATCATGGAATACGTGCCAATGTCGATTAGCAGCAAAGCAGCAGAGCTTGGTAAGTAAAAAATATAAAATTATTTAAAAATCGTGATTTAAAATCATGTAATATTTATTTTCAATTATAAAAAATAATGTCTTGCAGAGCGAGCAGCCCCTGCATATGAACCGACACCGAGGGTTCGTTATTCGTGTTATGGAGAGCGAGAGGAGGATACATACACTGTACGGATAGATCTAACTTCGGGAAAGAAAATTGTCACCCGCCATCCTTATCCACAGTTGTCGTCGGTGGCAGAAGATCATCAACGCTGCCAGCTTTGCATAATGAGTCGTGGCATATCAGGTAAGACAGTATCGATTATTCTGTACACGATGTTTTTTATTGACCAGTGCGTTCAATTAAATACTTGTTTCATTCTTTTTTCAGAAGTACACTGTGATGACAACACCCACAGCGAAAAATAATTTAAAAGCAATATTACGAGTAATAATGCAAATTAATTCCGTATAGCGATAAAAATAAAATTAACGGTGAAGGAATCTCCGAGCGTGGAATACCATGTTTGCAGGGCTCTTGCATACGACGGTAAATGTGTAAAGTGCTTTCCATACAATATTGATTAACTTAAAAAATACGTGATCTTACTGTGTCTCTTATTTTCATAGCATAATAATTGGAGAATTATAATTGAAGTCTTTCTCTCTCTCTCTCTGTGAGGGATCATATTCTATATCTTTTACTGCAGAGCAAGCGCTTTGCGAGGAGCACAGCGCAGGGCTATGCATGCTCGAAAACCGCTTTCGTTGCATTCAAAGTGATGGATACCTAGTTATGATTCATAGGAGGCTATTATCTTTATGCCCGTGATACTCTCTAGCAGCATCTCGAGCATTTAGTCTGTCTTTGGCATCCTACTTGCAAACAATAAAAAGCAATATGTATCCGCGATACGGCTAGGAGATTTCAAGCGACGCGTTTTGGTGCCGTGTAATGTTTGTCGAGAGTGTGATGAGCGTGTTCCTGCGTACACAGGAAATGTGCGATGCATACGACGATCTGGAAGAGCTCCTGCGTAGCGTGTATTTAGTGGAACGTCGTGGAAGACCCATTGAACTTGGGGAACTGTATATCGGAATGTTCTGTATTGTGCCTCGTTTCAATAGCGTTGTCCACGGCGAAGCGATTTACCCGGACTTTGATGGAAACTGCGAGGTGTTGTTAGTCGATTTCGGCGAAACCATTTACATCGACTGGTCTCACCTATTTCATCCGGAGCTTCTAGCAAGCATGCTGCCGGCTCTTGTCATGGAGTTTTCAATATACGGACTCGAACGCGTGGATGTTGCAGGTATTGAGCATCTCGTCGAAGAAGCGTGCGGTAGAGATGGCTTGATAGCTGTCATGATGCGACCTCTTGCCGGCGATAACGTTCTGCGGGTTCGATTATCGAACGGGGAACGCGCGGACGTGGCGGCGGTTATTACAGAAGCCCTCGGTGATGAGATAGATATCGGCTACGATATCGATGTAGCGGACGAGGGCTTTGACAAGGACATAGTAATAAATTAAAGACACGACGCTGCGTTTGTGTATGTGTGTGTATGTGCGTGTGTGAGAGAGTACATTCGAGAGACAGGAGTTTAAAATCGCTTTGGCAGAAGGGTAGATGCCTACAACAGCTGCGGTGGTGAGTACATCATTTTATTCATTTTTCCAAGTATGTGTACACCTTTGCTCCATCCTGCTCTTATCTCTACTCTTCCTTGTTCACCAGAGTACCCACACCACCTCACTTTACCATCTCCACGTTACCGACGCTGCACAGTGGGGCCGATTCCCGAAAAGCTGGTCAAAAGTCGAAAAATGAAGTTTCATTTTATAGGATTTAGAGTACATAGGTGGATAGAGTAATGTTTAAAGAATATAATGGAACATTTTATAAGGGCTAGTGAAGTATACCTGGTAAGTATAAGCCAGTACAAAAGAGACCTTCGCGCAAGTAATAGCTCGATCGTTCGAGCTCATATTCAAGCGTCATATTAAAAAATTTGTAGAAAATCGTAAAATTGGTGTTTCTTAATTCTGCAAAATGGAGGTTTCAGGTTGAAGAAAGTAGTTTATTATCATATGCGTCGAAAATTATAACAGATACATAAAAATTAATAGCTAAACAATGTCTAAAGTAGAAAAAAATGAAAAATTATGAGCAATCATTTTAGAAAAACAGGGAAAAAGTTAAAAGTTCCGCAGTGTTCCGCAACGAAACAAGTTTTAAATTAAAGTTTGTACTGTTATGTAACAAAATTAGTAAAAATCAGCTGCAGCAAGCTGCAACTTTGTTTTCAGTGCACATTTGAATATAAAAAATTACAAATTCACATTAACCACTTGTTGCACGTTTTCTTCAAATGAATATAATTTTGTGAAACTTGTTATTCGGGGGTTTTGGGGGTCGCTGAATACGAGTCCGGTGTCAAAAAACCAAAATTCAGAATGGCGGATCCAATATGGCGGACGCAATTTTCGAAATCGGTCGGATACGCTTGAAACTTGTTACTCGGGGGTTTTTGGGATCGCTGAATACGAATCCGGTGTCAAAAAAACAAAATTCAAAATGGCGGATCCAATACGGCGAACATAATTTTCGAAATAAAACCACCATTTTCAATTTTGTTTTTTCTTGGCTATGCAACGTGAATAGTTCCGTAGCGTAGTAGCTTACACGCTGGACTCGTACATTATTGTTCTCGGTTCAAATCTCGTATAGGTGATTTTTTTTTATTTTGCATAATAATTATTCAATAAAATTGTAGTTAAATTAATTCAGCAATTTTCATAGATTTAATAATTATTTTAATGTTATAAATAACTTATTTCGTTTTAGAGTATATATTGTTGGATTCTAACATTTATAGAGGATAACGGAACATTTGAAAAGAGTCGACTGTATACATAGACCTACCTGCAATATATAGGTCTACCTATACATAGTGGAACAGATAGACTTTTTGCGAGGGTAATGGAATATTTGAAAAGGGTCGATCACGTCACAAAGGGTCGATAGGCCTACCTGTGGGCCTGTGGCAGTTACGAGCAGAGTTGCTTGATACGTATCTTTTTCGCGCATGCCCATTCAGTTTGGCATCCACGTGTTCATCAGTGAAGTACTTAGTTCAACTATTTAAAGGTATATATAGCCCTTATTTTGAAAGAGAGATGTTATTTTTATAGAAATTTAATACCGGCTATGATAAATCAACTAATAATAAATTACTGTCCCTCAATAATTTATTACTGCTTAATTTATCACAAGTTGCGTTTAATTTTTATAAGGGTAGTTATTTGATAGAAAATATATGGGTTCCTTATTGCTATATACATGCCTGGAAATTCTTTCGCATGCACTGCGCATGCCTGAAAAGGGCACGCATCTGGCAAGGGGATATGTTTGATGCAACTTTGGTTACGAGTTACGAGGCAGTGGCGAATTGATCTTTCTTGGAGTAGCAGCTGTTGTGTTGGATCGTACAAAGTAAAAGAATATACAAACATTTGCCAAACATCGTGAAGTGGATCGTTTTGCAAAATGGACGCTTCAAATGCAAGTAAGTGCATTATTTTTACATGTCTAACAAATAATAATAAAGATATATTGTTATTATTTATTTCATTCATATTTACACAATGCTTAAAGATTACAAGTGAAAAATAACGTGTAAACGTTTCAGTTAACATACAAAAAAAGTCATGTTTTGTAAACTTTTATTCACAAAATTATTGTAAACTATAGTTTATATAAATTTTTAGCAAAAGTTTTTGCTTTCACTTCAACGTGTTATAAATTTAAAACTTTTATTTTTATTTCAGGTGCTGATAGTACCAAACAAATTTCTGGTTTGTCAAGGGAAGAAATTTTTAGATTACTGAAAGACAACTTAAATGACAGTGCTACAATAGCTTTTGAAAAAATTGAAAATAATTTGTCTACAAAATTACAGCGATCTTTTACGTTATCAGACAATGCGAAATCTGTCGTTCGTATACTATTACATAAATTAAAAGCAAAGTGGCAGGAAGTTTGGCGGATGGAACAAAAATTTCTGGAGAAGAATCAGCAATAGCTAAATGGCATCGTTTATTTCGATGAAAAGAAAGAAGATGGATCACCACCACAAACCACGTCAGATGAAACACATATGGGCCGCCCAAAACAGCAATTTGCACAATCCAGTGAAAGAACGAAGCGAAGGAGAACCGAAGACATTCGATCGGGATCAAGTACTGAAGAGCTCTCCTACGCAACACAGATGAATTTACGAATCGAAAGAAACGTGGAAGCTGCTAAAATTGTTAAAGATATAACTTCGAGTAGTCCAAATGGATGTCGTAAAAAGTTTGCCGGAAGAACAACTTTCTAATTTTTATTTAATTTCTAAGTAGGGTTGTGATGGCAGTTCTGGCCAAAGTATGTACAAGCAAAAATTTAGTGATGATGATGGAAGTAAATTAGATGCTAGTATGTTTTTCACTTCGCTTGTTCCAGTGCAACTAATATCGATCGATAAAAATACATCTGCAAAAATCATTGTATGGAAAAATCCGAGACCATCGTCACCACGCTTTTGTAGACCAATAAAAATTGAATTTTTGCATGAAACTACTGAGGCCACTGTTAAACAAACTGAGTATATAAAAGAACAAGCGGACAAACTTATGCCTTTTAAAACTGTAATAAATGGAAAAGAGATCGTTGTTACTTACGAACTTGCTTCAACTATGATTGATGGTAAAGTTTGTAACGCAATTACTGCAACTGCTTCTACTCAACGTTGCTATTTATGTAATGCTACTACAAAAGATTTCAATAAGATCGATGTACTTTTGACAAAAGAAATTAATAGAGATAATTTAACTTTTGGCTTATCTACATTACATATGTGGATTCGATTATTTGAATGTTGTTTGCATGTTTCGTATAAATTGGATATTTAAAAATGGCAAGCGCGAACAAGTGAAGATAAGAAAGCGACAGAAAATAGAAAAAAAATATTCAAAAAGGTTTTCGCCAACAGTTAGGACTTATTGTGGATCAACCAAAGCCTGGATATGGTAGTACGAATGATGGGAATACTGCTCGACGATTTTTCGAAAATGCATCAATTTCCGCTACTATAACGGGCGTTGACGAAGATGTTATTAAAAGGTTCCATGTTATTTTACAAGCTATTTCAAGTGGTCAGGAAATTAATGTACCACATTTCCAAGAATACACAATAGAAACAGCTCGAAAATTCGTCGACTTATATCCCTGGTCCTACATGCCTACTTCTGTTCACAAACTTTTAATTCACGGCTCTGAAATAATACAATCTGATTTATTGTCAATCGGACAAATGTCTGAAGATGCACAGGAGTCTTGTAATAAATATATTAAAAGATACCGTGAAGATTTTGCACGAAAATGCAGCAGAACAAAATCGATGGAAGATTTTTTCTTGCGCTTGCTAGTGGCATCAGATCCGTATATATCAAGCTTAAAGAAACCCTAGCGGGTTGTGCGATTTTGCAAACTGGTAAAGTCGAAAACATTCACTCAAATTTTGACTGAAGGTAGGCTCTTTTCATGTAAAGTCTCGCGATTCAAGAATAGATTGGTTAATCCCACTTACCAATTATAATTTGGATGGTTGTTCGGTTCTCGCTGCTCCGCTGGTTACTCGCTACCAGTTATATTTTGGATGGTTATTCGGTTCTCGCAGCCCCGCTCGATTCTCGCTACTAGTTTCATTTTGGATAGTTATTCGGTCCTCGCTACCAGTTTCATTTTGGATGGTTATTCGGTTTTCGTGGCTCCGCTCGATTCTCGCTACCAGTAATATTTGGGATGGTTATTCGGTTCTCGCTACCAGTAGAATTTTAACCGGTATTTTCATTATCGCTCCGTCTAATTTTGACCATTATTTTCATTGTCACGGCCCCGCTCGGTGTTTGCTACAATCGGGTGTCTCCGGTCGTGATTATCTTTAATTTCTTTTTAATATCTCAGAGATTATACCATAAATTAAAAAATGGGATGAAACTGAATACACAGAAGGGATTTTGGGATCTTTAGGGAAGTGGTATCAGAATCTTTTATTTATTTTTTCATATACATACAGAGAGTATTTTCAATCGTATTTCCGTCTTACAGCCCATTCAGATGTCCGCACTAAATCGAATTTTACCGTAGCAGGTGAGGTCGCGTGGCTCTGGATCCGATTGCAAATTCAGAGGAGTTCCTTCTTCGCTGAGGAATCTGCTATAAAACAGTCGATTTCATGTCGAGCCCGGTGTTTCAGTCTTAAACTTTTGTTCGAAATTTATATCGGATAGTCCTTAAGGATGGACACTGGTAGCAGAAAATGCAAGGTCGAATGCAAATATACCAATTTCTAGAACTTCAGGCGCTCATTTAATTTCTTTGCCGATCGCTCATGACAAAATGAAACTAACTTTTTCATTATCAGACTACTTCTTCCTATAAAAGCTTTTGCAAGACATAGTTTGCTTTTCTCCTTGTGGTAATAGATCGGACTGTAGGGACCTCGGATATCAACCAATGTTTCAAGGACATTTTTGATTTCAGTCAAAAGATTTGTTAACTGACTACTACGATCCAATCCGATCTAAAACAAAGTAACATTTGGCCGATCAGCGGTAGCGAGAGCCACAAAGGTTTCACAAAATTTCTGACGAATTACGAATCGTTCTTTTTGGCAAAATTTCGAATAGCATTTTCAATTGACCATAAATATGAATAAAATAACGACATTCACTGACGATTGTGCTGGAGTGAGCGAGACCAATAGAAATTTGTAGTACATTGCTAGGTGACGCGAATCGCAAGCTCTACGATCTCCGCATTAAACAATTACGATATTTTGTTAAAACTACGAAAAGTTAACTGTAGAATTACTAGTCAGAGTTTCTCTTGCTCTGTTTTTTCATGGAAAACCTATCTCTGAGAATATTTGGATTGCGAATAAGAATAAATAATGAATTGTTATCCTTTGGATTCGGAATACATCAATATGATTATTTGAATAGTCAAAGCAGTCAGAAATCTTACAGAGTCAGCGGAATATATCTCTTTGTTCCAGAGAATATTGTTTTCATCGCGATCGTCGTGTATTCCGATCAATTCCACTCGTCGGGTATAATAGCATGAGAAAGAGTTTGACCAGTCGTGGGAAAGTGTTCTTGCGGGGTACACTTTGCAATAAGAAGCACTGCTTATCAAGAGCTTATTGATCGCATCGACCTGTTAACACAGAGATAAATAAATAATTTAAAAATTGTCTAAAACTCTAATATTTTAGTGAATTGATAGAATATATTTTTTATTTAGCTCTTCGTAAAGAATATGCCAGACGTTAACGTCCGGCAAATTTTTCAATGTGTGAAAGTAATTAAATTGATGATTTTATACATAAAGTAATGCAATTGTATCTATAACGAGAATCTACTTACTTCGGATTGTAGTCCTAGCTTCCAGATTTCGCCAAATACGGTATTATATCCCTGGCATTTGGCACAGCGGCAAACGAACACGACGTACCATTTCTTGTTAAAAGCTAATTGATCGTATCAACCTGTTGACACAGAAATAAATAAGTAATAAACAAATGAAAAATCCAGTGATAATAAAATTAAAAATTGTATAACACTCCAATATTTCAGTGGACCGATGGAATATATTTTTTCTTTGGCTCTTCGTAAAGAATATGCCAGAAGCCAACGGCCAGCGAATTTTCCAATTTATGAAAGTAAATAAATTGATGATTTTTACATAAAGTAATGCAATTGTATTAACAACGAGAATCAACTTACTTCGGTTTGTAGTCCTTCTTCATTTCGCCAAATGGAGTAGCTCAAATACAAGAACTCACACCCAATGCTCAGTGGCGTCACGTGTCAGGCCCAAGCAATCCATCTGTTTGTGCCTCGCGGGGTATCTCAACATCTCAATTGTCTTTTCATCAGTTGTGGTGGTCAGGTCCACCGTGAATGGTGAAACCTGTTGAATTTTGGCCGAAAGCCTCAACTGATTCTGAAGATTTAAGCATTATGGAAGCGCGACCGGGGGTAGCTCTTCTCGCTGCAACTCTCGCTGTTCTTCACTTACAAAACTGTGTCGTCTTACCTCGTTTTGTGTCAGAGTAGTGGCTAGGATGAGGAGGAGGTTAGAATCGGCAGGAACCGCTCCGCTCACAGCAAAACAGATGGCTGCAGCAAACATCTTTTGGACAAAAGCAACACAAGCCGTGTTTTGTAAACACGAGTTACAAGTGCTGCAGTCAGGCTCTTTTCTTCCATACTTTCACTTCTTTAGTCGACTGACAGCTTCCATCGACCAGGAAGGTGTATTCAGAGTAGGAGGTCGCCTTGGTCAGTCAGTACTCACATATGAAGGAAGATCCTGCCATTCTCCCTCGTCACTCTCGACTCTCAACTCTCATTATCGACCAAGCACACCTGCGGACTCTTCACGGAGGCACTCAGCTCACGTTAACTCAAATACGGCTAACTCATTGGATCGTCGGCGGCAGAGCTCCTGTAAAAACTCAAATTTTACATTACGTTGTGTGTGCTCGGCAGAGAGGAATTCGGGCTCAACAATTGATGGGTCAGCTCCCTCTGTCGCAAGTCACACCAACGCGCGCATTGACTCATACAGGAGTTGACTACGCCGGCCCTCTCACTCTCAAAAATTCGAAGGAGTGAAGGCACAAAACACACAAAGGCTGGATTTGCGTCTTTGTGTGTCTCGCCACTTCAGCTCTTCATTTCGAGGTAGTCTGCGACTACTCAGCTGACGGCTTTCTTTCAATGTTCAGGCGCTTCTTATCTCGACGCAGCATTCCTCACATCCTATACTCTGACTGTGGCACCAACTTCGTTGGTGCTCACAAAACTATACATCAATTGCTTAGGAAGACCTCTTAAGAGCATCACATCATCGCTTCTTCTCTCGCAAATCACCAGGTTGCTTGAAAGTTTAATCCACCTGCTGCTCCACACATGAGTGGCAAATGGGAAGCAGCAGTAAAATCTGTGACATTCCATCTGCGTCGAACGGTGGGTGATACAGCACTCACGTTCGAGGAACTCACCACTCTGTTGGCTCAAATCGAGGCTTTACTCAACTCAAGGCCACTGGAACCACTCAGCAATGACCCTGATGATTCATCAGCTCTCACACCTGCACATTTTCTCTTTGGTGAAGCACTCATGATGGTCCCAGAGCCAACTCTCGAGGATTTGGCAATCTCACGGCTCTCCAAGTAGTAATTGTTGCAGCAGAAGGTCCAACAATTTTGGCGTCAAAGGTCGGCTCATTACGTACAGCAGTATGTCTCAAAGTGGCATCACCCTAACAATATCATTTAAATCGGCTCTTTGGTTCTGCTCACGGATGAGCGCTTTCCACCGTGCCAGTGGCCACTCACACGAATCACAACGTTGAATCCAGGCAAAGATGGGCTCACCAGGGTGGTGACAATCCGGACTGCTACCACTACGCTCACCAGGCCAATCGTAAAATTAGCTGTCCTGCCCATCTCATCCAACGCATAACATAAGAGAATTAATCATCAACCCCGTTGCTGATGGCGATCGAAAATGTTGATAATCAGCTCTTGCTGCTGGGTAGAGTGCTGCGCTCGGCTATACCAGAGATAGCCGAGGCAGTGCCTCGCAGAGCTGAGGCAGTGCCTCGCAAGCATGCTGCGTGAAGCGAGAGGCTATCTCTCTCACTTGACTTCGGCATCGCTAACCGGCTGTCTCACTCATTTGACTTCAGTGTCGTTGCGGGTACGGTGGGTTTAACCATGTTTGTATCGGAACCCCTAATCAACGAGGACGCGGTATGAGCAGCTTTCTCGGGGGCCTGTTTCGTCGAGTGTTACCACTTTTAAAGAAGGGTGCTAAAGAAGCTGGAAAAGAGGCATTGCGAGCTGGTGTAAACGTAGCCGATAATATCCTCGATAGAAATATAGCTGGGAAAGGCGCTATTCGCGACAGAGCGCGAGAATCAGGCAGTAACCTCAAACGCAAAGCCTCTGAAAAAATTGACACTCTCATGCAGGGGTCTGCTTATAAAAAGCGCAAAATTTCGCGAACTCCTCATTCATCAAACGAACGTAAACCACGACGTATCTCCCGTATAAAGACAAGTGTAATAAAGAAGAAGAAGAATAATAAGAACAATAAGAAGAAAAAGACTCGTCAACGAACGGTTGCAGATATTTTTGGATAGCTGTAACAAGATGGCTTTTATACATGCGCGCTCGTGCGCGTAGCTTAAATCGGAACTTGAATTATTTCCACTCCCACCGACGTAAACTACTATCGAAGGCTCTAATTGGGTGTGTTATAAGCCAATTTTGTCGCTCAAAGATGATTCACCTATTGAATTTGTTATTCCTCGATAGGGTTATGAGTATATCGATCTCGCGCATACTATGCTTAGTCTGAGAGTGAAAATAACATCTCCTTCTACGGAAATTGCCACGGGTACAGCGCCGAAAGTAAGTACCGGCCCTGTAAACAATCTCTAGAATTCTATGTTTAATTAGGTGGATGTATACCTGAATAAAAAATTAGTTTCACTTCCAAATAATGCCTACGCTTATCGAGCGTACATAGAAACACTTTTGAATTACGGTCCAGCTGCCAAAAATTCGCATCTTACGAGGGTTCTCTGGTATGACGATACCTCTGGTAAAATGGATGATATTACATCGGGAAATGCAGGTCTTGTGAAGAGAAAATAATTTTTGAATGTCGGAAAAACTGCAGACTTGCTCGGTCATCTGCATTGCGATATATTCATTTAGGAGCGGTTCCTATTAAACAGTGTCGAGATCAGACTATGGCTGGTGCTGTCTAGAGATTCATTTTGTCTTGTGGGCGATACAAAGAATGTTGACTCTAACCGGGTTGCGAACTGCCAGAAATTTTCCATCAAAAAATTTGGTCAAATCATTTGTCGCTTAGATTTATCACTCTTAAGAAACATATGACCGCGTAAAAAAAAGGATTCATTAATTAATCTGCAACAAAGGTGTATTATTTGACATTAAAATAGAGATCGTGAATTGATGTTGCTAGAGCCGCGGTGGCGTAATTGGTAACGTACCAGGCTAGAATTCTGGAGTTCCCGGTTCGAACCCGGGCTGTGGCAATATTTTTTCACGATTTCTTTAAAAAGTAAAAAATCGTCAGGTCTGGTTGCCTCATTAATTCTTAATGAATGAGTGAAGCAATCAGAGTTGACAAAAATAATTAATGATTCGATTGTTAGAGATCTTTCTGAGATCGATAACTCAGGGATCCAAGGTGGCGCTGAGTCTAACCGGGTTGCGAACTGCCAGAAATTTTCCATCAAAAAATTTGGTCAAATCATTTGTCGCTTAGATTTATCACTCTTTTGATACAAAGAATGGTCAATGCTGCTTAAAGATTCTTGAGGCATCGCTTTAATTTCGTCGAACAAAAATAGCTCCTGGTGTGCTGCTCTCGCATGCTAGGACTTTGGCAAAATATCCTCTTAAGAGAATCGAGACAAAGGCCGTTTCAATACACTCCGGTGTTCATGGATAGACTATCGATAATATCGTGCTAGGTCGATTGCCGAAGCGTATAATTATCGGTTTTGTCGATAACAAAGCGTTTAACGGCAACTTCAGTATGAATCCATTCAATCTCCAAAATTACAAGATAAATTATCTCTTGTTGTATGTAGATGGTGCTCAAATACCTTCGAAATTGTTACAATCTGATTTCACGAAAAATCATCTGTATGTGGATACTTTTCAAACGCTGTTTTTGGGAAATGTATAATAATAAATTTCTTGAACGATGGTAATTTGATCGATAGCGATAATTATTGCGATCGATACTGTCTGTTTGCTTTTGATTTGACACCCGATCTTTCGGCAAACAGCAATTCACATTGGAAATTAATAAAGCATGGTAGTGTGAGAATAGACGTACGATTTGAGGATGCGCTTGCTTCAACAGTAAATTGTGTAGTCTACGCGGAATATGATAATGTCCTTGAAATCGATGCCTCTCGGCAGGTAATGGTGGATTTTACCGGATAAGCGAAAAATGTGGTGATGTCAGAATAAAATTGTTTCGTGTTAAGAGACGTAGAAGCGTCTCTGTGAGTAACTAATCAGTCGAACTTGAGCATCTGTACAGATTATACGTGAATATGGTTATCGTCGTGGATATACAGGGAATGCGTTGTAAAGACTCGAAATTTATTCCGAAAGAAATTGCCGTGGTAGCAGTAGATAGACCGTACTCTGCTCATTGGATCGTCGCACCACCGTGTCACTTTGCCGAATTACCGCAGCATTCGAGAAGCCAGAATAATTTTCTCTCGAAATATTTTCACGATGTTGAATGGTACGAGGGCGATGCGAGCTGTAATCAAGCACACGATAACTTGCGTGATATTTCGCGAAAATCCTCGTATTCGGAGTCCTCGGCGCCGAAATAGACATCGAATACGATGGCGGCGACGTAGACAAGGTCTTCGAGGATCCCGAGCTTTTTGAAGCAGACGATGCTCGGTTGTGAAAGGGTCCACGCGCGCGCGTTTGTGCGTGCGTGTTTGTGTGAGTGAGTTAGTGAGGGATAGGAGTTTAATATCGCCGTCGAAGGAAGGAGGACGTCAATAACAACAGAGGTAAGTACCGAATTTTATTCCTTTTTTCAAGTATGTGTACACCTTTGCTCCATCCTGCTCTTATCTCTACTCTTCCTTGTTGACCAGAGTACCCACACCACCAGACTTTACCATCTCCACGTTACTGACACTGGTTAAGCAGAGTGGTTAGCGCGGGGGTGGAAAAGTGGGGTGGTGGGGGTAGCCGCGTGGTGGTGGAAGAAGTGGGATGGAGCAAAGGTGTAGACATACTACTCATAGATCAATAATCAAATTAATTTACAGATAAAAGTCACATAAAATAATTGCAGTTTAAAATAAATTATTTTTATTTTTAAAAACATTACGAACCATGCTTTAAGCCTGGCACCTTGCGCATACAAAACTGACACGGTATTATCTCGGCCATCTGACTACTTGTACATGAAGATTATTTTGTCGTATATAAATTTGTTTGAGAATCCGTCCGGATGTAGTTGAGCGAATCTGTGAATGTATTGAAAATTATGAAGCTTCACTCACGACAGGGAAAAAAAGAAACCAGACTGCAGGATGTTTTACAGAGAAAGTGGTTTATTTTACCATCCGCTTGGCGGTTACAAAATATGTCAAATTTAGAAGAAAATAAATGATACCAAAATAAATATACAAAAAATAGAAAATTAGAAAGTGGATACAAATAAATAAATTGAATTGACTTTTGATTGGAGTGATCAGCACACAATTGTATCAATTGTGCGTTGTCTGTTAATGAGTGAAGTGTACGTGGTGCAGCCAGCGCTGCATCGCACGCCACGGAATGAGAAATGTGAGAGCTTATAAGATGTCACTCATTCCCAGTAAATTCTCTGTAGAATTGCAAAAGAGAATGTACAGGAAAAGAGTGAGAGCACTTGCAAATATATTTCTTGAGTGCTGGAATTTTGTTTTGACAGACCGTACCGCAGCCAACGCTGCAGAGCACGGCAGTTAGCTTGAGGATGCACAAATGAGTGGAATGAATTCACAGTACTTTCCCAGCAAGCTTAGTTGGGGGAAAGTATAGTGAATTAATAAGAACACACGCAATTATATTAATAGAGTGTGCAACAAGTGATGTATAAAACGTGGTACAGCCCGCGCTGCAGAGCACGCCACAGAATGAGAACTTTATGTTCATGTACCGATGAGATTTACTCGCCTCACCGTCATTGAATTTAAAGAACTTGTAACGATGCACTCTTACCGTGTATTTGAGCCTGGTGAGCACCAAAATGTTGAGAAGATCCGGTGAGATGATGAAAAGTCCGAGTGAGTGTACCGAGGATGTGTGCGCTGTCCTAGCGGGTTTTCACAGAAGTGCCAGATTTTACAATATGGTTGCGTTTTACAAACGAGTCGTTGTGCGCTGAAGTTAACTGACTGAGATAGCCGGTAAGCGAAGTCGAAGTCAAGCGAGAGAGATAACCTCTCGCTTAACGCGGCACGCCTGCGAGGCACAGCCTCGGCTCTGCGAGGCACTGCTTCGGCCACCTCCGGCATAGCCGCGCGCAGCATGCTACACAGCAGTTACAGGTCGACGCACGGCGAATATCGATCGCCGTACACCAGCTGATTATCCAACAAAACTGTTATGGCATTTTTAGGTGTTTTTGTCGGATTTAGCTGGGTAAATGCACTATCACTTGAATGTAGAAACACATTGATGCACCGTCACACAAGATTGATTTCTAGAGTGAATTAAGGATTAAAGGTAAGGAAATAAGAATCGTCAGCTCATGTGACAGCTGATAACCACGCATGTGCAAAACATACGTGTATATACTACTGTGTTCAAAAAGTAAGGTGAATTTTGTTTTAAAATAAAATTTTTTTATTTATTCTTCCAAATCGATTTCGTCCCCCTCAAAATAATCCCCCCTAGCTACAATACACTTATGTCAACGTTTTTTCCGATCTTTGAAGCATGCTAAAAAGTCGTCCTCAGGTATAGCCTTCAATGCGCGTAGCGATTCACGTTTGATCTCTTTAATCGACTCAAAACGATTTCCCCGGAGTGGTCTCTTGAGCTTTGGGAACAGTCAGAAGTCACACGGTGCTAAATCAGGCGAATACGGTGTTTGTGGAGCGACATGAGTGGAGTTTTTGGCGGAAAACTCACGAAGAACCAGTGCTGTGTGCGACGGTGCATTACCGTGGTGCAAAATCCACGTGTTGTCTTTCCATAATTCTGGCCTTTTCTTGCGAATAGCTTAACGCAAACGACGCATAACACTTAAATAATATTCCTTGTTGACAGTTTGGCCAGTGGGAAGGAATTCGTGATGCACCACACCACGATAATCGAAGAAAACTGTCAACATGACCTTGATTTTTGAGCGACTTTGGCATGGATTTTTCGGTCTCGGTTCACCATTAGCACGATATTCGCTCGATTGATCGGTTGTTTCCGGATCATAGGCATAAATCCAAGTCTCATCGCCCGTAATAATTTGTTTGTAGACGTCCTGATAGTCGGAAATCATTGATTCCCATGCTTGAACGCGACGTTCTTTTTCGAAAAAATTGAGAAATTTTGGCACCAAACGCGATTTGACTCTTCTGAGGCACAAATGATCCTTCAAAATTGCTTGCACTGATCCAATTGATATTGCAAGCATGTCGGCAAGGTCTCGAATTGTTAATCGACGATTTTCGAGCACCAATTCCTTGATTTTCTTGATGTGTTGCTCATCAATTGACGTCGATGGTCGTCCAGAGCGTTCCAAATCATCAACACGTTCTCTGCCTTCTTTGAAGTCTTTGTACCACTTGTAAACATTTTTCTGTGACATAGTCTCGTCACCGAAGGCCTTTTGTAACATTCGATACGTTTCAGCGGCGGAAACTTCATTCCGCAAGCAAAATTTAATAGCACTTCTTTGCTCAACAAAATTCGACATCGTAAAAATCGCCAAATTCACTTTTCTTTGTTCACAAAACCAAGCGTAAACTAAAAACTAATGATGATATTGACATGTAATTTGTCACAGATGTCACTAACAGTCCTACCAACTTGAAAAAAAATTCATTTGTCCGATTCGGTTAACGCGGGAAGTTTAAATTAAAAATTCACCTTACTTTTTGAACACAGTAGTAAAGGGTGGTTAAATTGTAAGGGCCGATGTTGAATGTGAACCACACCTAAACGTCAAGTTTTTTTCTGCATTTCATTTGACATTTCTCAATTTCAGACTAACTCAATTTGAACCATGGAAAGATACACAATCGAGCAACGCGTTAAAGTTATTCAGGCTTATTATGAAAATGGGTGTTCAAATCAAAATGCATATCGTGCACTTAGTGATTTTTTCGGTCAATTTAATCGTCCAAATGTGCGTACAATCGGAAAAATCGTGCAAAAATTAGAGCAAACCGGGTCTGTAGGAGATATTAAAACACCAGTGCATGCTCGTACAGCTCGTACTGCAGAAAATATTGCTGCTGTTCGCGATAGTGTGGCTGAAGAGCCGTCCACCTCAACTCGTCGTCGTGCCCAACAATTGCACCTCTCACGCTCGTCGTTGATGAACATTATGCATAAAGACTTGCATTTACACGCTTATAAGGTGCAAATGACTCAAGAACTAAAGCCTCTTGACCATTCCAAACGTCGTCAATGGTCAGAATGGTGGCAAGAAATGGCAACAGTGGATGATCAATTTTCGAAGAAAATCATCTTCAGTGATGAGGCACATGTTCACCTCAGTGGATTCGTCAATAAGCAGAATTGCCGCATTTGGGCGAATCATAATCCAAGAGTGATTGTCAAAAAACCAATGCACCCACAAAGAGTGACTGTTTGGTGCGGTTTATGGGCTGGCGGCATCATCGGGCCGTATTTCTTCCAAAATGAGGCCGGTCAGGCAGTTACTGTGAATGGTGTTAGCTATCGTGAGACGATAACGAACTTTTTATGGCCCGAATTGGAAGATATGGATGTGGGCGATATGTGGTTTCAACAGGACGGTGCCACTTGCCACACAGCTAACGAAACAATGGCTCTTTTGCGCGACAAATTTAATGGCCGTGTTATCTCACGTGGTGGCGATGTCAATTGGCCGCCAAGATCATGTGATTTGACACTGTTGGACTTCTTTCTTTGGGGTTATTTGAAAGAAAAGGTGTACGTCGATAAGCCAGCAACAATTCAAGAGCTAAAGGATGAGATAATTCGGCACATTAACGGCATAGAACCTCAATTATGCCTAAGCGTCATCGAAAATTTGGACCATCGGATGGAGGTATGCCGCCGAGGTCGCGGCGGCCATTTGGCCGATATTTTGTTCCATACATAATTGAACCATACCATATTATCATAATAAAAAGAATTGACAATAATTTCCTAAATAATTTGTGTTTTATTCAAAATCAACATCGGCCCTTAAAATTTAACCACCTTTTATAAGCCAGTACAAAAGAGACCTTCGCGCAAGTAATAGCTCGATCGTTCGAGCTCATATTCAAGTGTCATATTAAAAAATTCGTAGAAAATCGTAAAATTGGTGTTTCTTAATTCTGCAAAATGGAGGTTTCAGGTTGAAGAAAGTAGTTTATTATCATATGCGTCGAAAATTATAACATATACATATAAATTAATAGCTAAACAATGTCTAAAGTAGAAAAAAATGAAAAATTATGTGCAATCATTTTAGAAAAACAGGGAAAATTTTAAAAGTTCCGCAGTGTTCCGCAACGAAACAAGTTTTAAATTAAAGTTTGTACTGTTATGTAACAAAATTAGTGAAAATCAGCTGCAGCTAGCTGCAACTTTGTTTTTAGTGCACATTTGAATATAAAAAATTACAAATTCACATTAACCACTTGTTGCACGTTTTTTTCAAATGAATATAATTTTGTGAAACTTGTTACTCGGGGGTTTTTGGGGTCGCTGAATACGAATCCGGTGTCAAAAAAACTAAATTCAGAATGGCTGATCCAATATGGCGGACGCAATTTTCGAAATCGATTGGATTCGCTTGAAACTTGTTACTCGGGAGTTTTGGGGGTCACTGAATACGAATCCGGTGTCAAAAAACCAAAATTCCAAATGGCGGATCTAATATGCCGAACGCAATTTTCGAAATCGGTTGGATTCGCTTGAAACTTGTTACTCGGGAGTTTTTGGGGTCGCTGATACAAATCCGGTGTCAAAAAAACAAAATTCAAAATGGCGGATCCAATATGGCGGTCGCAATTTTCGTGTTCCTTATTACACTTTTTTATATATTGGAATTATACATTTTTCAATATTTTTATAAATGATTAAAAATGTAATTACTTATCTGAAACATGTACAAAGAATTTCTTTTAAACAAGAAAATCATTACTCTGTAATCCAAATACATTTATTATAAAACTGTAAATCAAATTATTATACAGTAATCTTGAAAAATGTTTACTTAAACTAAAATAATTATAAATTAACTGTTTGAACATGTTATTTTTGTTTCACAAAATCTATTTTGTTTCAGAAAATGATTTTAAGAAATATGTGCTTCAAAGAAAAAATTACTTGCATGTAACTGAAGTACATTCACTTCAATAAAGAAAGGAAATGTAACTTGTAAATAGTATAAAATAAGTCTTTCAAAAGTGATTTTAATCAATACAATTATACATGTAAAAGTAGATGTTTTATTACTTTTTATCAAATATATAATTTACTTACAGATTTATAAAAAGTTAATAAATTTTTATAATCGCTATTTTGGATCTGACATTTTGAATTTTGTCTTTTTCACATCGGATTCATGTTCAGCGACCTCAAAAACCTCCGAGTAACAAGTTTCAAGCAAATCCGGTTGATTTCGAAAATTGCGTCCGCCATATTGGATCCACTATTTTGAATTTTGTTTGTTTCACACCGGATTCGTATTCAGCGACCTGGAAAACTTACAGAAACCAAGTTTCATACAAATTCGATAAACATTCCGTATTATAACTGAGTATTTTCGGTTTACTATCGCCATTTTGAACCCGCCATTTTGTTTTTTTACAAGTAATCAGCGACCCTAAAAACCCTTATATACTATATCTCAAACAGAATGAACTACGTTTTCGACTTTTGACCAGCTTTTCGGGAATCGGCCCCACTGTGCGATGGACGCCGTTTGTCGCACAACTACTGGTTTTTGTGATATTTCAAGATTGTCACCGCTTTTTACATCTAACCTCGTTAATTCGAAGATTTACTACCTACCCCGTCTCGAGGGCCCTCATGCGCCGTAATTGGATAACTTGACTTCCTCATCTTGGCCATTGAACCTTGTTCGTCAAAATTACCCTTCCAATTTATGTTTGTATCATAAAATCTCATTTATATTGTGTCTTCATACGAAAAAATGTATTTGAAGGTCTTCTGTCAAATGTATAATTATAATAATTCTGAGCATAATTCGACTGTTCATTTCGCATGATACTCGTCAGGCACCTTGATAACCTAAGAAATATGGCATAACGGTCTGACAAAAACGCGATTAATATGCAAATAAAATCGTCTCAACTAGATTGTTGCCCCACGATCCTATTGTTTCAAGTGTTTTTCACATTAATCATTACTACGCCGAGGAAGGAATACTGGAAAAAAATTAACCTTTTGTGTCCATTCAGAATCTACATAACTTCCAAAACGTTGCTGAAAATCGAATTAAATCGCTGTTAAGGAATTCTTATTGCTTGAAACTTTTGTCACAGATTTTTTTTCTTATGTGTATTATCATTAATATGATGAAATCATTGAGTGGAAGTTTTGTTTGGCTTTGAATCGCTAAGTGATAAAATTGTATTTTTTTGATAAAACGTTTTGATGATGCGATCAGAGCAGAAGCAGATAAATGAGTGAACCAAAGGATTTCCAGGATCATCATGATCCAGACTACTCTGCACCAGGGACTAGTAATAAGGCTTACCAGAAGCTGTACAAGGAGAATGGTAAGAATTTTATGAATGTATAGAAAATCCCATCTAAAAAAATTAGTGGCTCACTGTATATGACATGAACTGACACATTTAGTAAGGATTATCAAAAATGCTTTTTGTTGAGACATTTATTGCTTATTATTTAATTTTTCAATTTCATTCATATCAAGTTCACAACAGTAACAATTTGTCCAATAAACCTATTTGGTAGCTTGTTGCCTGGATATCTAAAGTACTCATTATTTGGTAGACATGAGCACATATAAAGAATAAATGTATATGAGTCTATTATATACTAAATCTTTTAGTGAAAATATGGCAAAGAAATATGATAGTGAAACTAGCGAACGAGTGGTCTTGTCAAAGACTACTACTGCCACAAGGCTCAAAGCTGTCACTTGCGCATCTACTCTTGGGTCGCTCTGGTTCATTGTCAAATAATTCTTTTACTTTGCTATTACATGTCCATGTTTTATATTATACATTTTGTCATAACTATAAAATAGTATATAATCAACTATATTCCGAACATCGATTGTATTTTTTATAACTATTCCCACATGGAAATTTCTCGCACATCTAGTTTATCAAGTGCTACATGCGCAGCTATTCAGCTGGGGGCTTGAAACTTTGCACGAATAATCGATATACCATGATGAATAAAACTGCATACAGCTAACCCCATTGCAGACGCTGTTTGTATTTTTTATTAATATTCAAACTCATATATACATCCCAATATATCATTAGTCTTACAAGGGAAGGTCCCCAGGTGTGTCGCTGTTTTCTACTCAAAACCTGCACAGAAATTTTGTAGATGATGCTAATAACACATTCTCAAAGTTATAGACCCAATCTCTTCGTGAAAAAAAAATGGCTGCATAATACATTTTTTTTTACAATCCAATGTAGCTATGAAATATTATTCTTTGCTAACCAAAAGTGGTGACAATTCCAGCTGGAACAACAGGAGTTTGTCAAACATTAGACATTTATTTCTTTCGTCAATATTAAATATATATCAGGGCAATTTATGATCAATATTCATTCATTGATCCATAACAAAGTTGCTTCAAATGTTTTCACTCCAATGTTGCAGTATGCATGGTGTAAAAGTGGATGACACCGCTGACCCTGGTGAATTCAAGAATGTTTGGCAAATATGTTCCATTAATACCAATACTTTTGAAACTTGTTGCCAATGCAAAAACTCAGTTTTCATTAGTTGTGCTTTCATTAATGAGCTGGCATTATTTGAAAAAATATTTAAGCTAATTTTAATAAAAACTACAAAAAAAATTTAACGGAAAATAAAAAAAATAAAAAATAAACTTTGCCATTGACGGTTCCAAGTCTGTATGAAAAAAAGGAGGGTATTTATTATTACTTATATGCTGTATTCATACAGTAATTTTTTTTTAACTAAGAGATTAGGGTTGTTCGTTTCCGAATATGTTATTAGCATCATCTATAATATCTCTGTGCAGGTTTTGCGTAGAAACTAGAGACACACCTGGGAACCTTCCCTTGTTAGTATGCCACGAAAAGTTATAGGAGCATGTTTTTATTTGTGGTTCAGTTGCAGAGCAAAAGTAAGGCTAATGGATGGTTTGGTGCGGCCATTAGCAAATGAACTCCAGCGTAACGTTTCTTAGCGCTGCTCTCGCATTCCCATACACTGCCCTCTGTCTGAGTTCCTAAGGTAGCTGATTGCATATAATTCGAACCATGAAATCTTTTGATATGCCTGTCGACACAAATGGAATTGTACGGTTGGTCGTATAATATTAAAAAAAATTATTTTTCAGGATCGTGTGTCAATAAGGTGTAGAAACTCGCATAAACAAAGTAAATACACATGTGAAAGAAGCTAGAATGATCAGATTAGAATTTCGGGATAAAACCTACCCCATATTAACTGTTAATTATAGTCTATTTAAGTGCTCGAAAAATAATTTTTCTGCTCCACTCCTAAGGGTAGAAACGTGTGAAATTTCTGGGTGACGATGAAGCTAGGAAGACCATATCCAAAACAACGATAAAGCGAAGTACAAAAAAAAATTAACTTGTACGTTATTTAACAGCTTTTTAACGACTCTCGAATGGAACTAGGTACGATCAAATCGGAACACCCATTCCCGGCATACGCACCCCTCGGTATTTACCTACGACCGAATATCGCGTCGTCCAGTAGAGCTACGGCAATGCTCTTGGTCTCAAAAATCTTCTTGATTTAACGGCTCAACATAACCGTGTCAACTGATTTTGCAGCTCCAACGCCTTAGTGAAAAGCCAACCTTCGGTATATTTATATCGCGTATCTAGGAGTACTGTAGAGCTAGAGCAATGCTGTTGGTTTTAAAATTCATGTTTATTTATCGGCACAACATAACCGTGTCAAATGATTTTGCAGCTCAACCCCTTAGGGAAAAAGTACCCTTCGGTATATTTATATCCCGTATCTTGGAGTACGGTAGAGATAAAGCAATGCTCTTAGTCTTAATATACCGCTAAATAAACATGAATTTAAAGACCAGGAGCAGCGTTCTATCTTCACTGTACTGCGAGATACGCGATATAAATATACCGGGTTGCATTTTGACTAAGGGGTTGGAGCGGCAAAATCAGTTGGCACGGTTATGTCGAGCTGTTAAATCACGATGAATCTTAAGACCAGCTTCATTGTTCTAAAGGGTGGTTAAATTGTAAGGGCCAATGTTGAATGTGAACCACACCTAAACGTCAAGTTTTTTTCTGCATTTCATTTGACATTTCTCAATTTCAGACTAACTCACTTTGAACCATGAAAAGATACACAATCGAGCAACGCGTTAAAGTTATTCAGGCTTATTATGAAAATGGGCGTTCAAATCAAAATGCATATCGTGCACTTCGTGATTTTTTCGGTCAATTTAATCGTCCAAATGTGCGTACAATCGGAAAAATCGTGCAAAAATTTGAGCAAACCGGGTCTGTAGGAGATATTAAAACACCAGTGCATGCTCGTACAGCTCGTACTGCAGAAAATATTGCTGCTGTTCGCGATAGTGTGGCTGAAGAGCCGTCCACCTCAACTCGTCGTCGTGCCCAACAATTGCACCTCTCACGCTCGTCGTTGATGAACATTATGCATAAAGACTTGCATTTACACGCTTATAAGGTGCAATTGACTCAAGAACTAAAGCCTCTTGACCATTCCAAACGTCGTCAATGGTCAGAATGGTGGCAAGAAATGGCAACAGTGGATGATCAATTTTCGAAGAAAATCATCTTCAGTGATGAGGCACATGTTCACCTCAGTGGATTCGTCAATAAGCAGAATTGCCGCATTTGGGCGAATCATAATCCAAGAGTGATTGTCGAAAAACCAAGAGTGACTGTTTGGTGCGGTTTATGGGCTGGCGGCATCATCGGGCCGTATTTTTTCCAAAATGAGGCCGGTCAGCAGTTACTGTGAATGGTGTTCGCTATCGTGAGATGATAACGAACTTTTTATGGCCCGAATTGGAAGATATGGATGTGGGCGATATGTGGTTTCAACAGGACGGTGCCACTTGCCACACAGCTAACGAAACAATGGCTCTTTTGCGCGACAAATTCAATGGCCGTGTTATCTCACGTGGTGGCGATGTCAATTGGCCGCCAAGATCATGTGATTTGACACCGTTGGACTTCTTTCTTTGGGGTTATTTGAAAGAAAAGGTGTACGTCGATAAGCCAGCAACAATTCAAGAGCTAAAGGATGAGATAATTCGGCACATTAACGGCATAGAACCTCAATTATGCCTAAGCGTCATCGAAAATTTGGACCATCGGATGGAGGTGTGCCGCCGAGGTCGCGGCGGCCATTTGGCCGATATTTTGTTCCATACATAATTGAACCATACCATATTATCATAATAAAAAGAATTGACAATAATTTCCTAAATAATTTGTGTTTTATTCAAAATCAACATCGGCCCTTAAAATTTAACCACCCTTTAGCTCTACTATACTTCGGGATACGCGATATAAGTATATTGGGGGTTAGTTTTTGGCCAAGGGGTTAAAGCGCCAAGATTTGGTGATACGGTTATGTCGAGCCGTTAAATTATCATGAATTTTAAGATCAAGAGCATTGCCTTAGTTCTACTTCATTACTCTACTATACGTCCCGATATTCCGCCGTAGGTAAATACGGGGGGGGGGGGGGTATTTTGGGATGGGGTGTTCCGATTTGATTGTAACTTGTCCCATTCGAGAGCCGTTAAAAAGCCGTTAAATAACGTAGAAGTTATTTTTTTTTGTACTTCCTTTTAATATTGTTTTGGTTGTGGTCTTCCTAGCTTAATCGTCACTTAAAAAGTCCACACGTTTCTACTCTTAGGGGTGGAGCGGAAAAATTATTTTTGGAGCACTTAATTAGCTGTTAAACATGAGGTAGGTTTTATCTCGAAATTCGAATGTGGTTATCCTAGCTTCTTTGACATATTTGGAATGTCAAAGAAGCTAGAATGACCCACATTCGAATTTCGGGATAAAACCTACTCCATATTTCCAAATTACGTAGTCATGACAAAAGCACAGGAACCCATCCTTAATTATCGTATCCAACTACAAGATAATAAATATTTTGTAAAAGTTTTCGCTTCGTCAAATCATCCTTTCTTGACTTCAATCGCTCAGCTCATAGCTCACTTGCGCTCTTCTCACAATCATGTTTATTTCTTTGATCTTCCGCTCATCCAAGCCTTCCTTAAACTTAAACATTTGAAGCACCTCGTTATACCCAATCCCTTCCCCCTATACACCATATCAAACTATCCTCGACTTTTCGTTCCTTTATTATCGACACCACGTCAGGAAAAATTATTCAGTTGCCCGACAATCCCAAAACAACCATCCTCGATACTTTTAGCCCACAACTGCGAGACTCCACAATTTTCTATGACGTCGGTTCCAAAACGAAGAACGGCGAATTCGTAGGACTGACTATTTTCTGTCTATCCCTCTCTCTCTCATTAAAATATAATTTCTCTGCACATGTAGCCATATTCTCAGCTTAGGCCTTGACGCTTCTTTTCGCTCTTAAAATAATTATTGATAAGAAAATTGCCAAACCCTGAATCTTTTCCGACTCTCTCAGTGCTCTTCAAGACCTCATCACGTCGACTCTTCCGAGTAACGTTGCCCCTATAATTATTGATGCCTACCTTTTAACAGCTCGACATAACCGTGTCAACTGACTTTGCCACTCCAACCCCTAAGCCAAAAACCGACCCCCAATATATCGCGTATTTCGGGGTACAGTTTAGGTGAACGCTGCTTTCAATCTTAAAATTCATGTTAATCTAATGACTCAACATAACCGTATCAACTGATTTTACTATCTATGTGAAGTTGGCAACCAACTTTTCGATACGTAATTTTTTTTTGCATTCGTTTGTACTGGGTGTGTACCGGATTGTACCACCATTAATTTCGTTTGTACCTTAATGGGGAAAAATGTGGAGGATTGAGAAAATGGTCCGCAACCTATATTGTGCTAAACCATTTTTATTAATGCCGTTACACAGATAATCGTTTGTACTCGTTTGTACCTTAAGTGTTGTTTTTTTTTCAAATTTTTTTTTGTTTTGCCGTACGGCTACCCCCACCATCTATTCTGTCTAACCAGTGTCGGTAACGTCGGGATGGTAAAGTGAGGTGGTGTGGGTACTCTGGTGAACAAGGAAGAGTAGAGACAAAAGCAGGATGGAACAAACGCGTCCACATACTTGGAATAAAATGTTTAACTCACCCTTATACTGCTGCTGGTGACATCTACGACGGCTCTCCAGGGTGACGACCACAATAATTTCTCCAGCGCGCACACGCGCACCCACACACACGCACTCACACACCCACGCATGACCGGTCACTCTCTCTCCCTGACTCACACATCAGCATCCGAAGCTAAGTGTGCGTGGAATATATACGAGCCACACCCGTGGAGCGTGGGCACTGTTCGGGGTAGGCATCCGTATACCGATTAGCGTATCGCTACCGCACGTTTCCTCGATGAGATCTTGATCTCCATCCTCGTCAATAGCATGATCGAGGCCGAATACCACACACTTCACGAGCAACACCGGTAGCGTACTAATCGGCGGCTCGGCGTGAAATAGCTGCGGCCAGCCCTTTGGTGACGCACAACGACACAGGACACCCCTGGGTACAAGTCCTCAAACGCAAAACGCCTCCTCTCAATGCACTCCTTAATATACAACCTGTGCAGATTATCCTTCAGCTCGAGGAACGCCGGGAAAATTAGCAACGTGCGCAGGTACACACCTTTGTCACTCGCACCACAAATCGCCCGACACACGAAAGCCTTGGCTAGCTCAATGTCCTGATAACGCGGATACATTTTTTGCACTGTCGATGTGCGCTGCTAAATAGAGACTGTGTGCTCTGAATACTGCTGGCATCATGGGGCTTAAAGATAACAACCCCCTCTGAATATTAGCTAGGTGTCCAGCGCTTTGAATGCAGTGGTTTTCTCTCGAAGCACTTGCTCTGCAGTAAAAGGCGCAGAATATGATTCCGCACCGAAGGAGACCTCAATTATAAATTGATAAAATTATAATATAATTATGTATAATTTTTAAAAAAATGTATATATAATTATAAATTAAGAGACACAGTAAGACCAGGTATTTGTTTTTAATTAATCAATATTTTATTTAAATCACTTTACACACATTTACCGTCGCATGCGCCATCCCTGCAAACACGGTAATCTTCGCTCGCAGATTCTTCCACCGTTACATTTATTTTTATCACTGTCCGATCGTTGAGAGGTAAAAGCATTGTAATATTCACGTATTATTCTATCGTTTTTCATTACATTATCGCTAAAGAGATGATTAAATTGCGACGTGGTGAATCTGCACGACATAAGATGCAGGAATACGATACAAAATTGTCCTCACACATCCGACGTATTACTCTGTAGTTGCTTGATGCCGTACCGACAGAACTTGCAGTTTCTTCGTAGCCGTACGAGATGTTACGGTATAATCGATGGTAGTTCGTAGCTATCAAAGTACGTTCCTTTTCCATGACGGTGAACGTACATGGCGATCCATTGCTCTCCAGGTCCGTTGCGTTAGCACGGCTAATGATGAGTCCGCTCGGTAACGACCATACACGAAGAATTCTGTCAGCTGGGTATAGTCCAACGGTTGAAAGCGGTAGATACTGCAGACTCGTAAATTTGTCTAGTGTTCATGTTGGAAATTTCATGACTCGTGATATCGCAAAGAAGTATAGCGTTCTTGTGACCGTGTGTATAGATACGTCTTGATTTTCGCGAAATTTCACGCAAGTTAGCGTATGCTTGTTTATAGCTAACATCACCCTCGTACTATTCAAGACCGTAAAAATATTTCGAGAGAAAATTATTCTGGCTTCTCGAATTCTGTGGTAATTCGGCAAAGTGACATGGTGGTGCGACAATCTAATGAACAGAGTACGGTTTATCGACTGCTACCACGGCGATTTTTTTCGGAATAAATTCCGAGTCTACCACGCATTCCCTGTCTGTCCACGACAATATCCGTTTTCAAGTCTAATCTGTGCAGCTGCTCAAGTTTAACTGATTAGTTACTCACAAAGACGCTTCTAAGCCGCTTAACACGAGAACATTTTATTCCGACATCAGCACATTTTTTCGCTTATCCGGTAAAATCCACCATTACCTGATGACAGGCATCGATTTTAATGACATTATTATATTCCGCGTAGACAACACAATTTACCGTTGAAGCAAGCGCATCCGCAATTCGTACTTCTATTCTCACACTACCGTGCTTTATTAAGTTCCAATGTGAATTGCTGTTCGCCGAACGATCGGGTGTCAAATCAAAAGCAAACAGACAGTATCCATCCCGATAATTATCGCGATCGATCGAATTACCAATATTCAGGAAATGTATTCCAGTTCCCGAAAACAACGTTTGAAAAGCATCCACATACAGATGATTTTTCGTGAAATCCGGTTGTAACGGTTTAAAAGGTACTTGAGCACCATCTACATACAACGAGAGATAATTTATCTTGTAATTTTGGAAATTGAACGGATTCATACTGAAGTCACCGTTAAACGCTTTGTTATCGACAAAACCGATAATTATACGCTTCGGCAAATGACCTAACACGATACTATCGATAGTCTCTCCATGAACACCAGAGTGTATTGAAACGGCTTTTACCTCGACTCTCGTAAGAGGATATTTAGCCGTAGATTTTGCCAGAGTTCTAGCATGTGAGAGCAGCACACCAGGAGCTATTTTTATTCTACGAACGAGAAGCGATGCCTCGAGAATCTTTAAGCCGCATTGACCATTCTTTGTATCCCCCACAAGACAAAATGAATCTCTAGTCCGAACCAGCCGTAGGCGCATCTCGACACCGTTTAAGAGGAACCGCTCCTGATTGAATATATCGCAATGCAGATGACCGAGCAAGTCTACAGTTTTTTCGACATTTAAAAATTGTTTTCTCTTCACAAGACCCGTATTTTCCGATGTTATATCATCCATTTTTCCAGGTGTATCGTCGTACCAGAGAACGCTCGTGAGATGCGAATTTTTTGCTGCTGGACCGTAATTCAAAAGTGTTTCTATGTACGTCCGATAAGCGTAGGCATTATTTGGAGGTGAAACTAATTTTTGATTCAGGTATACATCCACCTGATTGAACATAGAATGCAAGAGATTGTTTACAGGGCCGGCACTTACTTTCGACGATGTGCCCGCGGCAATTTCTGTAATGGTAGGAGATGTTATTTTCACTCTCAGACTAAGCATAGTATGCGCGAGATCGATATACTCATCACCCTGTCTGGGAATAACAAATTCAATCGGTGAATCATCTGTTAGCGAAGATATTGGTTTGTATCACACCCAATCGGAGCCTTCGATAGTAGTTTGCGTCGGTGGGAGTGAAAATAATTCAAGTTCCGATTTAAAACACTCGCACGCTTGCGCATGTAGAAAAGCCATCTTGTTTCAAATATCCAAAAATATCTGCAACTGTTCGTTGACGAGTCTTCTTCTTCTTAGTGTTCTTAATATTCTTCTTCTCCTTTATTACTTTTCTCTTTATTACACTTTTATTTTTACGGGAGATACGTCGTGGTTTACGTTCGTTCGATGAATGAGGAGCTCGCGAAATTTTGCGCTTTTTATAACTAGACCCCCGCATGAGAGTGTCAATTTTTTCAGAGGCTTTGCGTTTGAGATTACTGCCTGATTCTCGCGCTCTCTCGCGAATAGCATCTTTCACAGCTATATTTCTATCGAGGATATCACCGGCTACGTTTACACCAGCGCGCAACGCCTCTTTTCCAACTGCTTTAGCGCCCTTCTTTAAAAGTGGTAACACTCGACGAAACAGGCCCCCGAGAAATCTACCGATACCGTGAACTCGCTTATTAGGTGTTCCGATATAAACATGGCTAATGCCACCGTACCCGCGACGACCCTATCCGTGCTGCACACTGTCAATATCATCCATAGTGGTGTAATCAATCGTGGGACCTTTTGAAATGTAGTGTCACAGTCAACGTTCCCTGCTCGAATGGTATAGGATCCCCAAAATTCGTCTCTTATATCGATCTCGATAGTGTGTAAATTATTGCGCAAGAGAGGTATATATCGTGGCGTTGAAAACGATTTAATTTTTATCGAACCATACGGACAGTCATCAGTATCAATGGGAACAACTCGTAAGAGGGGTGTTTGTACATCGCCTGTAATATAGCTCTCGCAGATATCTGTGTATAAAAACATGCTGCCCGGTATAGCACCGGTGAGAGATGCAGGCCTCGACCCTGTGTATTCGCAATGCGGTTCTATCATTACGGACCTACAAGCCTCTTCCGAGAATCCTAGTAGCCTTGCGATAGCGGGCGATACGCGAAAGTCGTGGTAGCGTAGATCGTCGCATACGCGTGCCACTTCGACCTGCCCGCTCGGAAGCGATTTAAAACGCAAATGATCGGCCACGTGAGGTAACTGATTTATACTCTCCAAAAGAGCGTCTATAGAGCGATATACACCAGGTGCTACTCTTGGTCTCTATCAGCGCTCCTCCGTGTTAAGAGATTTAAACCCGATAAATCATAATCACCATCCTCAAAAGTTACGAGATTTTCTACAGTAGGAACATGTAAAAGAGTCATCGGATAAGCAATTTCCACAAGAGAAACAGACCATTCTCCGTGCAGGCGTATCTGACGCGGTAGTTTTGTAATAAATTTCGTCATCGTATTATCCGGAAAATACTGCATACTACTGTTGTTCGGTAGTACGACAAAGAAAGAGCTATCCTTGGAGCTCATATTTATCACGGACGATGATCCCGAGCGTTATTCTTCTTCTTTGTCCTCTTCTTCTCTTTCGTCTTCTCAGATGACGGAGGCACTCGTACTCGTGATAATTCTGCCTCGTAGAAAATACCGTCGATAGTCTCGTTATTCAGATCGTGTAAAATATACACGAATGGTTCTCGATTCACCGATATTCGTTGAATCTTGAATAATTCGTTACTCCAACCACGCTCATATCCTTTCACGAAAGCTGCTTTAGCTGTACTGATACGTACCAAGTCACCGACGCTGTATTTAGGCTTTTTAATTTTTTTCGCGTTACGCTTGTAACGCCGTGCTAAATTGTCTCGGGCTATAGAGGCATTTTCGAGGGTTACTTCGCTCGGAGGAATACGCGTTTCGCTGTGTCTAGTGTGATTATAAGCATATAAAAAATTTTGTAAAACATCGATGTAACGCTTATTTCGCGTGTATGTAAAGTAGCGCCACATTCGCTCTTTTATTGTTCGATTAAAGCGTTCGGCAATCGAGGCTTTTATATCAGGGTTACGAGCAGCGCGAAAATCGATATTCTTTTTCTTGAGAATTTGCTGAAGCGGTGCGCCGATAAATTCTTTGCCTCGATCAGTTTGCAATTGTTGCGGGCGACAATTGTTACTGCGCGCGAGTATGCGTGTGAGACTGCGGGCCACGTTTGCGCTCGTTTTGTCACGCGAAGCCTCGACCCACGCGTATTTGCTCAACACATCGATAACAACAAGCAGATACGCGTACCCATCGTTGTACGTGGCTATGGAGCGAAGATCAGCTAAATCAGCCTCCCATACATCGTCTATATTACTCACGCTATACGTACGACGGGGAAATCGTCGTCGTACGAGGCGATGCATGTTATATGAATCCTGTGTCTCGAGCTATGGTAAAACATTTTTTCGCGCTACTCTTCGATCCACCTGGGCCAAATTTTTTGCTCGAGAATAGGAAGCAGGATGAGCGGTGTCATAATAGATTTTTTGAAGAATTTTCATAAGTTTAGTGATGACCAGTTAAATGGATTCTTTTTCTTTTTCTTTTCTAACTGTGTGGGGGGTTGATATTCTGCTTGTGCGAAGTTTTGCAATTGTTCGTCCTCTTCTTCATTCCCCTCCTCCCCCTCGATGATGTCGTTTTCAGCCGTGAGCATTAAATCTCTGTTTGAGTGTGCGGTCTCGGCCTCGTCGTCGTCGTTGTTGCGACCGTTGCTGCTGTTGCTGCTGCTACTATCGTTTTCGCGCGGTAAAATAAGACGCCGCTGTGGTGTCGAGGATGATGTAGGTGTAGGCTCGTGTAGTAACGCGGGATTACCGATAAATTCACGCGGCATCTGTATCGCTCGCAGGAATTTGGCAAAGTGAGATCGTCCGATGGGTTTCTCGCGTTTTCTAGCTCACATAGCATCGTTAACAAGATCAACGATATTGGAATTTGAAATTCTTCTGCCGTCTATGGAAACAACGCCGTTACGATCCCATGTCATTTTTTTACCAACGGCGCTGTGATGCAAATTGCGGAGCAACGATATTGCTTTAGATTTAAATTTTTTTAGTACGCAATCGATAATAAGTGTGTCATTGAGCCGAGATTTAACTTTGTTCATTAAAACGTCGTCAGATTTATTCTCGTGGCTATCGAGTATCGCTACTTTTCGTTTTGATGAAATATTCGGTACGGCATTATCGTACTCGACCATGTGAAGATAACGCTGTAAAACCTGTTGGTACGCTATCCACTTCTCTCTCTCTCGCTCTTGTACGAGTGAGAGTTTAGAATTTCACTCTGCGCAGAGTCGAGGCGCGATAATGGCGTACCGGTAGTCTGTACGGAAGGCAACGGGTCTGCACTAGTAGTAGTAGTAAAGGGTGGTTAAATTTTAAGGGCCGATGTTGATTTTGAATAAAACACAAATTATTTAGGAAATTATTGTCAATTCTTTTTATTATGATAATATGGTATGGTTCAATTATGTATGGAACAGAATATCGGCCAAATGGCCGCCGCGACCTCTGCGGCACACCTCCATCCGATGGTCCAAATTTTCGATGACGCTTAGGCATAATTGAGGTTCCATGCCGTTAATGTGCCGAATTATCTCATCCTTTAGCTCTTGAATTGTTGCTGGCTTATCGACGTACACCTTTTCTTTCAAATAACCCCAAAGAAAGAAGTCCAACGGTGTCAAATCACATGATCTTGGCGACCAATTGACAACGCCACCACGTGAGATAACACGGCTATTGAATTTGTCGCGCAAAAGAGCCATTGTTTCGTTAGCTGTGTGGCAAGTGGCACCGTCCTGTTGAAACCACATATCGCCCACATCCATATCTTCCAATTCGGGCCATAAAAAGTTCGTTATCATCTCACGATAGCGAACACCATTCACAGTAACTGCCTGACCGGCCTCATTTTGGAAAAAATACGGCCCGATGATGCCGCCAGCCCATAAACCGCACCAAACAGTCACTCTTTGTGGGTGCATTGGTTTTTCGACAATCACTCTTGGATTATGATTCGCCCAAATGCGGCAATTCTGCTTATTGACGAATCCACTGAGGTGAACATGTGCCTCATCACTGAAGATGATTTACTTCGAAAATTGATCATCCATTGTTGCCATTTCTTGCCACCATTCTGACCATTGACGACGTTTGGAATGGTCAAGAGGCTTTAGTTCTTGAGTCAATTGCACCTTATAAGCGTGTTAATGCAAGTCTTTATGCATAATGTTCATCAACGACGAGCGTGAGAGGTGCAATTGTTGGGCACGACGACGAGTTGAGGTGGACGGCTCTTTAGCCACACTATCGCAAACAACAGCAATATTTTCTGCAGTACGAGCTGTACGAGCATGCACTGGTGTTTTAATATCTCCTACAGACCCGGTTTGCTCAAATTTTTGCACGATTTTTCCGATTGTACGCACATTTGGACGATTAAATTGACCGAAAATATCACGAAGTGCACGATATGCATTTTGATTTGAACGCCCATTTTCATAATAAGCCTGAATAACTTTAACGCGTTGCTCGATTGTGTATCTTTCCATGGTTCAAATTGAGTTAGTCTGAAATTGAGAAATGTCAAATGAAATGCAGAAAAAAACTTGACGTTTAGGTGTGGTTCACATTCAACATCGGCCCTTACAATTTAACCACCCTTTAGTAGCAGCAGCAGCAGTAGTGGCGAGTCCAGCGAGACGATGTATGTTATCATGAGGAATAAGTACCATCTTTCTGGCATATTCCATGTCTCGCGTGGGTCAAGACAAGCGCAAGAAGCAACTTGAGAAATCCGACACAGTGCTCGACGATGATCTTCCTCTTACCGCTCCAATTTCCCCTTTTGGCGGCTAGTCGTCGAAGAATTGTCGCGTGCCTCCGAAAATGATTCTTTTGCACGTTGTTCAGACTCACGTTTCCCTGTAAAACGTTTAGAGCACACTCGCATATACATCGTACAAGCGCTACATCTGCTTTGCGCAAAATTGCACGTCGTTGCTCTTGTTTCAGATAACACAACGCTTGTAATATAATTATCTGCTTTTTATCGAGAGGTCCGCGCAACGCTATTACAAGCGGATTACTGGTACATCGCGCGACGCATCGCGAACTTTTATTGCTTTTTTAGGCACGTAAACGTAATGGTATTGGTCATCGGGAAATATACAGGCGCGAAATCGACAATTATCAGGCATCGATTGTTTCAAGTCGAATAATAGATAGCCGTGCGGTGCGGCTGTTGCATCGAAATATACTTCCTGCAAAAATCGCGGATTCTCGGGACATACCTGGCGGGCTAGGTGCTGAATTTGCGCGCGATCTCGCGGATTTTTGAATACAATGATATAATTAGCGTTTAAGGAGATATCGCGCTGCCCGTGACCCTGATGGAAGAGATTTTGCGTGATGAAAATGACACTAAGATTTTTATGATGGCTACCCTTGGTGAAAAGATCGACCACAGTATTGTTGGATGCCTCGCGCATTAGATCGTCAATGACCACAAGTTTAGGTCTTGCGTCATTCGAGTAGTCTACTGCTTGCGGTAAACCCTCGCGAAATTCGATTTTATCACCGTACTCTGAATACCCGGACTGCCACTCTGAGTAATAAAAAAGTATACGCTCGAACGAGACATCCGTCATTTTGCGCATGTATTTAAAGAATTTTTTTACAAAATATGTTTTACCACATCCCGTAGGACCGCTTATCACAGCTGTCCACGGATGTTTCCAACGTGTATCCATATCGACGAGTGTCTATCAAAATCAATCAGCAGACTCTTAAATAAGCTTATACCGCGGCGGCGGCTGCGGCGGCGGCGGCGGCGACCCCGCGGCATCAGCTATTTTCGCGGCCTTAAAGAGCTGATAAGGCGCGGCGCGCCTGCACTAGCTGATGAGGCGCGGGCCCGCGGTATAAGCTGGTGTTTACGCTGTATGTAAATTAAATAACGATAGTTTTTATATTTCTCACAAATAAAGCAATATTTTTATTTCACTATGCATACATCTCTATATACAAATTTTACGAATCATCAAATTCTAAACAGCAATATTATATCCATGGATGTAGCACGAGAAAGTCAGAACAAAAGGAAACACTCGATAAGAAAGATGGGACAAAAGGAATCAACGATGAGAAAGTCAGAACAAAAGAGAACGGTAGAGAGATAGCAGCTACTGTTACGAATAGCAGCACAAAAAGAACGATCCGATAACGGTTTTATACATAATAAATTAATTTTTTTCAATGTATTGTACACAGTAAATATGTTACATGAAATTAGACAAAAAGATTATTTTTAAATATCGCGAATTCAGCCGTAAAACTATATACTTTTTTGCGTTATACTAATTTGCGTATTTCACAATAGCCGTACGGTACAGTAGAGTACATCCCGTGCCGCTTTCGCTTCGTGTTAACAGGTTCGCATGATTTCGTTTCTTTACGCGTTACTATATTATGAAATTCCGTACGTCGAATAGCGTCGAATTTTAAAATAATAGGTACGCTCCTTGCTCCTGTCACGAAAGATCGTAATGCGTTATAATTTACGTGACGGCTATTCGCAAAGTTTAGCGTGATACCCTTCACTTTACATTTTTCAATAATCGTACCGTCGGGTTTACGAACAAGGTATGCGTAACATTTTGGTCCACCCGAAACGAACGAAGTTATATAACTACCAGGCCCGTATTCACTTAATTCATCCGTAACATCTCCTAGACATTGACCGATTGGCGGCTCATACTCGTTACCATCGGGGCGACTCACGTAAATACAGGAGTCCGTATCGCAGTACAATATTTGTCGCCCGAGCCCCTCAAGATAGCTGTATAATTTTAGGCGTGCCTGTGCTGTCGTGTATGTTGCAATCACGGCATTTGATGTCGCGGATGGTTGGATAGCATCGTGGTTGCTCACATAGTTTACATACATAATCTTGTGATTAACCGGTAGCATCCCTGTCATCTCAATCTCCGGACTCGTTAGTAAATTTATTAGCTCCGCGCGCGTGAAAACGATAACGGTTTTCGTAAGATTCTCTCGTTGACCAAACTTTCCCCAGAATGAATTGAAAGCCAATTCTGCGAGTGAAAGTAAACCCGGATTTGGCTGTAAAGCACTTCGCTCGAGATATACACCCTCAGACTCCTTGTACAATGCTATAAAACGCTCTATTGCTTCCTTGTCATCGTTACACTCTGTCGGCGGACGACTTGCCTCCTGTTTTATTTTTAGGAATGTATCGATGTACTCGGCAAAATGACCGCCTCGTCGCGTTGTCGAGTCATACTGCGTAACAACGTATTGTCAAGTTTCATAGATACACGTCACCTTATATCCGAGCGACACAGCTTTTCTCAGTTCGTCCACGACCCATGTGCTGTCAAACGCTCGCTCAGTCGTGTCATCGTGTGTACAAACCTCGGATGTGTCCATATCTGTACAGCACGTTTTACACAGGGGGAACAGTAGTTTCCCATGCATGCGAACAGGCAGTACGGGTATATACAAATCGCGCGGTGCCAGCACGGTACACTTCACTAGACCCTCGACGACACTTAGATCGTTTTCAAGTCCTACGAGTTCTCGACACTCGTCAATTACGTACAATTTCGGGTGTCCAACGGGATATTTTCCATTCTTACATACCCACGGATACAGCGAGCAAACATCCACATAGCGTATCTGCTCCCCATTCGCGACGTCGTACAAGCTTACAAAATTTTCCGTTCGACCGCCAAAGAATGCATCGCGTGGTTCGAGAGGCGCCTGCTTGACCATGGCGTGATTTTTCACGTATATCGACATTTCCTCGTTATTCTCGAGAAATCTGTCAAAATCGCATTCCCATATTTCGGTTAGAGTGTACCCGTTCGATCTGATTCGCTCGGAAATAAGAACGGTACGCTCGTATCGCTCATCCATTGTATCGCCGAATTTAGTTCGAGCATCTCTATTCACGCGATAACATCGCGGACAACCGTGCCAAAAGCAGCCGTGAAATTGAAGAACGCGATGGACCCCCGCATCCACGTAGTAACGGTCCACAGCCGGTAGGCCGGCCGGAGGGCGATACTCTCTCGTGCGTCCAGCATGAGCGATAACGCAGTTGAGCTCACGCTCGAGCCATACGAGCCATACGACGGCCTTGCGCGATTGCTTATCGCCCCAGCGATATCCTCCTGGTGGTAACACCGCAATGCGATCTTTCTGTAGAAAATTCTTTCGAAATACTCTCATACATGCTGATGCTATCGTGCATGCTTCTGTAAAGGGGCACACGCTCCGACAACGTATAAGTAACTCTCGAAAAGCTAAACACGCTCGTCTCAAAACCGTAACATCTGTACGACAATATTGCACAAATTGCGTCGCAAAATCAAATTTATAATCTACGCAACTCGATTCTTCCTCATACCATTTTAAAAAGCGCTCGCGATCCGCTGAAAACATGGTATCGGGTGAATAAAAATGCAAAACCGGCAGAGGACCTGAGTAATTCTGATATTCCGGTGTGTTGAATAAATGGGGAAATGTACCTTTTGCCACCTCATCAGCGAAACCAAAGGCCTAAGGTAAAGCGCTAAGAGCCATGGGTAAATAGTTTAGACTATCGAGAAAAACGACATCGCTAATTTTCATCGAGACAATCTTCGTACTATTCATAATCAGAGAGGGCAGCTGTGTTTTTTGCACCTCGATTAAATACCGTAGAATAAATTGTGCGTCGAAACCTCTAGCATTATGGGCGATGCAGATGGTCTTTTTAAATTTTTGCGATAATGCTAATTTTACGAGATCTCCAACAGGATCATCGATAAACACGAATTCACGTTTACCACAGTTAGCACAATCGGTCTCTATATCTGTGATATCCAGACATGCCATACATACGCATTGTGCGACACATAAATTCATCTCGTGAATTCGTGTCGATTTATCATCATGCAATTGCTCGTGTTGCTGCGTCTCAAAATCATAAAATAAAAATCTCGTGGAAGACTTGTCTTTTTTCTTCTCCTTTTGCGCATCTGATTTCTTAAGAGGTGCTATAAAACATGCATGCGTAGCCGGCCGCGTTTGTTCGCATGTAGTACAAACCGATATACCACATACATGCATCTTTTCATCAGTGGTTTTAATCATACGCGAGCAGCCTCTACAGATTTTTAATGCGTTACAGACGCTCTACCGTCTATATTTACGAGACGTGATACCCGCGGAGCCCTCACTCTTGTGATGAGCGAGGCAAAAAGCACCAAAGAACGAACGATTACAGTCTGCGCAATACATAGGCTGAGAGTGTCTATTACCGTTGCAATAAGTGGATTTACATCGAGCACATTGATAGCTACATCGATGCTCGAGTACTCGAATATACTTGGAATTACATTGTGTGCAGAACCCCCGACTACCTAGCGGACCGGCGAGATTTAATATCGGTTGATAGTGATGAGAACGCTCGTAATAGAGAATAAAGAGTGTATGATTAATTTTACCTGTTGCAGTGAGTACGTATTTTCGCCCATCGTACAGAGCCGGAACGCGTTTTCCGAAGGTGAGAAATTCATAAACAACAATCGCTATACCCTCGTGAACCAAGTACTCCTGAAAGAGCTGAATTTCGCGCGCACCACACCCCCTAGACGGTACCGTTACCCCTGCATTACGTGTGAGCTCTATCGCTGCTGTATATTGAGCACCTCGAAGCCCGTTCCGAATTTGACACCATCGTCCGTGTAGCACACCCGCACGTATTTGACCGCGTTCGGCATGCGCTCGGGCAGTGACAAGGGATCGTTGTAGACACAAATTATCGCGATTACTTATGGGTAAAATTGACTTTATTGCTATAGACTCGTGTGTAAGCCTAGTGCCCACACCAGCCCCTTCGACGCCTCGTAATATACATGTCGTCATTCTACATGTACCAGCGTTTATTCGAAATTCGCGCGTGCTCTGAGCTACACTATTAATTAGTCGCCATATATCGTCGGGAACGATGTCACGAGCTGGTCGAAATGATAACCATACAGTTCCTTGCGCAAAAGACGGTACGCTCAGAGTCATACCCACATAATCATGTCCTTCGCACGATTCTGTAAGACGTGTGAGAACATCTCGTACACCTCCCTCGAACCATGTCAGATGATCGATACCGACCGGTGGCTGACGAATATAAAAATCTGTCTCTCGACCCTGCATCCTAAAGCGTGGAAAATAACGTCTCTGCTCGTTGTCGATACCGAAACGTTCACCAGGAGGCAAAATATCACCACCTCGTGCAGCAGTCTTTCCATCGCCAGTCTGTCCACCTGCAGGCATAATTAAACCATTTATTAGAATTTTTATTTAATTTACCTTAAATTTTTGTTTCTCGCTGGCTATATACTATGCATATAATTCGTGTAACGTAAGAATTACAAACTTATATTTGCTTCTAGTCTCCGAATCCGTCGACTGCACCCGGGAACCGCCGACGCATTTCGTAAACCAACTCGATTGTCGGCGGTCTCGGCACAGTGAATCGTGCAAAGCGAAAAACATTTGGGTCCGTCTCGTACCCTGCTTTTTCATTTTACTATTATTATCCGCGTAATTTTTTTATTTTTGTCAGCGTAGTTGTATTATTAAAAGCTTACCTGAATCTACAGGGTCCTTTTCCTCTTCCTCCTCCTCCTCCTTGTCGTCATCGTCTACGTCTTGCTCCTCCTCCTCCTCCTCCTCCTCCTCTTCTTCTTCTTCTTCTCCTTCTTCTTCTTCTTCTTCTTCCTCGCTGTCTGTATTGCTGTTGGTATCATCGTTTGAACTGTATTGTCGCGATGGGCCTGCGACGGATTCATCTGGTTCTCTCGAGGGGCCTGCCATGAAAAGACCGTTTGTAGGTTTATAACCGCAGAATGGCTGGGTAAAATTTATCCAGCGATTCCCTACGGTGCTGTCGCCATCGTTGTCCCTGCTATGATCATCTGAATCGGTTCTACCCTCCTCATCGAAATCATAGGTGTCGGATCCCATTTTTGCGTCCTCTCACCGTCGAACTATATAAAAATCTTATGAAATAAAGCAAATAAAATAAAAGTAATTAGCGCTGTATATTACTTACGTCTTTCATTGAGTATGGGTTGCAGAGCAGTCTCATTCAGCTAACCTCGTCGACGAATAACACGCACCACCGAATCAATAATTATTTGATTATCAAACAATCCAATATTATATGCGTCAACTAAATCGCGTTGATGACACTCGCACAGCATACCGGGAATTTTACGAACAACCGCCTGTGTCGGAAGTTCCCATAGGGTGATCTGTAAATTTCTTCTACCCCAGCGCGAACGCAACGACGGTCTACGCTTCAATATAAACTCTATCAATTTTCTTATCAATGAGCGCTTTACCACTCTGACCATGATTGTGCTGTTAGAGTAGTAGTAGTAGTAGTAGTAGTAACCACAGTAAATCAGACAATTAACTAGAGAATTTTCAAAGCGGCTCACTTTTATATATATTCCTTTAACAAGCTCTCTCTTTCTCTCTCTCTCTCTCTCTCTGCATATACTGCAACGATGTAATGAATACGACTAACCAAGAATATGGCCGCACGCGATCGCTTTACAAAAGCAAGACCTAGGGAAATATTTAGCGATGGTGATGTACTTAGTTATCGAGTTTCGCTGATGAAAGTCATATTGTTTTCATCTAATTTCAGGGCACTCGGCCATGAGGAAACTCATCAAATTTCACCGACGAATATTATTTAGTTTTCATGGTACATATTATCTGTATGTCGATGTGTGCGTGTGCGCATAAGTGTGCGAGAGTATGCAAGAGTTTTGGGATATATTTGCTGCTGTTACTAGGCTGTTGAGGAGAATGCGTCAAATATCAAAGGATATTGGCTAGCAATTTTCAGGCGTATGATTTGCAGTATCAAAAGAAGAGGCAATGCAGTTAGGTGGTGGGGGAAATCTGTATAAAACGGAGTATGAACACCACCGACGATTCATTCGAAAAGTTACAGTCTACACGAAAGCAATAAAAATGGCAAATAACGGTGCTAAGCCTCATGCGATATCGCTGTATATAGCGAACCCCGTTATGTACGGTTTAAATAAATCATTTGGTAAAATAATCGTAGCCGGGTCCGAGTTGAACTCCACGTGTACGCTTACACCGGTGGTGAAAATATTGTCGAATACTTTTACCGGAATTTAACTCGGTGCGGACGAGTGGCGAGTGTTTAAAAGTGATTTTTCTCGCGTTCAACAATATTTCGAAGCTCATGGGACTGATGCCAAGAAAATGTGTAATACCCGCATAGAGCACACAACGCATTGCACACTTTTAACCTCGTGTTACCAGCACAGAGCTGTGTCATTTGGTAAAATAAGCGGTAGCGCTGATGAGGAATACGAGAATCAAGAGGAATCTGGAGAATCGAAACGGAAACGCTTCCGAAAATACTCTCCAAACATTGTTCTTCAGCGGTCTACATTTGATATGCTCGTCGAAATAAGTAAAAGAATTGATATTCATATGCAGGCTCTAGAAAGCAAAAGTGAAACGATTCAGAGGTGTATGAACGAGGTGGTATCATATGTCCGTGAAAAGATAGTTGTCAGTGAAATGTCTCGTGCAGTAGCGTATGAGATCATCGGTTCCAAGGACTTCTTTGAAGAAGCGCTCGAACACATCGCGATCTTGCTAACGCCAGAGGATACGGAGTTTATGAAAATTATTTAGTCCGAAATAATTGTGCTGTTTCGTGGTCATTTCGCTGATCATGCATTGGGTGTTGCGTTGCGAACGCAATAATTCTACGTATGTGCAGCTATTTGTGATAAAGAAACTGTTGTAAATAATTGTATATAGTGTACATTTCGCTCGAAATATTATAAAGTATACACCGATGTCAGTCACAGTGAGAGAGAGAGAGAGAGAGAGACAGACAGTCGTAAAACCGAAGCATCAGCAAAGGTTTGCGCTAGAAAGAGGACGGATCGCTCGTCTCTGTTCCATTAACACAGCAGATCATGGAATACGTGCCAATGTCGATTAGCAGCAAAGCAGCAGAGCTTGGTAAGTAAAAAATATAAAATAATTTTAAATCATGTGATATTTATTTCAAATTAAAAAAATACTGTTTTGCAGAGCGAGCAGCCCCTGCACATGAGCCGACACCGAGGGTTCGTTATTCGTGTCATGGAGAGCGAGAGGAAAATACATATACTGTACAGATAGAGCTAACTTCGGGAAAGAAAAGTGCCACCCGACATCCTCATCCACAGTTGTCGTCGGTGGCAGAAGATCATCAACGCTGCCAACTTTGTATAATGAGGCGTGGCATATCAGGTAAGACAATATCGATTATTCTGTACACGATTTTTTTTATTGATCAGTGCGCTCAATTAAATAGTTGTTTTGTTCTTTTTTCAGAAGTACACTATGATGACAACGTCCACAGCGAAAAATAATTTAAAAGCAATATTACGAGTGATAATACAAATTAATTCCATATAGCGATAAAAATAAAATTTACGGTGAAGGAATCTCCGAGCGTGGATGACCGTGTTTGCAGGGCTGTTGCATACGACGGTAAATGTATAAAGTGCTTTCCATAAAATATTGGTTAATTTAAAAATATCTGATCTTACTGTGTCTCTTATTTTTATAGCATAATAATTAGAGAATTATAATTGAAGTCTTTCTCTCTCTCTCTTTCTCTCTGTGAGGGATCATATTCTATATCTTTTACTGCAGAGCAAGCACTTTGCGAGGAGCATAGCGCAGGGCTATGCATGCTCGAAAACCTCTTTCGTTGCATTCAAAGTGATGGATACCTAGTTATGATTCATAGGAGGCTGTTATCTTTATGCCCGTGATACTCTCTAGTAGCATCTCGAGCATTTAGTCTTTCTTTGGCATCCTACTTGGAAACAATAAAAAGCAATATGTATCCACGATACGGCTAGGAGATTTTAAGCGACGCGTTTTGGTGCCGATTAATATTTATCGAGAGTGTGATGAGTGGGTTTCTGCGTACGCAGGAAATGTACGATGCATACGACGAGCTGGAAGAGCTCCTACGTAGTGTGTATTTAGTGGAACGTCGTGGAAGACCCATTGAACTTGGGGAGTTGCATATCGGCATGTCCTGTATTGTGCCTCGTTTCAATAACGTTGTCCGTGGCGAAGTGGTTTACCCGGACTTTGATGGGTACTGCGAGGTGTTGCTAGTCGATTTCGGCGAAACTATTTACATCGACCGGTCTCACCTATTTCATCCGGAGCCTCTAGCAAGTATGCTGCCGGTTCTTGTCATGGAGTTTTCCATATACGGACTCGAACGCGTGGATGTTGTAGGTATCGAGCAGCTCGTCGAAGAAGTGTGCGGTGGAGATGACTTGATCGCTGTCATGATGCGACCTCTTGCCGGCGATAGCGTTCCGCGGGTTCGCTTATCGAACGGTGAACGCGTGGATGTGGCGGCGTTTATTATAGAAGCCCTCGGTGATGAGATAGATATCGGCTACGATATCGATGCCGTGGACGAGGGCTTTGACGAGGACATAGTAATGAATTAAAGACGCTGTGCATGTGTATGTGTGTATGTGTTGTAACGGAACGCCATCATGGCGCTCCGCTACCATAATAAAACCATAATCACCACCCACACATCTAGCCTACGCAAGACGAAAAGAACGCCAGTAGGACTAGGACAACATAACATGAGAATAGGTACACACCGACAAGCGAAAGTACCCACCCTAAATCAGCATGGCGTCACATACAGGCCCCACCTAGACACAAATTTATTATCAAAACAAACAGAGCTCGCAAGAAGCTCGCACAAGAAGAAGAGGGGCCGGCCCGATCAGCACGCTACAGACCAAAGATCAAGCGTAGTACACCCCGCCCAGTAGGAAGCAGGCGGAACAACACATAACAACAAAACGCCTTACACAGCCAGGAAGACATAGCCCACGTAATCCGTTCAAACCAACCACACCACACCTACACGATGCGCGGAGAACGCCACGATACGGCGAGATTATAAAAGAATTTGTGGAACGCTAAAGATTCCACAAACTTTCACGAGTAAAACGAAAAGGGGATTTCACATGAAACCTCAACACCTGCCCCCACTCAATGATCAAACATTAATAATCAAATAAAGGAACAAAACGAACCTAAACAATACAACAAACAATTAACAAATCAATACTAGGGCAAGCCCTAACCGGACAGAATACTCTATAACAAAAAACAGGACAAAACAGCTAGAAAACACGTGGTAAAATACCAAACTCACGATTATTAAACAAATCTAGCGTAAACCAAATCAGAACGTAAACCTGGAAATACATACGAAACATCAGCAAAACCACACATAAAAATAAGTGGTTAAAACATGCATTAAACAATAAAAAGCGCTCAGGAAAAGTTTGAACCTCCTGCGGGTAGCAATTTAACACAGGCCAACAAATTCAACCTCGCTAGAACCGCGGTTCAAACTCAGAGAAGAAAAAGCCCGGCTAAATATAGAAATAACGGTATACCGATACACCGCCCCGCACCTCCTTCACCTAGTGATTGAAGGGCGACAAACATCACGTGACATACCCAAAAACACCCCCTCGGGGCCCATCCACTAAACTATATAAACCACGACCGAACAAGCCTAAAGGCTCTTGTTGAAAATCTGTTCTTCAAGACGAAGCGCTGCCCGACAGCCACTATAAATTCATTTTAAACTCAGAATGTAACACGAAAAGCAGGCTTTCGATCAAACGATTCCCCTGCATCGCGCCTTGGCCATCGTTTGACCGAACGCAGCTATCTTGATAAAACTAACGGTTTGGGAAAATTATTATCATAAAAGTATTCATTCTCTCAATCGATTCCCTGGCATCGCGTCCTGGCCGTCGGTTGAGTGAACGAATTATATAGGATACACTGCGAGGAAAGGGCTCCCCTGCATTGCGCCTTGGCCGCCCCCAATCGCAGCGTTAGGGCACTCTGCATTAACGTGTCCCCACGCATAGCGCCGTGGCTACTCGTCTTCTGTAGAGTGGAGAAGCACGTGTGTCTCCAGGTTCAGGGAGTGGCATCCCGGCTTGTTGCACCACGCGCCACCGATTCGTAGGGTGTACCTGCGTGGGTGGCACCACGACAGGGCCAGCACCAACTACCTCCTGTGACGAACGAATACCTCAGCCAATTGCATCAATTAAAAAAACCTAATAAGGTGGCTTAATTGAGAGCAACTAAAGGCTCCAGTATCCGGGGTATAGGAAGAGCTAGTTGGTCAAGCTGCGAACCCGGTATCGGTTGCGAACAGCGAGATATAGAAAGGAACCCAAAACAATAACAAAGACGAGTAGAGAAAGGTAGTTGAATTCACACTTCTTCCCCCCCCTCGCACTACACTCGAGTCCCTACTAGACACTCGCTGCGTAACCATCCGAAAGGCGTAACTTCACACAGCGGATCACGTATACGGGCGTCTACCAAACAATAACACCCTCTAGCACGACAACTAGCTAGATGTCCAATGATTAAAAACAAGGCCGACCAGTACTTCTAACGAAGGTACAAAGGAACGCCCCGTATGAGGACCAAGCCGGCAACGAATAAGATAGGCCACACACACCGTACGCCTCACATAAAGACACACGAAGCTCCGACCAATCAAATCCTAGAACTTCAAAATTCAAAATTATAAATTCTTTAAACAAATTGAGTGTTAAGCTCCGTGCAAGTGGTGCCTAATCACTTCACGAATGGTAGAATCAAACCCGATTTAAGACTGGAAATAATTCCATTTGCGTAGCTTTAGAACAATGCGTTTAAGCAAACGCGACAACCCATACAGTAAAACAAATTGAGTGTTAAGCTCCGTGCAAGTGGTGCCTAATCACTTCACGAATGGTAGAATCAAACCCGATTTAAGACTGGAAATAATTCCATTTACGTAGCTTTAGAACAATGCGTTTAAGCAAACGCGACAACCCATACAGTAAAACAAATTGAGTGTTAAGCTCCGTGCAAGTGGTGCCTAATCACTTCACGAATGATAGAATCAAACCCGATTTAAGACTGGAAATCATTCCATTTACGTAATTTAAGAAAAGCGCGTTAAAGCAAACGCGACAACCCATTTAGAAAAACTAATTGAGTGTTAAGCTCCGTGCAAGTGATCTCTAATCACTTCACGAACGATAGAATCAAACCCGAACCAAGACTGGAAATTATTCCATTTATTAAAGAGTTAAACAAAAAAACCCAGACACATCTAGAGGAAGCAATTCCACATGCGTAGCCTGTAGGAAAAATTCTGTAAGATCGTACCACCAAGATCATCCCACCAACATCCTTCCTGCCTTGTCTGAACTAACCAACAATCAAAATATCAAATAAATTCCGTGCCCTCAGCACCATAAATAAAAGAAAGAATTACCCAATCAGTCAAAAGACCAATGATGAGAGGGTAACAAAATCGCCGGCCTCATGAGGACTAATGCGATACGATAAAAACCTAAACTGAGGTCTCACAAACAACAACAATAAAACAAAAACAATAACCAAATAAATTCATCCCATATCCATAAAAACACAGACATTTCTCACTCCATCCAGCCCAGAGCACGAATCAGTTTCGAGCTAACTCCTTCCTCCACACGATCTCGATGGAAACCGCTCGAAACGAAATTAAAACTACGCGATTTAACGCCACCTCACGAGAAGACGCGTTCAACAACATAGGTTAAAAAAGTGTGCAAAAATCGCGATACGTTTCATTGGCGCCCAACGTGGGGCCCGATATCAAGAGAGAAGAATCAAGAGCGAAGAAAGAAAAAAGAAGAACTCTCCAAAAATAAAATAATAAAAATCGGCATAACTCAAATTAATTAGCATGGATCCAGGCAAGGAAACCACGTTTGGAGACATCCCAACACCGACAACAAATACGCAAACAACGCGAACAGTAGGAATGGACGACTCCATAATCCCGACAATGGCACAGTCATTAGCAATGTCTCAAGCGCTACGAGGAAGCACGCCGATAAATATACCACCCCTCTCCGAAGCTTTTCCAAACACGACAAATGTACGAATTAATACGGAAAGAAGACAACAACTGCATCCCCTAGCAGCTCAATATAACAACACTCGAAATACAACAACTAATTCCACAGGATACCCTGCTCCACCTACAATAAGCCCTGCACCCCATGAAGCAGTGCAGCAACTCGCGATGCAGTCACTGCTGGCAATCCTTGAAGAAATGCAGCAGAAACAAGCAACGGAGAGCTCAATACAAGAGCAACGCTTCCGCGCATTAGATCAGAACCTCTCAAGGAAAATAGAATCCATACAGGACTACGTAACACAGTCTATCGAAATGTTACAGGACGATGTCCACGAAATATCGAAAAGAAGAGATGTGACACCACGTATGAATTCAACTTTCATAAATACCCAAAGAAACCAACGGGAACCCACAATAAATGTGAGCGAAGAAAACGTAAACACCTTAGGTCTACCTCCACCCCTATCAACGACTGGAAGGGCAGGAACAACGAGGAGGAACTCACAAGAAAATACAAACCCACAGGGACCCATAAACACCACGGTATCAAACAATAACTTGAGACTAGAAGCACCTACGTTCAATGGGAAGACACAAGAGCAACCCATGCAATTCCTATGCGATCTACGAGCATATCGAGACGTATACGTCCCTCGCTACCATTTCAAAATAATAATTAACCAGTGCATGACCGGAATCGCTAGAAGTTGGTGGAACATAACGAGAGACACCATCAGACAGTGGGGAGAATTCGAGGAAGAATTCAAGCGACGATTTTGGAACGAAGAAATACAAAACGCCATAAAACTAAAACTAGACTATGAGTGGTACGACGAGACGAAAAAACAAACTCGCATAGGATATGCACTCCATTACATAAGCCTCGCCCGCGATCTAAGGCCTAAACTTACAGAAGAGGAAATAGTACAGAAAATTAAAAGACACTTTCCAGACAACGTCCGAGCAACCATCAAAACCCTCGGAATAGAGACCATCGCCCGCCTACTAGATCTACTATCATCCTACGACGAGGAGGGACCAGGCAACAAAGAGCGTACCAAGCCACCCAAACGCGAACTGTATCATCTACCAAACACAAGCCAATCAAACCCACCTCATCGAATAAATGAGAGAGGCAACATGAGCTCACGCGAAGGACAACAAAAATTCTCTTATGACCGCAGTCATCCCACCAACCCTACACCAAATGGCAAAATACAAAGAAACGAGGCAGAGTATCACTCCAGAAATAAAGAAGAGAATAAACCACCATGGCGACCTCGAGACAGACCACGCGAAGAAACAAAAAACATACGGCACACCACCATCACCGAAGAATCCAGGGAACCCCTCGAATTAATAAACGACAACGAGATATCGGAAAACGAGGAGCCGTCACCTCTAGAAAACTAGACACGGCAGAGGTGACGTTAGGATACGGTGAAAACACGAGAGAATTCTTAACAAGAGAGGACGAATCTCCACTTCCAAGGTCCAAACCAAAATGCCCTATACTAACGGTATACCTACAAGATATATCAATTCGCGCATTAATCGACACCGGTAGCGAAATAAGTGCAATTTCCGAGCAATTCACAATGGAACACGAAAAAGTTATCAACAAATATCCCATGCTGCCACTGACAGGTGTATCCGTGAGAGGTGCAACCTCCGGGCGAGCAGTCAAAGTAACTCGACAAATATTCGCTGAAATACTCCTGGAAAAAAACGGTACAAATAATACACTCATAATAGTCCCCAGGTTAACCACCGACTGCATTCTGGGAATAGATTTTCTAGTAAAAATCAAAACCAGGATAGATCTCGAAAAATACGAAATATCGTGCATATTACCGACCAAACCCCTCGAAAGAATTAAAATGAAATTCAACAACCCATATATTTCTAACCAAACGAGCTCCCCAGAAATACACAAGATTACAATGGAAGACCTACAACAATATGGGGTAACCAACGAAGAAATTGATTTAAAAATATCAAACACAGTAGGGCTCAACGATAACGAAAAACAAATATTCCGAGAACTTCTAGAAAAACATAGGAATGTATTTCTCAAGCGACCTGGTCTTCTCAACTCATACCAACATAAGATAAAGGTCAAGCTACATGAACCATTTACAGCGATGAACTATCCAGTACCCATCGCATACCGAGACCAAGTAGACAGGGAAATAGAAAATCTGACAAGCCAAGGAATCATCCAGAAATCCCTAAGCCCTTACACGAGCCCACTGGTAGTAGTAGCAAAAAAGAACGGAGAAATCCGGCTCTGTCTCGACGCCCGAAGGATAAATGAAATCATAGAACCAGATAATGAGCGAATGCAAACACCAGATGAACTGTTCCAGGAATGCAAAAGTGTCCGATATATAACCACACTGGATCTGAAAGCCAGCTTCTGGCAAGTGCCACTGACTTCCGACTCTCGAAAATACACAGCATTCATGCACAGAGGACGATGCTACGAATTCCGAGTAACACCATTCGGACTACGAACAAGCACAGCAAGCCTTGTAAGAGGTCTAGAAAAGGTATTACAGGGTCTGGGATACGTAATCAACTTTGTCGACGACTTACTTTGTACATCAGAAACGTTCACCGAACACATTAGCAACCTCGACGAGCTCCTAGAAAGACTCGGCAACCATGGTCTAACACTCAACCTAGCAAAGTCACAATTCTTCAGAAGAGAAGCCAAATTTCTCGGGCATATACTAACCCCCGAAGGCATCTGTCCCGATCCAGAAAAAATAAAAAACATACAAGAATTTCCGACACCCAAAAACATCAAACAATTAAGGGGATTCCTCGGACTAGTAAACTACTATAGCAAGTTTACTCGCGAACACGGCGAATCCACCGTACCGCTGCTGCACCTCCTCCGGAAGAATGAAAAATGGAAATGGACAGAGGAGGAAACCGAAGCATTCAAAATCGTAAAAAACAAATTTTGCGAGGGCGTGATGCTACATTACCCCCTAAAAAACCAGCCCTTTTTCATACAAACTGATGCCAGCGATTTCGCCGTTGGAGCCGTCCTGTTTCAAAAAGACCAAAATCACGAAGACAGGACCCTATACTTCGCTAGCCGAACACTCAAGGGAGCTGAAATCGGCTACAATACAACCGAAAAAGAGCTACTAGCAATTGTCTGGGCCCTGGAAAAATTTAGGACCTACCTGTTAGGTGCAACAGTAATAATCGTAACAGACCACGCCGCGTTAACCTTCTTAAAAGAGTGCAAATTAGCACACGCACGACTCACCAGATGGTCACTTGCCATACAGGACTACCATCCGTCCATTCAGCACTGCAAAGGAAAAAACAACACGATAGCAGACATCCTTAGTCGCCCTGACCATAAGAAAAACAACAGAGAAATAATCATCGCGAAAATCACGACGGAAATAACCGAGGAATTAGAAAACATGCTTTACAACCTTGGAAAATTCCAAGACGACGACGAATATTGCATAAAAATAAAAACTGCAATAAAAAATGGGACGAACGTAAAAAACTACAAAATACTAAATGACGTCCTACACATAAATCAGAACGAGTGGCAAAGAGCCATCGTTCCCAGCAAAGGCATAAGAAGTCTCGTTGAAAACTGCCACGAGATATACGGCCACGCAGGAGCTAAGAAGTGTTATTTAATATTGCGCGAACATTTTTACTATCCCAGCCTATACCGGTACATAAGAAAACAGCTAAAATATTGCGACTCATGCCAACGAAACAAGATCTATACAAAAGGGATGTTTGCAGAAATGCAAAACATCATACCAGAAAAACCAGGAGAACTAGTGTCAATTGACTATTACGGACCGTTACCCACCACGAAGTATGGCAACAAATACATCTTGGCAGTAATCGATGTGTTTTCAAAACTCACAAAAATATATCCATTAAAAAACGCCACTACCGAAGCCACCTGGAAAAAACTGACACAGGACTATTTCCCGAAGTATGGAAAACCTCAAGCGATCTTATCGGATCAAGGTACGCAATTCACAGCGAAAAAATGGAAGGAATTCCTAGAGGAAGCCGGCATACAAAAAATCATGACGTCTATCCGACACCCACAGGCCAATCCCATCGAGAGGACCAATAGAGAATTATCACGACTATTTAGGACCCTCCTACCGAATAAACACAATGCCTGGTTCAATATGATACCCAAAGTCGAAGAATGTATAAATAACACCTACCACGAAACGACGGGATATGTTCCACTACAATTACACACAGGAGCAACGCCCACAAGACCATGGGATAAAATCATAATAAACAATAATAAGACGCCAGAATACGAGCATCTAATAATGCTAGCCAAAGACAATATAAAAAAGGCACGAAACCGAAGCTCGACAAAATTCAATAACAAACACAGGCTGGAAGAACTCCAAGTAAACGACTGGGTACTTGCGAGAGCATTAAATGTATCAAACCCTACAGCAAAGATCACGGCCAAATTTCTGCCGCTTTACGAGGGACCGTACCGACTGAAAAAACGGGTCGGGAAAGCAACATACATACTCGAAAACACAGAAAGCGGACAAGAGAGAGGTATGTACCACACGAGTGACCTCAGGCCATACTATAAACACACAGATTAACAAAGGAAAGCAAAACATAGACAAGCATGCCTACATCACGTGAGAAAACCCCACCATCGAAAGTACCCCCCTCCAAAAAACAATGCGAGCAAGGTACCGAGAGGGAGCCGGCAGAAAAGCTCAGTAAACGTTCAAAAATCCACTGAGCAACATGCACCAAACCACGCAAACCGAAGATAAGCCAACGGGCCGAGAAGTCATACCCGGAAAATACGAACCGGGCATACCAACAAGCCGAGATCGTCGTGCCCACAAGCAACGACCGCAAAAAGTGCAAACACAGACGGAACCCCTGTATTTTAAGTTCATACGGGACGGAGAAGCATTACAACGAGAAATACAGGGGCCAACCGAAAAGAAAAACGACCCAGCAAAAGAAACTACGAGGCTGCCACTAAACCACATCCCATGGGCCCCAGCCATCAGAAGAATCGAGAGGGTGCCCCGGGAGACCTACAAAGGGTGGATCCGAACGCCAAGAGGACCCGCTATCCTGCTACAACCCCACCTCGTAAGGGCCGAAAAACGAAAACAGGTAAGAAAGAAAAACAATGATTATACAAAACAAAGAAAAAAAAGACTAGTCTCACATCACACGAGCTATACCACAGAACCGAGCAAAAGCACCATACCAAGACCCAATCGTGGCAGAGGCAACCACCCGCCAATACACGACCATGGCCGTTACGGCACCTCCACCACGACTACCAACACACGCAAACCCCGGGCTATCACGGGATCCCCGGACAATACACACCTTCTCAGTCGCACCTACCAACATCCACATATGCAAACCCGAGGAAGACCGAAAGGAGGAGAACAACAACAACTAGTAAAAATAGAGATATGAAGAAATAAACATACAACATAAAAATAAATATGGAAATAATTAAATAAAAATTAACTTCAAGATTAATTAGGCATTAATTATTTGGAAGGGCCATGTAACGGAACGCCATCATGGCGCTCCGCTACCATAATAAAACCATAATCACCACCCACACATCTAGCCTACGCAAGACGAAAAGAACGCCAGTAGGACTAGGACAACATAACATGAGAATAGGTACACACCGACAAGCGAAAGTACCCACCCTAAATCAGCATGGCGTCACATACAGGCCCCACCTAGACACAAATTTATTATCAAAACAAACAGAGCTCGCAAGAAGCTCGCACAAGAAGAAGAGGGGCCGGCCCGATTAGCACGCTACAGACCGAAGATCAAGCGTAGTACACCCCGCCCAGTAGGAAGCAGGCGGAACAACACATAACAACAAAACGCCTTACACAGCCAGGAAGACATAGCCCACGTAATCCGTTCAAACCAACCACACCACACCTACACGATGCGCGGAGAACGCCACGATACGGCGAGATTATAAAAGAATTTGTGGAACGCTAAAGATTCCACAAACTTTCACGAGTAAAACGAAAAGGGGATTTCACATGAAACCTCAACACCTGCCCCCACTCAATGATCAAACATTAATAATCAAATAAAGGAACAAAACGAACCTAAACAATACAACAAACAATTAACAAATCAATACTAGGGCAAGCCCTAACCGGACAGAATACTCTATAACAAAAAACAGGACAAAACAGCTAGAAAACACGTGGTAAAATACCAAACTCACGATTATTAAACAAATCTAGCGTAAACCAAATCAGAACGTAAACCTGGAAATACATACGAAACATCAGCAAAACCACACATAAAAATAAGTGGTTAAAACATGCATTAAACAATAAAAAGCGCTCAGGAAAAGTTTGAACCTCCTGCGGGTAGCAATTTAACACAGGCCAACAAATTCAACCTCGCTAGAACCGCGGTTCAAACTCAGAGAAGAAAAAGCCCGGCTAAATATAGAAATAACGGTATACCGATACACCGCCCCGCACCTCCTTCACCTAGTGATTGAAGGGCGACAAACATCACGTGACATACCCAAAAACACCCCCTCGGGGCCCATCCACTAAACTATATAAACCACGACCGAACAAGCCTAAAGGCTCTTGTTGAAAATCTGTTCTTCAAGACGAAGCGCTGCCCGACAGCCACTATAAATTCATTTTAAACTCAGAATGTAACACGAAAAGCAGGCTTTCGATCAAACGATTCCCCTGCATCGCGCCTTGGCCATCGTTTGACCGAACGCAGCTATCTTGATAAAACTAACGGTTTGGGAAAATTATTATCATAAAAGTATTCATTCTCTCAATCGATTCCCTGGCATCGCGTCCTGGCCGTCGGTTGAGTGAACGAATTATATAGGATACACTGCGAGGAAAGGGCTCCCCTGCATTGCGCCTTGGCCGCCCCCAATCGCAGCGTTAGGGCACTCTGCATTAACGTGTCCCCACGCATAGCGCCGTGGCTACTCGTCTTCTGTAGAGTGGAGAAGCACGTGTGTCTCCAGGTTCAGGGAGTGGCATCCCGGCTTGTTGCACCACGCGCCACCGATTCGTAGGGTGTACCTGCGTGGGTGGCACCACGACAGGGCCAGCACCAACTACCTCCTGTGACGAACGAATACCTCAGCCAATTGCATCAATTAAAAAAACCTAATAAGGTGGCTTAATTGAAAGCAACTAAAGGCTCCAGTATCCGGGGTATAGGAAGAGCTAGTTGGTCAAGCTGCGAACCCGGTATCGGTTGCGAACAGCGAGATATAGAAAGGAACCCAAAACAATAACAAAGACGAGTAGAGAAAGGTAGTTGAATTCACACTTCTTCCCCCCCCCTCGCACTACACTCGAGTCCCTACTAGACACTCGCTGCGTAACCATCCGAAAGGCGTAACTTCACACAGCGGATCACGTATACGGGCGTCTACCAAACAATAACACCCTCTAGCACGACAACTAGCTAGATGTCCAATGATTAAAAACAAGGCCGACCAGTACTTCTAACGAAGGTACAAAGGAACGCCCCGTATGAGGACCAAGCCGGCAACGAATAAGATAGGCCACACACACCGTACGCCTCACATAAAGACACACGAAGCTCCGACCAATCAAATCCTAGAACTTCAAAATTCAAAATTATAAATTCTTTAAACAAATTGAGTGTTAAGCTCCGTGCAAGTGGTGCCTAATCACTTCACGAATGGTAGAATCAAACCCGATTTAAGACTGGAAATAATTCCATTTGCGTAGCTTTAGAACAATGCGTTTAAGCAAACGCGACAACCCATACAGTAAAACAAATTGAGTGTTAAGCTCCGTGCAAGTGGTGCCTAATCACTTCACGAATGGTAGAATCAAACCCGATTTAAGACTGGAAATAATTCCATTTACGTAGCTTTAGAACAATGCGTTTAAGCAAACGCGACAACCCATACAGTAAAACAAATTGAGTGTTAAGCTCCGTGCAAGTGGTGCCTAATCACTTCACGAATGATAGAATCAAACCCGATTTAAGACTGGAAATCATTCCATTTACGTAATTTAAGAAAAGCGCGTTAAAGCAAACGCGACAACCCATTTAGAAAAACTAATTGAGTGTTAAGCTCCGTGCAAGTGATCTCTAATCACTTCACGAACGATAGAATCAAACCCGAACCAAGACTGGAAATTATTCCATTTATTAAAGAGTTAAACAAAAAAACCCAGACACATCTAGAGGAAGCAATTCCACATGCGTAGCCTGTAGGAAAAATTCTGTAAGATCGTACCACCAAGATCATCCCACCAACATCCTTCCTGCCTTGTCTGAACTAACCAACAATCAAAATATCAAATAAATTCCGTGCCCTCAGCACCATAAATAAAAGAAAGAATTACCCAATCAGTCAAAAGACCAATGATGAGAGGGTAACAAAATCGCCGGCCTCATGAGGACTAATGCGATACGATAAAAACCTAAACTGAGGTCTCACAAACAACAACAATAAAACAAAAACAATAACCAAATAAATTCATCCCATATCCATAAAAACACAGACATTTCTCACTCCATCCAGCCCAGAGCACGAATCAGTTTCGAGCTAACTCCTTCCTCCACACGATCTCGATGGAAACCGCTCGAAACGAAATTAAAACTACGCGATTTAACGCCACCTCACGAGAAGACGCGTTCAACAACATAGGTTAAAAAAGTGTGCAAAAATCGCGATACGTTTCAGTGTGCGTGTGTGAGAGAGTACATTCGAGAGACAGGAGTTTAAATTCGCTTTGGCCGGAGGGTAGATGCCTACAATAGCTGCGGTGGTGGTGAGTACATAATTTTATTCATTTTTCCAAGTATGTGTACACCTTTGCTCTATCCTACTCTTATCTCTACTCTTCCTTGTTCACCAAGGTACCCACACCACCTCACTTTACCATCTCCACGTTACCGACACTGGTCAAGCAGAGTGGGTAGCGCGTCTGTGGAAAAGTGAGGTGGTGGGGGTAGCCGCGTGGTGGGGGAAGGAGCGGGGATAGGAGTGGGATGGATCAAAGGTGTACACATACTACTCCCGTGTAATACATTTTTTCTTTGATTTATTATTTTTATTTTCTTTGGGTAATAATATTCTTTCAACACAAGATTCGTGCTAACATTTTATTTGAATTTGATGTATTTATTTGTTTACACATTTAGTTGGGATCGTTCGTTTCTTTTGGTAATAATGTTCATTTTAAAACAAAAATATCTTTCATGCTTCTAAACGGATCTCCAGTCTGGTTCAGACCCTAAATAATGTCTCACAATTTATTAGGAGAAATGGGCGCACACGAGTGAGTTTATTGTCTTTCTTTAGACATATATATATGTATGTTTATAGATATATATATATATATATATATAATACAATAATGCATATAAAGTCAATGATCAACGTATTGTATCAGTCACATTCTTTAATCTCAGCGCATACCAAATATTAGCACTCGCTATCCTCCATAGACCGCATTAAATTTTTACAAAACGACATGATAAGTAGAATGACACGACATATTCCATATTTCACAATAATATTCCTCCCATGTATACACACAATGACTGATTCGATTTAACAATCTTGTACAGTATTCGGCGCAATTATAACATCATATATCTTACGATCTCCTATAATGTTTTCAATTCTGTAGGGCACAATAAATCATCTCTCGATACTGACATGACAATGGACCGTTATATAGCTCGAGTACACATTCAAAACAATCACAAGGTATCGTTTAGTCTTCATAAGACAAATCTGAAATTTTATGATGTGTATGTTTCCACTATTGGAATACAGGAGACAACAGTTCATTCGAATTGTTCGATTTATGGTATGGATCGCATGGCTCTTTAAGCAGGATCGCAGCAACGAATTTCAATAATCACCTCTCGCGTTTCCAATTAAAGAATCATCGTTTGGCAATTAAACGATAATTTATCTGATCCCTCAGTGCGTATTCCTTCAAGCAATTACAAAATATTAGTCAATAATGACACTCTAAATTTCCAATTGACCACATCATCTTTCGTATTGAGAGAGAATTTATTAGATGTCGCAGTGCGTACGCTTCAAAAGCATTACACAATATTATGCAATAATTAACAAATCATCTATAGCACGTAACAAGAATTTATCAGATGTCGCAGTGCGTACCTCTCAAGCAATACACAATATTATGCAATAATTAACAAGATCATCTATAACACTTGAAACAGAATTTTATCACATGTCGCAGTGCGTACCTCTCAAGCAATACACAATATTATGCAATAATTAGCAAATCATCTATAGCACGTAACAAGAATTTATCAGATGTCGCAGTGCGTACACTTCAAAAGCAATACACAATATTATGCAATAATTAACAAATCATCTATAGCACGTAACAATGATTTTATCAGATGTCGCAGTGCGTACCTCTCAAGCAATACACAATATTATGCAATAATTAACAAATCATCTATAGCACTTGAAACAAAATTTTATCACATGTCGCAGTTCGTACCTCTCAAGCAATACACAATATTATGCAATAATTAGCAAATCATCTATAGCACGTAACAAGAATTTATCAGATGTTGCAGTGCGTACACTTCAAAAGCAATACACAATATTATGCAATAATTAACAAATCAGCCATAGCGCTTGAACGAGAATTACACTCTCAAAAGATTCTAAGATATTCGTCAATAATAACAATATAAAGTTCCATACATGTTTTGGGTTACTTATCTTATTTGTTTGTGTCGCATAATTCGGTGACTATGTGTCGATTTTTCACATCGCGTGAAGGCTGAGAAAATGGGGTCGCTATTCTGCTCGATGTCCGTAGCCACCACTCGTTACCGGGAAAATTCTCCTCCCCTGAGACTGGATCGTTGCTCATATATGTTACGTTGTTTCTCAAATATTTCGTCGTCCTTGTTATTTGTTAGAGACGATCCTTCGGTGGATTGCGTGATGCTTCACGCAACCAAATAGGTGAAAGAATCTAGATATAGTTCTCCACGAGGGCCCAACCGTCCTGAATGTTCGACATACAGGTAGTTAGTGATCGAAAATTCTTACACGCTATTTTTCTCTTTCCTTTCTTTGAAGACCGAAATATTTACCTGAATGTTCCGCCACACGATCATAAACACGCGGCGCACTTTATTTTGCCTAGATGGGCTAATTATCGCAGACTGTATTCGGATTACTATTTAACTTTTCACAAACTTTGGTTAGAGGCAGAGCGCGCATGCTCGAGGTGTGGTAATAGACGATTGGGGGGAGGCACGCGTCGCTCGCTCTCGCGAGGCCTCATAGGCCTTTGAATAGTGTCAGATGGGTAGACTCCCTGCTATTATGCGGTTAATTGCTTCGAACGCCCCTATACCTATTCATCGCGATATACACTATGATAGTTGGTACGTTATCCACGAACAGTCGGTGACTTACCAGTTATCAAATGTTACACCCGTTATATACGGTTTAAATAAATCATTTGGTAAAATAATCGTCGCCGGGTTCGAGTTGAACTCTACGTGTACTTTTACACCAGTGGTGAAAATATTGTCGCATACTTTTACCGGAATTACATTCAGTGCGGACGAGTGGCGAGGTTTAAAAGTGATTTTTCTCGTGTACAACAATATTTCGAAGCTCATGGGGCTGATGCTGAGAAAATGTGTAATACCCGCATAGAGCACACAACGCATTACACACTTTTCACCTCGTGTTACCAGCACAGAGCTGTCTCATTTGGTAAAATAAGTGGTGGCGCTAATGAGGAATACGAGAATCAAGAGGAATCTGGAGAATCGAAACGGAAACGCTTCCGAAAATACTCTCCAAACATTGTTCTTCAGCGGCCTACATTTGATATGCTCGTCGAAATAAGTAGAAGAATTGATATTCATATGCAGGCTCTAGAGAGCAAAAATGAAACGATTCAGTGGTGTATGAACGAGGTGGTATCATATGTCCGTGAAAAGATAGTTGTCAGTGAAATGCCCCGTGCAGCAGCGTATGAGATCATCGGTTCCAAAGAATTCTTTGAAGAAGCGCTCGAGTACATCGCGATCTTGCTAACGACGGAGGATACGGAGTTTATGAAAATTATTATGTCCGAAATAATTGTGCTGTTGCGTGGTCATATCGCTGATCATGCATAGGGTGTTGCGTTGCGAACGCAATAATTCTCCGTATGTTCAGCTATTTGTGATAAAGACACTGTTGTAAATAATTGTATATAGTGTACATTTCGCTCGAACTATTATAAAGAGAGAGAGAAAGACAGAGAGAGACAGACAGACAGACAGAGAGAGCGAGAGAGAGTCTTAAAACCGAAGCATCAGCAAAGGTCTGCGATAGAAAGAAGACGGAGCGCACGTCTCTGTTTCATTTACCCAGCAGATCATGGAATACGTGCCAATGTCGATTCGCAGCAAAGCAGCAGAGCTTGGTAAGTAAAAAATATAAAATAATTAAAAAATCGTGGTTTAAAATCATGTAATATTTATTTTTTATTATAAAAAATAATGTCTTGCAGAGCGAGCAGCCCCTGCATATGAACCGACACCGAGGGTTCGTTATTCGTGTTATGGAGAGCGAGAGGAGGATACATATACCGTACAGATAGAGCTAATTTCGGGAAAGAAAAGTGTCACCCGACATCCTCATCCACAGTTGTCGTCGGTGGCAGAAGATCATCAACGCTGTCAACTTTGTATAATGAGGCGTGGCATATCAGGTAAGACAGTATCGATTATTCTGTACACGATGTTTTTTATTGACCAGTGCGTTCAATTAAATACTTGTTTCATTCTTTTTTCAGAAGTACACTGTGATGACAACACCCACAGCGAAAAATAATTTAAAAGCAATATTACGAGTGATAATACAAATAAAATTAACCGTGGAGTAATCCCCGAGCATGGATTACCGTGTTTGCAGGACTGTTGTATACGACGGTAAATGTGTAAATTGTTTTCCATAAAATATTGATTAATTCAAAAAATACCTGATCCTGTGTCTCTTATTTTTATAGCATAATAATTAGAGAATTATAATTGAAGTCTCTCTCTCTCTCTCTCTCTCTCTCTCTCTCTCTCTCTCTCTCTCTCTCTCTCTCTCTCTCTCTCTCTCTCTCTCTCTCTCTCTCTCTCTCTCTCTCTCTCTCTCTCTCTCTCTCTCTCTATGAGGGATCATATTCTATATCTTTTCCTGCAGAACAAGCGCTTTGAGAGGAGCACAGCGCAGGGCTACGCATGCTCGAAAACCGCTATCGTTGCATTCAAAGTGATGGATACCTAGTTATGATTCATAGGAGGCTGTTATCTTTATGCCCGTGATACTGTCTAGCAGCATCTCGAGCATTAAGTCTGTCTTTGGCATCCTACTTGCAAACAATAAAAAGCAATATGTATCCGCGATACGGCAAAGAGATTTTAAGCGACACGTTTTGGTGCCGAGTAATGTTTGTCGAGAGTGTGATGAGCGTGTTCCTGCGTACACAGGGAATGTGCGATGCATACGACGATCTGGAAGAGCTCCTGCGTAGCGTGTATTTAGCGGAACGTCGCGGAAGACCCATTGAACTTGGGGAGCTGTATATCGGAATGTCCTGTATTGTGCCTCGTTTCAATAGCGTTGTCCGCGGCGAAGTGATTTACCCAGACTTTGATGGGTACTGCGAGGTGTTGTTAGTCGATCGGCGAAACCATTTACGTCGACTGGTCTCACCTATTTCATCCGGAGCCTCTAGCAAGTATGCTGCCGGCTCTTGTCATGGAGTTTTCAATATACGGACTCGAACGCGTGGATGTTGCAGGTATTGAGCATCTCGTCGAAGAAGCGTACGGTAGAGATGACTTGATCGCTGTTATGATGCGACCTCTTGCTGGCGACAACGTTCCGCTGGTTCGATTATCGAACGGTGAACGCGCGAACGTGGCGGCGGTTATTATAGAAGCCCTCGGTGATGAGATAGATATCGGCTACGATATCGATGCCGTGGACGAGGGCTTTGACGAGGACATAGTAATGAATTAAAGACGCTGTGCATGTGTATGTGTGTATGTGTGCGTGTGTGAGAGAGTACATTCGAGAGACAGGAGTTTAAAATCGCTTTGGCCGGAGGGTAGATGCCTACAATAGCTGCGGTGGTGGTGAGTACATAATTTTATTCATTCTTCCAAGTATGTGTACACCTTTGCTCCATCCTGCTCTTATCTCTACTCTTCCTTGTTCACGAAGGTACCCACACTACCTCACTTTACCGTCTCCGCGTTACCGACACTGGTCAAGCAGAGTGGGTAGCGCGGTGGTGGAAAAGTAAGGTGGTGGGGGGAGGAGTGGGGATAGGAGTGGGATGGAGCAAAGGTGTACACATACTAGTCTTGATGACCTCTAGGGGCACTACGTCGGGCCCTGGCGCCTTTCGGCTGCCAAGTCCTTTGGCCGCCTCTTGCAGCTCCTGCTAGCTGAATAGATGTATGCCTCCATCGGCAGCATGTGCCGGCTCTTGTGCCCGCTCCGGATGATCCGGGAAGAGGGAGTCTACTATAGTCGCCATGAGAGTAGGGTTCTGTGGCTGTTCTGGGGGCTGAATACCCAGCCGTCGTTTGACGATGCGATATCCAAATCCCCACACATTCACATCTATCTTATTACACAGGTCCTTCCAACATCGGCACTTGCTACACTTGATGGCCTTTGTGAGTCCTTGGCTCTCCCACGTAGGGCCAACACGGTACTATGGAATTCTGCTATTTTGTCCGTCCACCAGTATTGTAGTAGTAGAAGTAGTTTTAAAAAATTTTTTTATAAGGGTTTTTGGAAAATCTTTCTCTACGGAGGCTCGCACCCCGGAGAAAAGACACTACGGAGGCTGAGAAAAAAGAAAAAAAACCATAAATGTTGGGCATATGTCTGGCGAGTATCGCTGCAAACTTCGCCGCCTTGTCAGCCGCCCTGAAAATATGCTCAGCGTACATCAGTTTTTTTGTCTAAGACAAGACTCAGGTATTTCACTGACTTGCCCGCATTTATCTTTGAGCCCAAGACGTTTACGCTAACGTTTACGATTTTCGCGGCTGTCCGCGGGGTGGCCAGAGTTACGTCAATGATGGCGCCTCTAGTGCCGGTTCTCCGGAATGTTATCGTGTTTCCTGTGTTGAGGACCGTTAAATCGAGTGTGGCGCTCATTGCGACTAAGATCCTACCTCTGAAGTCATTCCATACCATGCCCCATTCGATGGCTTTGACGTTAACGTCCCCCGCCGCGATGACCTCCCCTACCAAACCCCTGATTGTATCTGCCAGGACTTCGATGCGTTCCCTGTATTTGTCGATGCGCTCGTATGGAGAAAGGTAACAGCTCATGAAAATGATGTCGTTGACCTTGACTCAGACGTATCCTTCCCCCTGGTCGAAGTTGACTACAGTACGACCTTATTTTCCCCTTGCCCAAATTGCGGCAGTGCCCGTCCCATCTTTGTACCAGTTCGGACTGTCCTCATCCTTTTACTGTTCGGAAATCAGCAGCAGTTCCGCATTGTTTTCATCGGCTATCTGCTTCTGCGCTAATCTGGCCCGCCCCAGGTTTCCCTGTATTATTACCGCCATTTTTTCTTATTGCTGCTGGCTGCTGTAGTGAGCGCAGAACACTACTTTCAACCGGGCACATGATCGGTTTGGCTTCCGTTATTCAGGTCTGCGCAAGGTAAGCAGTGTTGGCTGCTCATACACGACACAGCTTTTTGTTCGCCGTCACCGCACTTCCAGCATAAGCTAGAGCGATCCCCTTTGCATTCGGCAGCGCGGGGCCCGACATCATTGCACCTATAGCACTACGTTGTTTGTTGTCTCTGCCGTACTCAGCAAATCACCCATCCTATTTTCAGGTGCCCCTTTTCGGTTAGCCTTCATGCTGGGTCAGCTTCCAGTTGTACGTAGGCCATCCTGTTACCTCTGAGTGAGGTTTTCTGTAGCCGCACTTTCATGTCACCACAGTTTTCCTCTCCCAGTGCTTTTATCAGGACAGTTTCAATCTCCTCCTCGTCACTGGCCGCATCCACATCACGGATTTCTATCTGGGATCTCGGTATGAGTCTCCGTGTGTATCTCACATTTCCGTTGTCCCCTACGGCGGCTTCTACTAGTTTCCCGAACTTGTCTTTGTTGCCAGTGACGGCGCTCAGTTCGACGAGTACATCGTCAGTTTTTGTCTCCCTGATGGCTTTTATTTTTACGCCGCAGTCCTCTAGATTTACGTTTGTCCTTATCTCTTTAAGGACTTCCGCGTATTTTTTCTCCTCGGCCAGCTTGATCCTCACTGCTCCCGGGCGTACCTTCATTCGCCTTACCTTGCCGCCTCGCTCTTCATCCTTAAGGCACTCCGAGGCGTTCCCTAGGTGCATCTGGAGTTCCGCTGTTTTGCGATGTCTTCGCCGGTTTTTTCGTGCGTGGTGGACGTCTTTGCACTTCGGTAAAACCTTCTTCGTCTTCCCTAGGTTTTTTCCTTGGTGCTCTGGTCGCCTCCCTCGGATGGGCTAGGAGTGGGGATTACCCTCTTCTTCTGCTTCGTCGTGACCCTTGGAGTATTTTCTTCTCTCCTCTCCGTGGGTCTAGCAGTTGCTGGGAATTTCCCTCTTGTGGGCATCCCGAACACCGATTTCACTACTTTCCATTCCTTGTATCTGGATCTCCAGCCCTTTCGACTTCTTGCAGCTAGGTCGGGTGCTTCAGAGGCCGCCTTAACTCCGTCCCTGATCTTAAGCGGCATGTTTTTTTAGGGACTTGCAGTAAACTAGTAGGATTCTGACAAGTCCCTTGAGGACCTCTAGCTGGGTCTCCTCGTCCACAAGCATTTTCTCCATATTAATAATTTCTATTGCTTCGTGTGTCTGGTCCCCCCCCCCCAATCCGTCGGAGCGGCAGCGGCCATCGGGGCTTTCACCTGATCGGAGTCGCTGTCGTATGTTAGTTTGAACAGCCGTTGCCATTTGCGGTTTGTTATACGGGGTTCCTTCCCCGGCTAGTTTTATGTCCGCCCCAGTTATTTCATTTCGCCGAGACCACCCGTTTCTGAGATGCTTTCCTCTATCCGCAACCCGGGGAGGTGCTCGATGGGGGACTAGCAAACCCCACACAAGAGTACTATTAGTAGCAGCAGCAGCAGCAGCAATAGCGAGACCCGCGAGACTATATATGTTATCATGAGGAATAAGCACCATCTTTCTGGGATATTCTATGGCTCGTGTAGATCAAAGCAGGCACAAGAAGCAACTTGAGAAATCCGACGCAATGCTCGACGATGATCTCCCTCTTACCACTCCTATTTTCCCTTTTGGCGGCTAGTTGTCGTAGAATTGTCGCGTGTCTTCGAAGATGGTTCTTTTGCACGTTGTTCAGACTCACGTTTCCCTGTAAAACGGTTAGAGCACACTCGCATATACACCGTACGAGCGCTACATCTGCTTTGCGCAAAATTGCATGTCGTTGCTCTTGCTTCAGATAACACAGTGCCTGCAAAACAATTACTCGTTTTTTATCCAGAGTTCCGTGCAACGCCATTACAAGCGCTTCACTTACTAGTACATCGCGTATCGCATCATGAACCTGTATTGCTTTTTGAAGCCTGTAAACGTAATGCTATTATGTACAGGCGTAAAATCGACAATTATCCGGCGTCGATTGTTTCAAGTCAAATAACAGATAGCCGTGCGGTGCAGCTGTTGCATTGAAATATACCTCCTACAAAAATCTCGGATGCGAGGGACATACCTGGCGCGCTAAATGTTGAATTTGCGCGCGATCTTGTGGATTTTTGAAGACAATGATATAATTAGCGTTTAAGAAGATATTGCGCTGCCCGTGACACTGATGAAAGAGATTTTGCTTAATGAAGATGACACTAAGATTTTTACGATGACTACCCTTGGTGAAAAGATCGATCACGGTATTGTTCGATGCCTCGCGCATTAGATTGTCAATGACCACAAGTTTAGGCCTCGTATTATTCGAGTAGTCTACTACTTGCGATAAACCCTCGCGAAATTCGATTTTACCACCGTACTCTAAATATCCGGACTGCCACTCTGAATAATAAAAATATATACGTTCGAACGGGACATCTGTAATTTCGCGCATGTATTTAAAGAATTTTTTGACAAAATATGTTTCATCACAGTCCGTAAGACCGCTTATCACGGCTGTCCATGGATGGTTCCAACGTGTATCCATATCGATGAGTGTCTATCAAACAACTTATTAATCAATCGGTCGTGTATATGTTATTATTAAATTCTGAATTTATGCGACAATTCCCGACCACTTGTTAAGATGGAAATTTCGGTAAATCGCAACTCGGGGTGTGAGTCAGCGTTACCTAGATTCCTGCGTTATCGATCTTTCTTGGTCGAAAGATCTCAAACAATCGAATCCCTAATTTTTGTCAACTCTGATTGCCCCACTCATTCGTTAAGAATTAATGAAGCAACCACAATTGACGGTTTTTAATTTCTAAAGAAATCGTAAAAAAAATATCACCACAATCCGGGATCGAACCGGGAACTCCAGAATTCTAGCCTGGTACGTTACCAATTACGCCACCGTGGCTCTGGTGACATCAATTCACGATCTCTATTTTAATGTCAGTAATCAAGCAACTTATTAATCAATCGGTCGTGTATATGTTATTATTAATTTCTGAATTTATGCAACAATTCCCGACCACTTGTTAAGATGGAAATTTCGGTAAATTTTGAAAATTAAAAACCGTCAATTGTGGTTGCTTCATTAATTCTTAACGAATGAGTGGGGCAATCAGAGTTGACAAAAATTAGGGATTCGATTGTTTGAGATCTTTCGACCAAGAAAGATCGATAACGCAGGAATCTAGGTAACGCTGACTCACACCTCGAGTTGCGATTTACCGAAATTTCCATCTTAACAAGTGGTCGGGAATTGTCGCATAAATTCAGAATTTAATAGTGTCTATCAAAACCAATTAGTTGACTCTTAAATAAGCCTATACAGCGACGGCGGCGACGGTCTCGCGGCATCAGCTATTTTCGCGGCCTTCACGAGCTGATAAGGCGCAGCACGCCTGTACTAGCTGATGAGCCGCGTGCCCGCGGTATAAGCTGATGTTTGCTTCGTATGTAAATTAAAAAACGATAGTTTTTAATTTCTCACAAATAAAGCAATATATTTATCTCACTATGCATACAGCTCAATACGCAAAATTTAGGAACCGTGTAATTCTAAATAGTGGTCTTATATCCACCTCCGTGGATATAATATGTCCTATCCCCATAGGACAAGAAAGTCGGAATAACGGAAGCACTCGATAAGACAGACGAAACAAAAGGAATCAACGATGAGAAAGTGAGAACCAAAAGGAACGGTAAAGACATAGCAGCTACTGCTATGAATAGCAGCATATAAAGAACGAGCAGACAACGGTTTTATACATAATAAATCAATATTTGTATTCTTTTTACGTATTGTACATGGTAAATACGATACATGAAATTAGACAAAACGTTTATTTTAAAATACCGCGAATCATCCATAAGACATAAAACTATATACTTTTTTCATTATACTAATTAGCGTATTTTACAATAGCCATACGGTGCAGTAGAGTACTTCCCCCGCCGCTTTCGTTTCGTGTTAACAGGTTCACATGAATTTGTTTCTTTACACGTTACTACCTGATGAAATTCCGGGCGTCGAATAGCGTTGAATTTAAAAATAATAGGTACGCTCCCAGCTCTTGTCACGAAGGAGCGTATTTCCTCATAGTTTACGTGACGGCTATTTACAAAGTTTAGCGTGATACCCTTTAGTTTACATTTTTCAATAGTCATACCGTCGGGTTTATGAACAAGGTATGCGTAAAATGTTGGTCCTGCCGAAACGAACGAACTTGTATAGCCACCTGGTCCGCATTCGCTTAATTCATCCGTGAGATCTCACAGAAATTGACCGATTGGTGGCTGCTACTCGTTGCTAACGGGGTGACTCATGTAAATAAAGGGTGGTTAAATTGTAAGAGCCGATGTTGAATGTGAACCACACCTAAACGTCAAGTTTTTTCTGCATTTCATTTGACATTTCTCAATTTCAGACTAACTCAATTTGAACCATGGAAAGATACACAATCGAGCAACGCGTTAAAGTTATTCAGGCTTATTATGAAAATGGGCGTTCAAATCAAAATGCATATCGTGCACTTCGTGATTTTTTCGGTCAATTTAATCGTCCAAATGTGCGTACAATCGGAAAAATCGTGCAAAAATTTGAGCAAACCGGGTCTGTAGGAGATATTAAAACACCAGTGCATGCTCGTACAGCTCGTACTGCAGAAAATATTGCTGCTGTTCGCGATAGTGTGGCTGAAGAGCCGTCCACCTCAAAATGAGGCCGGTCAGGCAGTTACTGTGAATGGTGTTCGCTATCGTGAGATGATAACGAACTTTTTATGGCCCGAATTGGAAGATATGGATGTGGGCGATATGTGGTTTCAACAGGACGGTGCCACTTGCCACACAGCTAACGAAACAATGGTTCTTTTGCGCGACAAATTCAATGGCCGTGTTATCTCACGTGGTGGCGATGTCAATTGGCCGCCACGATCATGTGATTTGACACCGTTGGACTTCTTTCTTTGGGGTTATTTGAAAGAAAAGGTGTACGTCGATAAGCCAGCAACAATTCAAGAGCTAAAGGATGAGATAATTCGGCACATTAACGGCATAGAACCTCAATTATGCCTAAGCGTCATCGAAAATTTCGACCATCGGATGGAGGTGTGCCGCCGAGGTCGCGGCGGCCATTTGGCCGATATTTTGTTCCATACATAATTGAACCATACCATATTATCATAATAAAAAGAATTGACAATAATTTCCTAAATAATTTGTGTTTCATTCAAAATCAACATCGGCCCTTAAAATTTAACCACCCTTTACAAGAGTCTGTATTGCAGTACATTATTTGCCTCCCGAGCCTCTCAAGATAACTGTATAGTTTTAGGCGAACCTATGCCGTCGTCTATGCTGTAATCACGGCGTTCGATTTCGGGGATGGTTGGATAGCATCGCGGTTGCTCACATAGTTCACATACATGATCTTATGATTAACCGGTAGCATACCCATCACATCAATCTCCGAATTCGTTAGTAAATTCATTAGCTCCGAGCGCGTGAAACCGATAACGGTTTTGGTGAGACTCTCGCCCAAAATGAATTAAACGCCAATTTTGCGAGAGATCGTAAACCGGGATTCGACTGCATAGTACTTCGTTCGAGATATACACCCTCAGACTCCTCGTACAACGCTATGCAACGCTCTATTGCTTCCTCGTCATCGTTACACTCTGCTGGCGATCCAATCGCCTACTGTTTTATTTTTAGGAATGTGTCGATGTACTCGGCAAAATGACCACCTCGTCTCGTTGTCGAGTCATACTGCGAATTCTGTGCAGTACGAATGGGTACAAACGATTTCTCGGTGATACAAACAGATACAAACGATATACTCCTTAGTACAAAACGGTACAAACGAATTCCCTGCAGTACGAATGGGTACAAACGATTACTCGTTGGTGCAAACGGGTAGAAACGGTTCCTCGTTGTTACAAACGGGTACAAACGATATACTCGTTGGTATAAATGGGTACAAACGATTATTCATTGGTACGAACGAGTACAAATGATTATCTGCACATTGGCGTTAATAGATGTTTTTTTACCTTCAAATTGGCAGCGGGGCAGTTTTTTATAACCCCATACCCTTTTTCTTCTTTAGGTTTAAACGGAATAAAAACTAACAATGTAAATTACACACCGACTATAAAACAAAAAAAAAAATTCATAAAAAGATGAGAAAAAAAAAAGAAATGTATGGTACAAATAAGTATGAATGATTATCTTTGTAATGGAGTTAATGAAAGTGGTATAGCACAATATGGGTTGCGGACAATTTTTCCAAGCCTCCATGTTTTTCCCTCTTTATCGTATAAGCGAAATTACCGGTGGTACAAACCGGTACAAACGAATACAAAAAAAAATTACTTATTGAAAAGTTGATTGCCAACTTCACATTGGTGATTTTGCCGCTCGAAACACTTAGCCACAAACCAACCCCCGATCTATTTATATCGCGTATCTTGGAGTACAGTAAAGGTTAATAGAACGCTGCTCTTTATCTTAAAACTCATGCTAATTTAACAGCTCGATATAACCGTATCAAGTGATTTTTCCGCTCCAACCCCTTAGCTAATTTATTATTTATGTCGCGTACCTCAGAGTTAACGAGAGGTAAAACGCTGCTCTTAATCTTAAAACTCACGTTAATTTAACGGCTCGACAAGACACAAGAAGGACAGGAGGGTTGCGAGACCCCCGGGCCCCGTGCCCAGGAGAAACCGTGACCTCACCTGACAGATGGCCGTGGAGACCCTAAATGTCGCTGGATATACAGGTGATAACCGGGATGCAGTGCTTGCTGAGGATATCGGCAAGATCACGTTGCGGCGAAAGCGCCACAACGGAGCCGCTAGGAAGCGGTTCAAGAAGGCAGAGGAGGACGAAGCGGCAGCGGGAATATAACCAGTGGCCGAAGGGAATTTGGGGGCGGATTCGAGCACCGCGGCGGCACAGAAACCGTTCGCAAGGAAAGAGGTGAACTGCAAGCGATAGAGGAACTCCAGAGAGCCACCTTCGGCTATTGTACATGCCGGCTTCAGGGAAGACATTACCAAGGAGGAATCGGCCCTGATACCGAAAAGATTGATGACGTCGACGTTGTTGACGGGATTCCTGAAGGGGAGAGGGGATTATTCCGTGCTTCCAGGAGACTCACCTGGTCAGAGGAGCGATGAAAGTGGTCTGTGCGGACTAACAAACGACGGTGTGGCGGAGGAGGCAGGTGGGGATCTGCGGAAATGGGAGGGAGCCGATCTGGAAGTAGTTGATACGGGAGACCTCCCTAAATTCGTCAGAGTCCTACCCTGGCTGCCCGGCCTACCAGTGGAGACGACTACGGCTCTCAGGAGACTGGAGAAGTAGAACCCTGGGCCATCTACGGCGAGTTGGATCGTACACGAATGGCAGGAGGATGCCTCTGGTAAGGGGGTCACACTCGTGCTGGGAATGGAAGACAGCTTTGCCGGTGCTGAAAGCCCAGGGGCTGAAGCCCTACTTGGGGCTAGGAAGACTGACCTTCGGAGAGCTAAATGTTCACCAGACGAAGGAAGGAGAGCATGCGATAGACACGAAGGACTGTGCACCTGGTAATGATGAGTATACTTCGATTCATCCCGCTTAACCTGCACAAGGCGGCTGCTGCGGCAGCAGTGCTCAGCAGGCGCATTTGCGCAGTGCAGATACAGATTGCTCTGATTCAGGAACCGTGGTTTCATCACGGAAAAGTCAGGGGGCTTAATTGTAAGGAGGGACAATTATTCTATTGTGCGTAAGAACCAGCGCGGTTTTTAAATATTGACGCACGATAATTCCTCAATTTACGCAAGATAATCTCGAATAATAACAAAAAACCATAACTAATAATGCAGTCTCGACATAGCAACGCAAAATAATGTCGAAAAAACAATGGCAAATGACGGGTCAAATATAAATGTCAAATAAGGAAGGGGGGACTACGCAAAAATAAAAGCGGGAACAATAACGCAAATATAGGGCTCGCAACGAAGAACGTAAAATTAAAGGTTTAAACGATAATGCAAAATAAGAGTCGAGTGAGAGCGCAGAAATAATAAAGCGTAAATATAATGTACCAATAAAGGTTAAATATTCGGGCGAAAATATAGCGTGTATAATAGTAATACAAAAAGAAATCTTAACCGATGAGCGAAAATAAAGATTCGATTGTTGCTTTGGGCGTCAGCTGCGTGATGGCGTAGCACCGTTTGCACAGAACAATGAAACGTACTCGACAACGATGGGACTAGCTAGCGGGGTGGCACGAGATGGTGTCTCCGAGACGTGAATTCCCGACCTCGATGACTACTTAGTTATTATCTTGGTTTCCCGATGGAGGGGGGGGGGTGAATAAATGACAATTCAACAAATAAAGTACGGAAAGGAGGATTCGAAGAGAATAGAACTCTCAATGACATAATTAAATCTACACTGTCACTACTCACCTCGCGCGCAAACTAACGTGACTCGATATCCAATAATAGCAATGCCGGCAATCATGTGGCAGTGAATTCTCAAAAACCAATAATCTATAACTAACATGGGTCGAACGAGAGAGGAATAGATATAAACGAATAGGGAAAACTTAAGAAAAAAGTTAAATAAACAAATTGCAAACACTACTCAAAGTAACTATAATATTCGATACCACGATCACACGTGCTAACGCGGAGAACGCTCGGCTCGAAGCTCTCGAGATCCTCGTTGTCGTTTTCTTCATCCGAGTCGGTCGTCGATGATTAGCTGAGGTGGGAGAAAGAGAAAGATGGGCACGTCGGCTTTGGTCAGCGATCGAAACGGTACGTGGCGACTCGCTGGATCGTCGCTCGATAGTGTGTAACGAACAAGGAATAATAGTTTGGTGTCCCCCTCCGATTTGCAGGAAACTCACGTATGTTATAGAGTATCGAAAACTAAAAGACACGTATTTTTTTTATCGGCGAAAAAACATTTCTAAGGGGTGAAATCGCCCTTCAAATTTAGGCATGTCGAGGGGTGATTATGCAGTTTCACCTAGAAGGCGTCAACCGATTTTAATGAAACAAAAACCAAAATACTCCTCATTGAAGACAATAAAAATTCCACGTGACGTTGAAGGAAAAAAAATCATTTGCAGGAGTAAAACTGCATAATCACCCCTAATTTAAAGGGCGATTTCACCCCTTAGAAATGTTTTTCCGCCGATAACAAAAAATACGTGTCTGTTAGTTTTCGATACTCTATAACATACGTGAGTTTCATCAAAATCAGAGGGGGACACGAAACTATCCTTCCTTGTAAGATCCAACCAGGCAGCATTTTGACGGGTATTGGCGGTTTTGTTCGTGCGGCGTCGGTGACTTTGGCTATATCGGGGGGCAGCTGTCCTCTCGCCCATGTTCCTCTCGCCTTCCGCAGCTTCAGCACAACATCTCTCGTCTTCTGGGGTCGTTATTGGGTCATCATATCTATCGGAGGGTGTTGCTTTTCGTCCTCAAGCCTCGTGTAACAAAGGGAAAGAAGGGTCAAGGAGGGAGGGGGGTCTATATGCAAAAATAATAAGGTAATGCTTACAATAATGTACTGATTATTCCTAAGGTGAGTGGCGGGCTCAAACCGAGGCTGCGGCGGAACTGGTAACAATATTTGCGTATCGGGGGTTGAATTTTGGCTAAGGAGTTAGAGTGATAAAATCAGTTGACACGGTTATGTCGAGTCATTAAATTAATATCATTTTTAAGACCCAGTGCATTGCCCTAACTCTACTGGACTCCTCTACTGTACGTCGCGATATTCGGCCGTAAATAAATACCGGCAGACGGGGGGGGGGGGGTGTCTACGGATGGGGTGTTTCGATTTGATCGTACCTGGTCCCAATCAAAATCCGTTAAGTAACGTACAAGTAAATTTGTGTGTTGTGGTCATCCTAGATTAATTGTCACTCAGAAAGTCCCCACGTTCTATAAATACGGGTGGAGCTGCAAAATTATTTTTGGAGCACTTAAATAGTCTATAATTAGTCGTTAAAAATCGGGTAGGTTTTATTCCGAAATTTGGATGTGGTAATTCCAGTTTCTTTGACATTCATTTGGAGTGATATTACGAAGACCGAGTGAGAGTTTGATAAATGTACGATGAAGTATTTCGATTTTCTTGAAGACGTAAAATTCTTTGATGGGCAGAGTCATAGATCCACAATGAGTTGAGCTGCGGATAAGGGCTCTGTATGCTTTGGGAAGAGAAGAAGGGTCAGCGCTCCAGTATGTCGAACGCAAACATTTTATGATGTTGACTAGCTTACTGCATTTAAAAAGAAGGTTGTTTAGATGGCGTTTCCAAGTGAGTGTGAAGGCCACGAACCAGGCCAGGTCTCGAGACCAAGTAATTTGGTTTCTTTGGCAAAGGAGAATAAAACCGAAATCTGGTGTTACCTCAACTAGAAACATTGAAGATCTCCTATTTCGAAAATTTAGTCCGGACTATCTTGGCGGTGTTTGTGGCATTGAGCCCAGGAGTAGTCGATGGAATGATAATGCTCGGGTGGAACAAAACTTTGAATGGACCTTCCGCGTTGTTTGTTCCGGAGTTTTTCAGGGACCATATAAGTCTTAGGTGAGAAATTTAAGCGCAGTCGGATCGGGTACCGGCCGTGAGGTAATTCTTGGTGGTGTCATCTTTTGAGATCGGTTGACTTTCGTAGACACATTCTTGAAAGCTGACCGATTATTGTTATTTTATGGTAGTCAACCCACTGGTACAAGTGTTTGCGTGAGAATTGGAGTGAAAGCGCCTGCGTTTGCGTGACTACCCGCGTCGATCACCTAGTTATTCACTCATAAGGTACTTTATCTGGGCGTCAAGCTCGTTATTCGTTAGAATGTGGTTCATTTATTCAGGTTACCTGACCTTAACAATTTGCTGGGCAACGCCTTCGCCTGAAGCCAAGACCTGCCAGTACATGCTCGCAACCTGAGGAAAGCCTGCAGAGCACAGAAGAGTGTGAAGAGGTTAGGATGGAAATAGTTGACATAATATAGAATTACGGTAAAAATGTAAGAACAAATGAAACGAAATTGTCGAACGTTTGGAAGCCCTGAGGTTTCTATTCTTACAATATAATTGTTTTGAGCACGAAATCGAAACAAATGCGGTTCTAAGCTTTCGATAGTAAGATACGTCTTTACTCCGAGGAATATTCACGCGAACTCCCGGCACCCTGGCACCTGGCCACGCGCCTCTGCTCCCATCACCTTTTTTCTCTTTTTGTGTGTGATTGCTAAGTAGGGGATCACACTCTGAACGAAGAATGCACAGCGCGCTGATTCCTCCGCCACATATTCCACGTCAATCGAGATTAATTAAATTTAAAATATCACTTGTTTCTGATTCTTCTGCAACGTTATTTTACAAATTCTATGAAACAAATGGAATAACAATAAAATTAAAAAAAAAAATATTTTAATATTTTGCAATTCACAATGGTTTAAAGTTTTGCTATAAACGGTCACGAATCGAAAATACACTCTCTTTCCAACATTGATATCTTCGGTTTCCTTCATCCTACCGACTGTGTCTAATACTTATTTTAAAACCCTTGAAATGCACGATCGTCTCGTACTTCGATGTTTGCAAAAAAAAATTGTTGTGTTACCATTTTTTGAAAATTACAATAATTTACCTTCTTACAAAGTTCGTATGTGATGAGAAAGTAAAAAGTGCTTATAGCGTATTGGCACCTCGTAATTTTCGCATTATATTTGGTACTGGCATACAGTTACAAGTGATTTTGTGATATATTGAAGTTCTGAAATTCGGAATATGTCTCGAGCAAATAGGTTTGAATATATTCATTTTTTGTCGTCTGGTAACTGTAGAGTCGTGCTCTCTGATGGTAACGCATGGCAGTGATGCCAGATGAGGGAATTTTGCCCCTATCTCGCTGCCCTCACCACGCTGCCCGTGCTGGGCGCATCAGGGGAAGGCTTGCGCCGCTTGTAACAAATCTCGTCTCGATTGCGCTTTACGTTGTCTCGCCCCACCCACTTCACAACAGCCACTGCGCGGGCTTTTATGAAATGAGTTATGGAAGATTTTTTAATGAATATATATAAATTTTATATATATAAATAAATAAATGATGAAAGTAAAGAAATATAATAAACGCTGACTAATTTTGCAGCCATCAGCAAATGAATAGTGCATTACAATATCTAACACCAAATTGTAGTCCTTTACACAAAAGGTTCATTACAATTTATTGAATAAAAAGAAATTGTAATGTTCTACTCACGTCCCAAGTCCTACCAGGTGGAGGTCGCTGCATAAGGATTCACCCGTGCGGCCATTGCTCTGTTTGTATAGCCAAGCAAATATGGACACAGGAAAGACCCCTCTCCATCCCTCCAATAATTAAACGTCTTA